>LPNX011220224.1:60813-157157 GCA_001517045.1 Pseudotsuga menziesii
TAGGGTTGGCTATTGTACACTCAGTTAATATATTTTTTTGTTACAGCTCCATATTCAGTCTCCAATGTTGATAATTTTGCATGATCAATTGTTAATTGTTGTGGGTGAAATTAATCTACTGCAGGCCTGAATTTCTACACTCCAGTAAATGTAAATTATTTACATACATATAAATAGTCTAAAGAGACATCATGGCCACTAAAGATATACAAAGTGGATCGCAGCCATTGAAATACAAGGTGGATCTTCATCGAAAAGGGAGATCATAGCCATGAAAGAACACAATGGAGATATGTATCATCAAATGTCAAATAAAGTATAACATGGTCTTGTGCAACTCAACTATAACAACATGTCATCCCAAGGTCTTCATCCAAACTATCTCAAAAGGTACAGATCCTAACCATGTGAATAAAGGAGTTGAAGTCGAACATGGAGGAAACCATTTGATTACCAATCAATGTGGCAAATTTGTAACAAAATGAGGGAATCCACCTATATTGAAAATGGGATCCAAGGTACTTAGTACATTCTTACAAGTGTGGATACGGGGTTTTGAAGTCCAACACTTGAATAATATATTGAGTAAGAGAAATTGAGGTATTCTAATAACTCAATAGCAAGAGCATCTGCCACTGATGACTGCAAATATTAATATACTATCTAAAACTCTAAGAATCGTTCCTAGATCAAGATGAGTTGAAGTCGATGGGAAGAGACCACTCAGAAGGAATGCATTGAGTAATCATGCATCATCTCACATGAGGAAAACTTGGAGATTAAATTGATATGAAATAAGTATGAGTACATATTGATACATTGATGATTGACATAGGAAGTCAAGGAAAATTGCAGAACGGAAACATGGGTGATATGCTTGAACAATGAGCATGACACAAGAGTAACTTAGCCAACTTTGGACATAAAGGGACTAATAACAAAAATATGCAATATAGGAGATATTGAGAGATTCTCCATATGATTGGAAGAGTAACCAAATGGAGGAGGAAAGATATTGAGATTAGGTTTATCCTAAGGCCCAAACTAGAACCCCTTAACTAAACAGACTCAAGATTAGTGCTTTGTTCAAGGAATATTTGGACTTGCTGCTGTATATTCAACAAATAACTAGAATATTTCCCTTCCCTTTCTCTTTTTAAGTAGCTTTTCATTATTTTAACGAGCATGAAAAAGATAAAATAAAGCTCAATAATATATTTCTTATAAAATTTTAATGAGTCCTAGAAAGTAAACTCAATACCTTCTTCATTTTTTAACAAGCTCGAAGAAGAGAGAGAAGAATGCTTGATAGTGCACTTATCTGTGGAATTTACGAGCCTGAATTAGTGAATGGTCATTGATGTTTTCACATTTTGAGAGTCTGAAAACTCTAAAGAAGACTCTAGGGGGTGCCTTTTCATAAAGTTAGCCTCCAATTCCAAAAATGTATAAAACAATACAAAGGAGAACTCTCTTATTTCAAAAAATATAAGGTATTCCTTTTTCATAATTTGTTTGCTAGGTCCGAAAAAGGGGTAAACTATCGCTAGACAAACACTCCTTCAATAACATGCATAAAGCTTTAAATAGTTTAATGAGTGTGAAGGAAAGCAATATCACTCGTGTTGTTCCATTTATTAACGAGTATGGAGCAACAAAAAATAAACTCGACGCTATTTCACTAAAGGTTTAATGAGTGTGAGAATAGCATAAAGAGCACTTCGAATATTTTTCATGTTTATAGCACAACATGAAAAAGTAAACTCTAAAAGGTTCTTGTTTTGTAAATTTAGTACCCCATTCCTGAAAAAGAGATAAACCTAAGCAAGGGAAAACTATTCTAGTCATAGTGAACTAGAGTATTCCTTTTTCGTAAATAATCCACAAGGCCATGAAAAGATTTAAACTTATACCAGGTGGATGGTGCTTCAACTTATTTAATGAGTATGATAAGAACCACATTTCTTAGCAATCTTTTCAATTTTAAGGAGTCCGAGAAGAGATTAAAGAAGACTCCATATACCTTTCCTGTAAAGGTTTAATGAGCCCATAAAATTCAACGTGTGGCCTCTTTCTATTTTTAACAATCTCAAAGGAGAGTTGGAAGAATTCTCATAATGGGAGGAAATGAGTATCAGAGCCATGAAAAACTAGTTCCAAGTTCAAGGAATAGATCTATGCATAGAGCAAGGAACCTAAGAAATATAGGGACACTCGAGGCTTGTAGCAATGGAACATTGGTTAAGAACCACAACCCATGGGAATATAAGCCATCAAAGTCACCTGGGGATCGCACGCGACCTGGGCCACACCAACCCTTAACATGGATGCATTTTTTGGTGTCTCCTCCCAACTATCTCACCCCTAAGGGGAATTTAAATCAAGTCACCCTACTGACAAGACCCACACCTTAATCGAATGAGCTAGGGTCACTAGTTCTGTTGTAATGGAAAGTCTTCTAATGGATAGGGTTCACATCGGCCACCAACATACTGTGAAATTCAAACAATAATCAAAGTATTTACAAAAAAGAGAACAATACATTATATATAACACAAATAAGGTTTTTTAAAGATAAGAATCAAACACCTTTTTCAACTGAAGGTTGATCCTAGCTCTAAAATCTCCCATCTTTGTTCCAAATTCTTGCTCTAGGGCCTAGAACATAATCACAACATTTCTCAAAATCTTTTGACTACAAATAAATTGATAATCAAATTGAAAGGAAATAAATACTATAAGAATAAGTCAATTTTGAAGATTCGATTAATTCATCCTCAACTTAACAAGTTATTTGGGAAGGGAAAGTTGTTTGAATTTTATTGAAATGATTACAACAAGTACATCCTTCACCTTGATTTTCTTAGGCACCTGTTGAAACTTGATCTGAGTCCTTTGCTTCTCTCTTCCATAAAAATTTCTCTAGTAGAACGTTACAGGTGAGTGTATTTTTGTGTGATTTTGGAGGGACATGCAGGTGCTAAAGAATACAATGCGTGTCTGAAATACTAGTTTATTGAAGGCAACGTGCATGCACAATAAATACTAGAACTCTAAATGTTTTCTTCATAGTGAGGAACACATGTTTACTTTTGAGTAAGGATTGGTCATTCTATATCCAATTGCTACTATCTCTTTTAGGAAATATTTCTCTTTGTGTTCTCTCATTTATCGTCATATATAGAATGATAACATACAATAATGTTAGTAGCTTGTAGATCATAGATATAATTGATAATATATACTAGTGTAAAATACTATTCTTTGTTTAAATTAAATATTATTTTCAATGTGCTCCTGTTTTTTTGTATTCCAGAAATTTCTTATGAAATGGATCTTGGTTCTCAATAATGTGTGGAGCTCCATTTGAATGGATTAAAAATTGCTGACGAAATCTCTTTTCAAGAAAGAAAAATATTGCATAATAATGGCATTCATGATGGATGTATCATTATAAATGTTACCAAGGTTTTAAATCCAAATCTTCAATTTATCTATCCATCGTAAGGTGCAGATACATTGTCAAAGGCAGTTGGTGGTTATATTCAATGGCATGCATCTGAGATCATTAACCACATTGGATATGCTCTTCAAGAGAATGAGGTGAATTACATACCAAATTCCATTTTGACAAGCGTGGAACATATTATAATAAATGGTGATAAATCTTCTTTTATCATGAGAAAAGTTGAGTTGTTACATAAATGTTCGAATGCAAGGATTGCATTTCTATACGTTTTGTAACAAATGTCAATGAGACTCATTTTGTCGGGGGAACATTTTTGGGTGCTTTCTCCTTTGGTATTCTTGTGGATGAAGTGGCGTTTTCTTATATGGCATGTTGTACAGGGTTAAGTAGTGGAAGTTTTGTTGTATGGCCAATTAAAAGAGTCATAGATTTTAATACAGGAACATTATTGTCCATTGAAAACAATTTCAACAATAATCAATATGAAACTACTTTGAAAGTATTAAGCCAAAATCACAATATCAAGTTTGTGAGAGAGAAAGTTAATTTGATACATCAATGTTCTCTAAAGCCAAATTATGCTGCTCGTGGAATAGTGTTGAGTGTTTTTAAAGGAGACATTGTACAATGCAGAACACTAGATGTTTGTGAGTTTGGTATTTTACTTCATAATGTCTTTTGTAATTGTGCTGATTGTGGTGTATTTGAAGGCTCTCTTGTAAGATGGTATGCAAACTAGTTGCTTGACCTCAATGATGTTCCTTTGGATATTATACTAAAAAGGAACATTGAATAAGACATGGTCAACATTTGGAATATTGTTGAAGAATTTCCTTTACGAATGGTCCTTTCAGGTACTCAACATTATGAATATACAAATGTCAAAATTAATAGAACAAGGCCATAGAATCCTATAAAGTGGCAAGTTGGAACTAATTTTTTTGAAAGAAATTCAAGGTTAGTACCTTACATGATTGGAATTGATCAAGTGGCATTCGTTTAAAAAATTGGCACTAAACATTGCTTCTCAAATGATTGTATATCAAAAAATTCACTTCAAATGATAGTTGAATGTGGGAATAAATTTCATAGTATGAATGGAAATTCAAGAAGACAATATGCTATAAATTCCATGGCATCAAATGCTCCTATCACCAAAGAAGGAGATGAGAAAAAAAGAAGCATATTTACAATGAGATTAGACACAATAGACATTTGTTAAAATGCATGGTATAAATTCCATGGGATAAAAATGAGCACTTTCTTCAATTATAAAAGTGTGTTCTTTAATGGTGACGTGATAGTTGTGCATGGTAACAGTGGCTTGGAAAAGTCCAGGGAAAAAACAGTTGCACTAGTAACTGCTATTAATAAAATTGTAGAAGAGAATTCATACAAATATTCACATCTTACACGATTAATCAGTGAACATGGAACAAGGAAGACCTTGAAATTATTTCCATCTAATATGTCCCATGGTTTGATGGGAAAAATAGTAAATGAATAAATTGAAAGTATTGGTTTGCCTCCAATATCACAATCCTCCTTTAGCAAGGTGATAGGAGACGATTTTTTACATGTGAAAATTTCTAAAGAAAACTCTTTTGCAGTGTGTAACGAGTGCATTACAATACGTGATAGGATAAAGGGGACCACTAATCCAGCTGAGGTGGAAAGTTTGTGAGGACATTAGGAATCTTGTAATAAATATCGTAAAATGTCTTGAAGTGTACATATTATTCTCACAGATTAGCTTCACAAAAAAATCTAAATACTTATCTAAGTATTGTTCATGACAAAATGGATAAGTCAAAGACTTCCATTCCAAGGATGGGTAAGAAGGAAAACGATTTTAGTAATGGTTATGAATCTTCCCATATCATTGACTGGAATGTTGACTCATAGGCACAATACTAGGGGAATGGCCATTGCAGCCTCTCATTCATAGAGATGGGTTGAATTTCATGATGACATCCCTAGTTAAATGCTTAAGGAGTCTTGAAGAACCAATGGTTGATTAACTTTGGTGATTTTCTCTACAAAAGCGAAAAATCTAAGCACCAATTGCATGATGCTATGTTTAAATTAGAATCATATGAAAAGTGTGTGATTTAAAAACAAAATGTGACGCAACATGATATATTATGTGTTATTATGTGTTGATGATACAAATCAATGCATGCCAAATAGAAAACTACCTCCCATATAGTTGTTACAAATGGATAATTTTTTAGGCGATAACAAAAACCGTTTGTATTTGGTTTTTTATCTCTTTTAACAAAAAGGAGAGTGTTCAAGATTGTTGACGTTGGATTCCTCTTGGTTGTACACACACATGAAGACATAGATGGAACTTATGGAAGGTTATCAACAAATCTATTGCACAAGGATATATTTTCACTCTCGAAGATTATGGATATGTATAGGACATGTGAAGATCAAAATTTTTATGTCCCTTATGTAATTGATGAATTTTGTGATTTTAAGAGTTTTATGAAACCCCACGTTTTGGATGTAAATGCCAAGATCATTGGTATAAAAAAATGTCATTTTTTTTAAATTTGAGCTCATAGATAACATTCCAATCATGCAATGGAGGGAATTACTTTGGGATGTAGATTGGTCATCTCCTATTCATATATGGAGGCCATTTCCATATGGTAGCATAGAATTGACAGTAGGGTAGCCTAGGTTATTAAATTCACAATAAAAAGGTCCTTTAGAAATGGACAGAATAAAAAAAGGAATAGAAACATATATTTCATTCTGGAATCAAGGGATTGAGAAGGGAGGTGAATAATTTTGACGTCCCAAGTTTAGTTATTGGGAGGATATATATAAAGATTTGGAAATTCCATTCGAGAGTGTTGATAAGTTAGCAACTAAATTTTGGTAATTTACAAGCCAGGATATTCATAATAACGAACCTACAATATCTGAACATGAAATTATGGATGCCTATTGTAAGGAAAATGTTCTTGCAGTGGAGGATTTCTATGTTGGAAATGTATGCAACAAGCTTAGATATGAATTCGTTCCAAGAGTGGATGTTGTAGAGGGCCAAATGGTCATTGTGCAATCACCAAATCCATATTGTGCAACATTGTTGGGTAGGGAAACTGGTGATATTTATCAAGATTCAGATGCTAGCACTCTTGGGTCTTACAAAGTAGAGGCGCAATGGTGGAAGCTAATAGGAGCATAAAAGGATATTAAGGTTTTGTATAAAAAGCGCTTAAATAGAAAGCAACAATGGGTTGTTGGTGAATAACAAAATATGATGATCGATGTAAATAGCATCATATGGGCATGGTCACCAAGGCTAGGACGGACAATAAAAATAATTAGAATAAATGAGAATGTCCTTGCAGCAGTTAAGGAACAATGAGAGCAGATGGGGCATAATGTGGAGAGCGAGATCGATGTTCATATGGATAAAATTTTATGGGTTATTATCCCAACACATTTATACTTTTTGACAATGGAGTCTTTGTTTTTGTTTCCTAAAATGATGGAGATAGCTAAAAATAGATCGGTTGAAAGGCTCGATCTATATTTTTTGTATACTACATTTTTATGCTAGTATAGTGTACACACAAAAAAAAAATTCTATGATATTTATATTGTCCATATTAAATAATATTCTTTGAAAGGATTGGATGATCCTTCTTTTATTTTAGGATTGATTTATATTAACTTGAGTCACACAATAATAACTTTAAAATTTTCTCGCTGAGAATGTCATGGTGATAGTTTTGACAACACTTCTTTATAATGGTGTTATCGTCTAGTTTATACCTAGAAAACATTAGGAAAATCTATTTATGCCATGGATCATCAGTAATTTATGATAAGAAGTAAATTTGCATAAAAAGTGTATTGTATATACGATTGTGAAATTTTATTGATTATTTATGTCACGATTAAATATGGTAAATGTAGTGATGTTGGCGAAAACCCACCAACAAAGCTTCGTCGACAGGGGTTCCCACTCTGTCGACGCCCAACCAGCACGATCTCCTTGAGCACCAACCCAAACAGAGTTTACCCTGCCCGGCAACACCCACAGAGCGGATGAAGTCTCACCTGAGATGTTCGAGGGAGAGCCATCAAAACCAAGTTTTTGATAGCAAGGAGGAGGATCAGGGCATCTACGATTTATCAACATAACTATCAACGATTTATTAGTAGAACTATCAGATCTAGCAGAGCCATTTATTAGATCTCACAACCTTCATCAAATATCTATCGTTTCAATCACATATCTAACTGATTGCATCATTCAACCATTCATCGCAGCATTCTTCATTCATAAAACAGAACCATCGCAGTAAATAAAGACAAGAAAAGACACTGCAGCATATGAAAGGGAAACAAGGACAACATCGATTCAACTCAATATTCGTCGTATCATATTACTTTCATCGTAACAGATCCAAAACAACAGTCATCTTTCTCCATAGCAGAAGAAAGATCAATCCACAGAGTCGCATATAGGTCACAATAGATTCAATCTTTCTCTATTTCTATCTATCAATGTATATTTTTACAATTACAATTCTAATCTATATATAGGCTTGTGCCTTTACATTCAAGGTCCACTTATAACTAAATTCTAACTGATTTAACGACTAATGACATATATCCACAAAATGTGGTCAAACAATACAAAAATATACATAAAATATTCAAAAGTGGTTTGTTTTTCGCCCTTCGTGCTGCCTTTGATTTGCATGGTGTCGCGTGAGCTTGCGCAGCCTCTATGGTGATGCGCAAATCACTTACCCCAAACCCTACCAACAGGCCCCAAATACAGTTTCCATATTCGTCGATTCACAGTTTGGCCACAACTGCTTCCTTCAACATCAACTACCACGGATTTAAGAAAAATTCTAGGCTTATGTAGCTGACAATTCCATCATGCTCCAGCTTCTATGAATACTACATCATTCTCCATTTGCTATCGTCCTTCAAAAAGTGTCTGTTGGTCCAATCTAGAGACCTGCATCTGGCCACTTGGTCCTTCCTTGCAGTCATCTTCCCACTTGGTCCTTCCTTGCAGTCAGGCGCAGCCCAAATCTATCCACTTGGTCCTTCTGGGCTCATTCATCACTGCCTGAAGGAACTGGTTCCCTATTTTTGCAGACTTAGTCAAGTGCACCAGGAATTCTGGTCCCATCTAGTTTCCTCATGGGTGTCTGATTCAGAACCTCAGACTGACTAGGAGAAACATAGCCAAGGATGACACCTGAGACTTCTATCTCATCCAAAATAACCCATGTACTCACAACTTGTTCATCAATTTATGCTGAGATAATATTCTCACTCATAGGCTGCCCTGTACCTAGGGAGGTCTTCATTTCCCCTTCGACCACCACTTCCTGACGCAATGAAACTTCCTTCAACAACCCAACCCAACTCTTCTACACTTTGCTCAGTGCAACACTTCCTAATGGGGTTCATACAGCTACTGATTCTTAGCTTATAACACCAACTTTTAATAAGATGCAAGCATGAACCACTCAGGTGCATCATTATGACTAGATCCTTCATGCATGTGCTAAATATGCCATCGATTCTGCCATCCTATCATTTAGATTCACTGTTATTAACTTATGACGTCAACCCTACCGTCGATTTTGCCACCTTGCCTTTCAAATCTGCTATCATTAACTATGACATCAACCATGCCGTCGTTTCCTTCTTTGATAGCTGGTATCGAGTATTGACGTGACATCTGGTCATCGTCACGGAGTCTCCCATACATTGCGAGCCACTCTGTCTATCACGGGTGACCTCCTGTCATGCAACCCCATCCCTTTTTCATGTCGTGGCCCCATCTTCTTAGCGTAGCCTCTTGCGGATGTGCCATCTTTACATGTTGCACAAAATTGGTCCAACGGACCACCTTGTCGAAGTCGTCTTCCCTCAGCGCAACCTCCTGCTGACGCGCAACCTTTTGTCTGTCGCACCCCCTTGCTCCGACACAACAATTTTTCATGGCTAACTGGATATTCTCTGCTAAATCATCGACCATTTAACCTAATACAACCCCCACTCATGGACCCACAATTCATTTGCCTAACTATCTATAGCTACTCTCTCGCTGTTTTTTTATTTTTTTATTTTATTTTTTATGCAGTGCATCCTTTCGCCCCTGTCCTATAGGGCTTTAAGCGGCTACCATTCACGATATTTGGCAGCACCGCTCCAGCTAACTACTGCAACTGAAATGCACCCCCAAAAATAATTGAATGAACAAGATACGGGCCTAACCAATGCATTTGTAACTTACCTGGATGCTTTATGAACTTGCTGTCGTATAACAACACCAAATCTCCTTGGGAAAATTGTTTGTTTTTAATGTGGCGATCATGCCATGCCTTCTGTCGATCCTTCTCGACACGCTGCTAGAAGCCCGCAATGAAGCAATCCTCTTCCAGTTGAAGTAGCTGCATTTCTCACTCCTCAAGTGCCTCTTCATCTCCCTACCGTTTGTTGCAGTGATGTGCAGACTAGGAACAATGTACTCCATAGGCATAACCACCTCTTTCCCATATACCAGTTTGAACGGTGTTTGCCCCGTTAGTATTTTTCAACTGGTGCGATACGCCCACAGTACCATAGGGATATTTAAATCCCAGTCATCCTGTTTAGCATTACATACCTTTGTCAGTGCAATTTCCAAGATTTTGTTGAAGGATTCTACGGTTCCATTTTCCTGTGGATGATATGGGGTGCTTTTCTTATGCTGCACTTCCAATTCCTCTGTCAGTGCTTTTACTCTGTGGTTGATAAAGTGGCTGCCTTTGTCGCTCATCAATATCCTAGGGCATCTGAACCGCATCACGATGTTTTCAAATATGGACTTTGCTGTCGTTGCAGTGGTGCAATCTACAACTGGTGCGAGCTCCGCCCACCTTGCTAGATAGTCAATTGCTGTGATGATGTAGTGCGCACCGGTGCAATTTCCGGGTGGGTTGATTGGACCCACAAAGTCCACATCCCATTTATTAAAAGGTTGTAAAGTTACCTGTGGTATGAGCAGCATCTCATCTCACCGTGATGGTTTATCGAGACGTTGACAGACATCGAAGCTCCATGCATAGTCTGTAGCATCATTATGCAATGTAGGCCACCATAGCCCAGTGCATAGTACCTTACGCGCGATAGTCCTTCCTCCATAATGTACACCTGCAACTCCTACATGTGATTCTTCCAAAATTTTCCCTTTTTCATGAGGTAGAGCACACCGTCGTAGGTGTTAGTGCTAGAAATTGTTCCTAGACTACCACAAGAACAAGCTAACACAATCTCAAAATGAAATAGAATAAAATTGGTTTTTAGGGTTTTGGTTTTAAAAATTTCATAAGAAAGGAGGAAATACACATCCACAAGATACTACAGAACTGAATCATGCAAGTTGGATAAACTAGGGTTCAAACACATCCCAATAAGCCATTAACATTACACATGAAATACTAATTCCATCCACAAGCTACAAGCATTTACATGAATAAACCTTTAAACAAGAAATGAAATTGTAAACTGAGCAATCAACCAGATCAGAAATGAAAAAGCATGACAGGTAAAAGGGCTTATCAGTTTACATATAATCAATAATAGTCATCCACTTACATAAGAGTTATAAATGCTAGCTTGAGAAATCAAAGCTCCAAAAGCCTCTCCTTGAGTGAAAAATCCAACCCCAAAACTGTATGTTTGTATTCCTTTTATCATTACAAAGGTAAAGTAATTCCATAACTACCTTCTAGGTCTAAATTTGAAATAGTTACATCAATTAGTTACATGACAACTCAAAATATTTAAAGATAATTAACCCAAAAATAGCAAATCGGATTTGGGGAAATTTGGTGAATTTTTGAAAATTTGGGTCTCAAAGACGCCTTCATATCTCTCGATCCGGGCCACCTGTGCAAAAAATGAGAGATTTTTTTTTAAATGAGTCTGTTATGAACAAAAACCTCACTTCGTTTTTAAAAATTTCCCTTCAATTGATCGAAATACATGCTGGAAATTTGTGACTAAAACAGGAAATTATTAAATAATTCAAACCCTGGAAATAGGCCCCAAAGATGAATTCGAATCTCTCAAACGATAACAGATGTTGCAAAAATGAGAGAGGTTTTTGTGAATAAGTTTGTTTTGGATAAAAAATTCTTTTGGTTTTCCAAAATTAGTTTCCATCACCTTGTAATATGCTCCCAATGATAATGACAAAAACAGGGAAACCATAGCTGCTACAGGAATCTCCTCATGAAAATATTTGACAAAGGACTAAAAAATGAGGGTTAGATTATAAAGCAAACTTGGAATAAAATTTTATTATAAGTTTTTGAAAGCTTAAAGATATACATATTAACTAATAAGCCCAAAATACAAACCTTAAAACTAAATTAATGAAATAATTCAACCATTAAAAGCATTAAATCCAACAAAAATTACTGAACATCAAAACTTCTTAAAATCAACATAAAATGTAAAATCATTTTAAACCAACGGTTGAAAATGAGGACAAAAAGAACAAATAAACTAAGAACAAGATCTATTTATAACATATGGCTCTTGCTTCGGGATGAAGTCCTCCTTGTGACGCTTCAAGAACCTGTAGACCTTGTGCCTTATTCATTGGGTGATGGAGTCATTTACCAAATCTCTACAACTTTCTCAAACTCTAAACACATACCTCTGAAATGACAACATACTGCTACAAACCAACATACTGAAAAGAATCTACATGCTCGTATAGCGAGCTTATTCTGCTATTTACTCCTACTTCTAATCGGAGGAAACAACCCAATCAAGTGTAATCATACTTCTAGTGGAGCCAAGAAACCATTTGACAGAGAATCATAATTTCATGCATGCTACTGTTTGAGAAAACCCACAAAAGACGTGATAAATGCAATAAAGAGTCTGTAGGTAGCTGATACTTATGACTGGAAATAGGAAGTATGCCAAAAGCTGGAGCATTAGAAACATTTGAAAAATACAACTCCATCCAAGAATCCACAGGATCATAAAAAAACCGATTTAAAACTTCAATGTCTTCATTATATTCATCATAAAGTGAAACATTCTCTTCCTATCCATTGCTGTTATTTTTGAACTTTGTCTCAAGAATGGAAACCAAACGCTTTTCAAACTACTTCTCGACCTTTAAATAAAACCCTTGATAAAAAATTGAACAAATAAAATTATGAAAGTGACCATAAGTCAAGAATGGCAGCTTATTTCTTATATCAATAGTAAGAGGTTGAAGAGCAGCAACTTCTTCGTCATAACATGATAATCTCATAGCAGGAACTAGGAAATTTCTACTATAATCCACTGAAAGTATATTATCATCGAAAAAGTCAACAAATTGATATGAAGAATCAACACAAGTGTCATTTATATCCTTGTTCATATGAAAATTTGAAAATGATGAAGAAAACTGTCTTAAATCTGAATGATACCTATGTTCTTCTTCCTATTCATAAGCTTGTATATCTTCAACATGAGCCTAATCTCGAAGCATTTTGCAAGCTCAGATGTTCTCCTCTACTCCTTTTGCATCCTCAAACAATTGTCTTAAAGATGACGATTTCCTTTCTAACAGGAAAAAGACAAGATCTGAATGTTGAGCCATAACATAATATACCATAGAAAGTTTTTCCGAAGGTTTGATCTCCGTAGGCATACTGATATAAAAACTTTGAAACCTCCAATTAAATTTAGTAATTGGCTCATCATTCTCCCTTTTCAAACTATAAAATTCGGAAAGAAATTGATCATAAGATTTATTCTTACCCCAATACTTTCAAAAGACATCATGTAACTCTTCCCACGATCCAATTGAATCAGCTTTTAAATTTCATAACCAAAACCCAACATCTCCAGCTAAGGATTTCGAAAATAACCTCATGGCAACATCCTCATGCATGATTTCAAAATTATCAATGAAATTATGAAAAGTTCCTAAATGCTTCTCTGTTGTAATATGGTCTTTTCCAGTAAAATAGGGAAGATATTCAACAAAGTAGGAAGGGTAAGGATGTAAGAGAGATGGCAGCCTATGAGGTTTAAACATCTTCTGTCTGAGTATAGATTGAAAATATGTGAGTTGAAAATGAGGTTCAACAAGTTGTTCGCAAGTTTCAGTAGTGATGGTAGAATAAAATAGATCAGCTTTATTCTCTACAAGATGACCAGAATAATTAGGTTCAAGAGATATGAGTATATGTATATCATGTTGCACATGTATTTAAAATGAAGTAATAGGATCAACATCAATAAAACAAGAAGAATGCAGAATTTCTTCTTCCAAATAGGGATATGTACCTGAAGGTTTATGATCATTGGAATAGACAAAACAAAAAATAATTCTTTTGACATGCAATGGGAAAGACGGGAAATAACTGATGAATAAAAAGAAAACCTCATGGAGGAAAGTAACAAGCTGATACCTAGTCTTTCCATTTGGCTTCTTCATTTTTCTGTCAACAAAATTCTCCTTGCAGTGGAATATTTAATCGTGGAGTCGCTGATGAAAAATTGTATTTTAAAATATTTTCTGACTTTGTTCACCTCTCAAAATCAGATGAATAATGGTATCCCAGGGAATATATACTTCAGCTTCATCCCTGGCAATGGTGCCAAATATGTTAGTGCTAGAAATTGTTCCTAGACTACCACAAGCACAAGCTAACACAATCTCAAAATGAAATAGAATAAAATTGGTTTTTAGGGTTTTGGTTTTAAAAACTTCATCAGCAAGGAGGAAATAAATATCCACAAGCTAATACAGAAATGAATCATGCGAGTTGGATAAACCGGGGATCAAACACATCCCAATAAGCCATAAACATTACACATGAAATACTAATTCCACCCACAGCCTACAAGCATTTACATGAATAAACCTTTAAACAAGAAATGAAATTGTAGACTGAGCAATCAACCAAATCA
This sequence comes from Pseudotsuga menziesii, assembly GCA_001517045.1. Lineage (NCBI taxonomy): Eukaryota > Viridiplantae > Streptophyta > Pinopsida > Pinales > Pinaceae > Pseudotsuga > Pseudotsuga menziesii. Next base: position 75,254 of record LPNX011220224.1, read on the forward strand.
GAAATGAAAAAGCATGACAGGTAAAAGGGCTTATCAGTTTATATATAATCAATAACAGACATCCACTTACATAAGATTTATAAATTCTATATTGAGAAATCAAAGCTCCAAAAGCCTCTCCTTGAGTGAAAAATCCAACCCCAAAACTGTATGTCTGTCTTCCTTTTATCATTACAAAGGTAAAGTAGTTCCATAACTACCTTCTAGGTTGAAATTTGAAACAGTTACATCAATTAGTTACATGACAACTCAAAATATTTAAAGATAATTAACCCAAAAATAGCAAATCGGATTTGGGGAAATTTGACGAATTTTTGAAAATTTGGGTCTCAAATACGCCTTCATATCTCTCGATCTGGGCCACCTGTGCAAAAAATGAGAGAGGTTTTTTTGAATGATTCTGTTATGAACAAAAATATATCTTTTAAAAAAAAATCCCCTTCAATGAATCGGAATACGTGATGGAAATTTGTGACTAAAACAAGAAATTTTTAAATAATTCAAACCCTGGAAATAGGCCCCAAAGATGAATTTTAATCTCTCAAACAATTATAGATGTTGCAAAACCGAGAGAGGTTTTTGTGAATGCATCTGTTGTGGACAAAAAACTCTTTTTTTTTTCCATACTTAGTTTCCATCACCTCGTAATCAGCTCCCAATGATAATGACAAAAAAAAGGAAAAATAGAGCTGCTACAGGAATCTCCTCATGAAAATATTTGACAAAGGACTAAAAAATCAGGGTTAGATTATAAAGAAACTTGGAATAAACTTTTATTATAAGTTTTTGAAAGCTTAAAGATATACATATTAACTAATAAGCTCAAAAGACAAACCTTAAAACTAAATTAATGAAATAATTCAACCATTAAAAGCATTAAATCCAACAAAAATTACTGATTGTCAAAAGTTCTTAAAATGAACATAAAATGTAAAATCATTTTAAACCAATGGTTGAAAATTAGGACAAAAATAACATATAAACTAAGAACAAGATCTAGTTATAACAATAGGATCTCATCAGGTCCAAGCTTGTATAAGTGTCCCGCAATCAGCTGGAAATCTGAAGCCTTCACGACCAACTGCTTCTTCTCCCTGGTTGAAATTTACTATAGCGCAACTTTGGTTGCCAAGAAATGGATTATCGATGCATAATGGTCATCCACGATATCAACTCGAAACAACTGTGCATCTGACAATCCATCATCAATGTTGGTGGGCTCTTTACCTATCTCAATGTGGGACAGATGATCAGGACCAACATTCATGCATCCTGGTTTCACAATTATTTCGAAATCAAATTCCTGAAAGAGAAGTAGCCAACGACAGATCTTCCCCCCCAACACAAGATTATTGGCCAGATATTTCAAAGCTGAATGGTCAGTGAACATCTTGAAGTGACCACCCAAGAGATCATGCCTGAATTTCTGCAGCACATATACCATCGCCAACCCCTCTCTTTCTGTGGTTGTGTAATGCTTCTCAGCAAAGGATAACTTCCTGCTAGCAAAGGAAATCAGATGATCCATATCTCCTTCTCCGAGTTGCACGAGTACCACTCCCAGTGCGATGGATGAGGCATCGACATGGACATGAAAATCCTTGGTCCAATCGGGGAACACAAGTATGGGTTTTGAAGCCATCTTGGCCTTCAATGTGTCGAAGCTACTTTGAAATTCCTGGCTCCATATGAATGCGACATCCTTCTTAAACAATTTCTCCATGGGTGCGGTAATCGCAGCATAACCGCAGATAAACTTGCGATAGTACCCAGTATGCCCTAGTGTCGCGTGAAGCATCTTCATATTTGTAGGTGGTGGCAGGATCAAAATGAGCGCAATCTTCACTGGATCAACCAAAATCCCCTGTCTACATACGATGTGACCCAATAGTATCCCAAATGGTGCACAGAAGATGCACTTCATTGAATTCAATGCGATCTGATGATGTCGACATCATTCCAGCATCAAGCGTAGGTTTTCCAAGTGATCCTTGATCAATCCGTAGACTGTCCAGTCATCCATATATACTTGCAAAAAATTCTAAATAAAATATTTAAATGCAGGGAAAACGACGCGAGAGAATACCGCAAGCGCATTCTTCAGCCCAAAGAGAATCATTGTGTACTGAAAGCAACCCCATTCAGTGACAAATGTGTTTTGGTGGTGGTCTTCCTTTGCAATTCGGATATGGTGATACCCAAAAAATCCATCTATAAAAGAGTACATTTATTGAACACCTAATCCCTCAAGAACCTCATCCGTGAACGACGTCAGAAAGGGGTCATGCATGCAAGAATCATTCAGTTTCCTTATATTGACACAGATTCAGACCTCCCCAGTATTCTTGTCTTTGACCACCATAGGACTTATCCATTCTGATTCTTCGACGGGCTCAATAATCCCTGCATCTATCATTCGATCAAGTTCATCCTTGACCTGTTCTTTATATTGTGGATTCAACCGATATGGCCTCTGTCGCATTGGTTTTGCATATAGTTTTAACAGGATTTTCATTTCCCCTAAGTCACCCAATATCCCATTCATTTCTGAGAATTTTGTCGGAAACAGGTCTTGAAACTCATGCAGGAGATCTATGATCTTTGCCATAGTTCCCTCATCCCAGTAGTCCCTAATATTGGCGAATTTCAGATTCTCCACCGTCCCAATGTTAACTTTCCTAATCTTCAGTAGTTGAGTCATGGGATCCATCGGCACATCTGGTGCTACGACATCCCAATTTCCTTCAGTCTCTGTAATATTAATATTGCATAGTTCATCATCATCTTCGGGCTCGCCAGAGATGTTGTAGAATTCCATTATCGATTGCATATGGAAATGCATATGTGGGTCCACAGGATATGCGACTGGGATAACTTTCAAGACTACATCTCAAATGATCTGTAGTGAATTTTTAACCTCTACGTTAACATCTGCAAAGCCAAAGGTATGCATAAAGCAAACAATCATCTCCTCCCAAGTGGTGATTTCTCTACGTAGCTCTGCTGATATGTACCAAGACCTTGGCATTTCATCCAATGTGTGAATAAAATCATGGACCCACTCATCCTTGGGTCGCGATGCCCATAGCGTCTAGCATTCACTCATATGACTACAAGGGCTATTCTGTCCATCATAGCTGCCAGTGTGATATACGTCCATATCGCCAAAGTACACAATCATCAACTATCGACACTGTTCCCATTCATGAATGGTCTCCTTATGAGCTACCCACCAGCATGCTGGAGTGGCCTTCAATGCTTCTCCTAATGCCGACAAGCACGGAGGATTAGATACCTTTTATTCAAACTCCTCGAGGAGCCTATATAGTTTCGATAGTCCTTCATATATCATCATCTTAATGATCTCAGTCGTGACATGGTGCAACAACTGCGTGAACAACCCACACTTTCTGAGTGATACTTCATGCATCTGGTTTTGCCAATTTTCCAGTGCATCATCAGAATCGAAGGACGTAGAGCTAGTGTTGCGCCAACATAGTTCTCCATCTGCTGTAGGATGGATGCAATCCTCAGAGATATTGTAAATATGATCCCATACTCTCATGAATTCATCTTTGACTGGTTCAATATATCCCCTTCCTTCATTTGGATCCATTCGGGCAATGCCTCGGATATCGTGGTTCTCAAATGTCATCAACCGCTTCTTAAAATTTATCACAGTAATGTGGTAATTGGCCCATCCAATCCCTTGCAGCATGAGATAGGATCCCCCTCCATCAACAACTTCGATTACATCAAAATTGGCATGATTCCTCATACCTTTGACATCTACAACCAAATTTGACACACGATCGATCAGTTTCACTTTGGCCTGAATAGCCAATCTTAGCTACACTGGAGACCAACCAAGCTTTGGCTCCCCCATTTTCTGCCACATCTGTTTCATCAAGATGTTCACATCTGACCCAAGATCCAGAATAATTGAATCGACTTCATAGTCCCCAATCTGGATGTTCATCCGCATTTCCTTTCCCGTCTTTTTTCTCTACAAATAATTTACCACAGAGTCCTGCAACTCTCTATCCGGTCGCTGCAGCAACTTCTCGATCTCAACCAGAGCATTGAGATATTTTTCCAGGGATAAAAAAATATAGAAGAACTATTGTAATGTACCATACTGTCGCGATGGTCTAGCTTCTAACAAAGAATCAAAAGTAGAAGGCATGCCAAAAATAGGTGTCTAACCAGGATTTCTTCCAAGTGCCTGGCGAGCTTAAAAAAAAGGTATCTCTCTTGGTTGAGATATCAAACTATTATTTCTTCTTGCCATCCAGTCACACTTGTGGTCACAGTCCATCTTCTCCAGTAGTCACACCTCCTCGAGTAACAATCCCAACATCAACATCCTCTATCCATGGTTCTTCTAGAATGATCACAACAGTCGACCCTTGATTCTGGTTCTGCAGTAGAGGTTGATTCAGTGGTGGATTCTAGTTCACCAGTGGGTTCATAGTCTGACTGATATTCTAATTTTGTACTAGAATTTGGGGCTGCCCTTGATTCTGTAGTTGCTGCTGGTTCTGTATTTGATTATGGGCCTGTAATTGATTCTGATTCTATAATAAAGGAACATTGCCAGCCTGCCATCTCGCAATTAACTAAAGGGAATTTTCAATAGTATGATCATTCAACGCGTAGTACACACATTGAAAATGGGGACAATCCCTCTGATAGTGGCCAAATGTACCACAGTGGTAACATTGGATTGATGCATGACCTCATCCTCCTCCACGGCCAAAACCTCCTCTTCCCATGAATCCAAATACTCCGCAGTATCTTCCTTGCTGCTGATATTGTGGTTGAGCTACCTGCTACTGATACTAGGGTTGCACCATTTGTTGTTGTTGGGGATTCAACTACTGCTGAACATAGTGCGCTACTTAGACATACTGCTGCCGTGGAAGAGACATTGGGGTCTGGGTGTACTATGGTCTCGACGCAAACTACGGCTGTGGTGCAACTTGCATCTGTGGTTGTGATGGAACAAATTGCATCTGTGGTGGCAACATATATTGGAATTGAGGTGGCAGTTGTATCACCTATGGTTGTGGCTACTGCACCATGCATGGATCTTCACCTTTCACAAAATATGCATCACAGGTCTGCTCTTGAAGCATATCGTAAGCTCGAAAATCCTTATCCTTGTGCCCAATTGAGCGACATAAGGTGCAATATAAGCTTGCTGGCTTCGTAACCATTTTCTACATGTAGGTACAATCTTCATGATGGTGCCCATATACCTGACATATGCGACACCATGGAACACTACCGCAACTCAACGGGTTCGACGCTCCTAAGAATATATAATTCTGAAAAGGACATGTATCTTTCATGTGTCCATCCACGTGACACTGAGTGCACCACAAGTCATCATGTTCCTCTTTCGCCTTCTTGATATCCTACAGTTGAATCGTCGGTTTCTCCAGCTGCGCCTGGATTTGGTTCATGCCGACAACAGTTTCTCCAATAGGTGAAGCTTCTAGCTTCATCGCAATTTCCAAAGCCTCGCTCTAGTTCGCAATCTTTTGCTGCATTAATGGGTGTCAGATATGAGGGACCAGTGCCACAATGAACCATTCTTTATGTTGGATGTCACTCATATCGAAGTTGACCCGTGCCATCAACGTCTTAAAGCTTTGATCAAAATCCCAAACCGTCTCATTAGGGAACTAATTGATTTCTTTCAGCTCTATAATGTACCGGGCTTCGGATTTTGGTTTCTTGAATTCTTCAAGCAGTCCCTTCCAAACCTCATCCAAAGTCTTTGCCACGGTCCCCTGCAGGACCTGTATGAATCTCATGTACCAATCAAGTGCATGACCACAAAGGGTGGTCGCTAACTAGCCTTTCTTTACATCTTCGTTGGTAGTCTGTCTGGCAGTCCAGACTGCCTCACATAAGAACCAATACTGTTCTGGGTCATTGGTGTCATTTCCATGAAACATAGGTAGCTTCATATCGTCTCCTTCCATCCTAGATCTCCTTCCTGCAGATGTTGCTTTACTACTGGATGCCGCTTGGCACATTGGACACGTTGATGTAGATTGCATATATTTTCCTGATGGTGGAGTAGTGCGCAGAGGTGTGGACACGTTGTTACCAGGGTTAGATCTTGCTGCTACTCTGGGCACAGCTTGGGTCTGCTCATCCTCTTTGTCACTGTAGGGCCGATTCGTCCCGTGTGGTGTCCTTCACGGTCTTGCATTCCGATCGCAGCAGGATCTCCTATCCTCTGCCTCTTCTCTGCTCAGAACCTTTCTACTCCCCTTGTACAACCACTTTCTTCCTCGGTCGCCCTCATAGTCTCGTCAAAACTTACACCCATCTACCCCTTATCTTTCCATTTGTCCTCCCCCTTCTATCACGGTGTTCACAGCCTCCACACACTAGAGTTTTACTACTCGAGGTACATCTTTAGTATGCCCTTTTCACAAACAAGCATCTTGATTGACAATTGTAGAGACAACAAGAACCTACCTCGTGGTCCGTTGAAGAATTCCCGTTCTGCTTCGCTGTAGGACTTGTTGGTATCAACTACAAACTCAGTAATGTATCCTTATAGAATACTATCCAACTAGAATTTGACAACCCGTGATGCCTTATTATCAGTTTCTTGGAGTTATTGAACTAGCTCAGGGGTCTAAGATGTCGAATCTCCTCCCTGGAAGTTGCGTTTCTTGTAGGTGAATCGCGCCAACCACTCATAGAGTATGACAAGAAACTCACAGAAAAACCATTCGTGAAACCATCGTGAATGTATCTCACAAACCATGTGTCTGTCATCAATTTCAGATTCTAATTCTCAGCTTCAGCAAACTTTTGCAGTCTTAGGTCGAACCAATATTGGATCTCTAGTTTCGTCGTTGCACAACATATCCTCCTCTTCAATCACAACGAGATCCTGACAACGGAACCATCTATTGGAAAAAACCCACCAACAAAGCCTTGTCGACAGGGGTTCCCACTCTTTCGATGCCCAACCAACGTGATCTCCCTGAGCACCGGCCCAGGAAAGTTTTACCCTCCCTGGAAACACCCAGAGAGTAGATGAAGTCTCACTTGAGATGTTCGAGGGAGGGCTGTCGGAACCAAGTTTCCGGTAGTAAGGAGGAGGATCAACGATTTATCAGCATAACTATCAGCAATTTATCAACTTAACTATCAAATCTAGCAGAGCCATTTATCAGATCTCACAGCATTCATCACAGATCTAACAAATTGGATCATTCAACCATTCATCACAACATTCTTCATTCATAAAACAGAACCATTGTAGTAAATAAAGACAGGAAAAGACATCGCGGCATATGAAAGGGAAACAAGGACAACAGTGATTCAGCTCAATATCTGTCATATCATATTAATTTCATCGCAATAGATCCAAAAAAATAGTCATCTTTCTCCACAACAGAAGAAAGATCAATCCACAAAGTCGCATATAGGTCACAACAGATTCAATCTCTCTCTTCAGTCTCCTCTCGACACATCTCTCCTGTATCTCTCTATTTCGATCTATCGATGTATATTTTTACAATTGCAATTCTAATATATATATAGGCTTGCGCCTTTACATTCAAGGTCCACTTCTAACTAAATTCTAACTGATTTAACCACTAATGACCTATATCCACAAAATGTGGTCAATCAATACAAAAATATGCATAAAATATTCAAAATCTGTTTGTTTTCCGCTTGTCACACTACCTTTGACTTGCGCGGTGTCGCGTGAGTTTGCGCAGCCTCCGCAGTGTTGCGCAACTAACTTACCCCAAACTCCTGCCAAGAAGTGATGAAATACTTATGTGGTTGTGCACATGAAGTGATGAAATCCTTCTGGATGTGTACCAAGCAATGTTCAAATTTGAACCCTCCCAAACCCTTCCATAGAGTTCGAACATCTCCTAGAAGTGCAAGATTAAAATTTCCCTTGTAAATAAATTCAAAATTCTATTTTCATCCTTCCAATTAAGAACAACATAAATAATAACAACATATCAAAGGAAGGACAACTTTTTGAATTACATGTCATTATGGATTTCAATTTACAAAGCGTGTTTCTAGTAAAATCATCCTTCTTGGAGAGTGATTCTTGCACTTATTTAACTGGTGTTCCTTTAATCATCGGAGGCAACTCTGGTATTGAACAACATCGAATAAACACTCTTGGTACTAAACAACATTAGTATTTATCTTGTCTTTCAATTGCTCCACAAATAAAACACTAATCAAACATCATACCTTTGCTTGTTACTGTGGATGTCAGAAATTCTTGCACCTGGCCATGTAGTATCGAGTTCAGTCAGCTCACCTCTGTGGTTATTTTCATTAGATTCCTACTATGAATAGTTTATACAGGTCGGCTCCATAATATCGGCCCAATAATAAAAAATTAGAGGTCGGCTCAAGCAAAAAAAAGGGCAAGTCGGCTCTATCAAAAAAATTAATGTTTAATTTAAAAAAAAAATTGAGGTCGGCTTCAACTGAAAATTATAGCAGGTCGGCTTGAAAAATTAGTATATATATGCCCTCACGTTTTTCATTTTTTGAATGTGATTTTATGTGGAATGCTATGCAATTTTCGAAGGTGTTGAAGCTAAGGAAATTTCGGTGTGAGCTCTGAAACTTCGGGTGTACAGTCAACTGAGGGCAGCCGCAGTATAAGAAAAAAAAATTCTTCTTTGTTAGTTCTGGTATATACCTTCTCATATTGGGTGAAGTAATATATTGTGACAGCCGTAGTCATGCATCTGGACAGCAGGTTGTTTTAGCTCAGTACATTGGCCAATAAGGGAGGTCGAATTCACCCTTTGGAGGAAGGGCCGGACTCAGCAGGAGAAATTATATTGTCCAAAAAATACCTTCAGCAGCAGAAATTATATTGTCCAGAAAATACCTTCAGCAGCAGAAATTAGACATTGGCGTCATCAACATATTTTCCAGGTTCTTTTTTTTGTATTTTTGTGGTTGCTCTGATAGCCTTAGCTACTACTGTTATCATCTATAGACATAACAGAGCCAATGTTTCAGATCTGTCATTGTGTATGAGTGCCAAGGGTTTGATGAAATGTTTTTGAAAATGCATGTTGCCTAAAGCAGTTATAAATCAAATCAATGTAATATAATTGTTTGCCAACAATCAATTACAACATCCTTGGCCTATTTTGCTACAATACATCACAATAGCCACTGCAGAGTCATCTACAGCACTTATCAATTAAGGATAGAGTTTCAAGAATGAATTAAATAGAACCTGCAGGTTTGAGTGCCAGTTGAAGTGAAGCAGCAAGATAGAGTGGTAGAATGCTAGCTACAGGACTGATTACAAAGGCTGAGCATGCATGCTATAGGGACATAAAAGTCCAGTAAAAAAGGAGGTCAGTAGATTCAAGTCAGCAGTGATGAAGTGATCTTTTTTCCCAGTAAAGAAGTGATCTCAGTCCTTCATGAAATTGTGAGTTTTTCTGAAAAACAAACTTGTATTCCTTATAGAAGCGATATGTTGAAAATAAACTCCTCTCTACTGTGAAGTCAGCAGAAAAGCTTTTGCTTGAAATTAATTTATATGGTATGTTAGGATGGGAGTAGTTAGATTGTCTGCAGTACAAAACTCAGTAGGGTGGCGTCCTGTGTTTTGAAGTACCGCAGCATCTTATCACTTGTTTCTCAAATGTACAGTTAGAAGATATGAACAAAGATAGGTGCATACCTTCATAAGCAAAGTTTGGTGGTTTGAGGAACCCTTAATGTTTAGATCTTGATAGTTGGCAGATTGATAAGGATAAGATAAATGCAGGTGAGTTGCTGAGTCATCTACACAGTCCAATTTGATAGGGTTGAACTTTGAAGTACAGAGTATATGCACAGTTCAAAGACATACACAGTCAACCTAGTGACCTTTGGTATGAATGACAGCTTGCTTGTTCAGGAGTAATGATGTAAAGGTTTATATAATGGTAGGTTACTCAGAGCTTATGACCAGATTGAAGTTAACAAGTTGGTAAGTGTTGAGTGTCATGAAGGAAGGCTCAACCAACGAAGGTTGAAGTTCTCAGTACTAGGTTGCATACACAGCCTGAGTTAGTAACATGACAGCCATTTGAATTTTAATCAAGATATTGTCTTGACAATAAGATTGATGATCAAAGATTCATGAGCAGCATTTTATGTCTTGAGCAGTTCATTGAACAGACCTTGATGACTCAGCAGTGTATTGAGCAGCTATGATTGATGATTGATGTGCATAGATATTTGAGCAGAGATTGAGACTATGACCAGAAGTAGTGATGATGAGCAGATGAACAAAAAGATTGATGAGCAGTGAAGAGGATGAGCAGCAGAGGTTAATAAGCTGAGATTGACCAGAGATTCATGAGCAGCAGTGAGCAAATGAATGAGAAGTTGATGAGCAGCTGACCAGCAACAGCAGAGATGAGCAGTCCATGATATCTTGCCAGTATTGGAGAGCAGGTGTGTTGCAGCAATGTTAATCAGCAGTATTGACCAGTAGCAGATTGAAGAGACAAGTGATGAAGTAATGTAACAGTGAGCTTTAATGTAAATGCAAGCTTGACTTGCATTTGAGGTTAGGATACCTCAAACCCTTCTTAGCAGGGTCTAAGAGAACCAGGCAGGGTCCTGGATCAAGAGTAGGTGCTCTATGTATCAATAGGTGCTGATTTCGCCTAACGGTTGTAGCCGGACCAAAAATAATACAAAAAGATTACAAAATTATATGGTGTCGTGTTCTTGTGTGTTATGGTTCTTTATGAATGAAATGCTTATGCTATGTGAATGATGTTTATGAAATGATTATGGTAGAGTAATGGATTGATGAATTGGTAGCTAACCGTGATAAGCTAAGAAAGGTTTAAAATTTGGCTTCACACTGATTCACCCCCCCTCTCAGTGTCAACAGGTGTAATATGCCAACTCGTATCTGGGTTAAGCTAGCCTATATCCATGTCCAGGTTAAATAGATATATAAATGTATAATAATTAATGGATGATTACAATGAATTTTGGGCCTAGATTATATAGGCCTCGTAGTGAATATTTACGAATGGTCACATCTATTCAATATCCTAATTTACTATTTAAATAAAATAATTAAATATTCATAACAGAGAACTGCCTGGAATTAAATGGATAGCATGATCAAAGTCACGAATAGGTGGAATACCTTTGGGAATATATTCAAATACCCTGTCATGCTTATTAATGACCCTTTGGAGATCTAGGGAGATAAGGAAATTTGAGGTTTGAACATCTAATGAGCATAATTGTGCAACTATACCTTTATGTACCTTTTTTAACAAATTTGTCATACTATTAGAGCTTATGACCTTGCTTGGTTTTCCTGTGATACCATTTAACTCATATTCTTTACCTTTCCATGAAAATTTCATGAATTTTTTTTGAAAATTAAAAGCCATTGTTCCTAATGATTCTAACCATTGGACACCGAAGACAAAATCAGCACCACCCATTGGGATATAAATCATTGTACTATTGAATACATATTCCCACATAGCCAAATTGATATTATGGAATTTCCCTAAGAAATTTATAGTTCCTCCATCTGCATTCATTACTTGAAATTCTGGTGCTGGATAAACTAAGCAATTAATAACTTTGGCTAATTTATGGTGAATGAAATTATGAGTACTACTAGAATCAATCAACATTTTTACCTTGTTCTTTGTGATGTATTCTTCTATCTTGAGAGTTTGAGGAGTGGAAATTCCATCCAATGCATGACAAGATATGGTGGGACTAATTTCTTCTGAAGTATCCTCTTCTATTTCTTCTGAAGTCACATATTCGTGAGATGCTTCCTCTTCTTTTGGTTCTTCCTCTTCACAATCTATGTAGAATAATTTTCTCGCGTTCCACTTATGTCCCTTACTATACTTGTTGTCATAATTAAAGCATAATCCTTTTGCTCTTCTTTCCTCTAGTTGTTGGGGTGTCAACCTTTGTGGTGGTTTAAAAGAAGGAACATTATTTTCTCTATATGTGTTGGAGAAGGCCTTTCTAGTAGTCATCGCCATATTTTTATTTTCAACCTTCCTTGCCATCATGAAAACCTTCTCTAGTGGTGATGGTTCAAAGAGATGCACCTCATGTTGAATTTTATCTTTCAAGGAACCAATAAATAGATCTAAAAAATTATCTTCTTAAATATTCTTCACTATGAGAATTAGTTGCTAAAATTACTTGATGTGATATGTAACTGAACCTTTTTTCTTGATATTTACCAACTGACTGAAGAAGTTGTTTTTATTTATATCCCCATAATGCGTAATCAATTATTCTGTGAATATAGAACAAGAGATAATAGACTCCTTTTTACGGTCACAAGGCCATTGTTACCATATAAACTGATTAGGTTCTAAATACAAGGATTCAATAGTTACCTTTTGCATAGTGGGCACCTGGTGTAGATCAAAGAATTGCTCCATCTGAAAAATCCACGTGATTGGAGCCTCACCATCAAACTTTCTCATGTAAATCTTGGGGATAAATTAGTTTCATGGGCATGAATTGAACCCATGATGTTGTAGTGAATCATCAACTTTTGAGGAATCCAACTTCCTACTCTCCAATTGTTTTTCAGTTTTCTCCAAACGCGATTGGAATAAGTCATATTTTTCCTCCTTATCCTCTTCCTGAGTAGATAATTGAGGAATAAAGTTGTGTTTTATATCCTTTATAAACTCCTTCAAGCCTTGAAGATATTATTTACTATCCATCCCTTTGATATCTTATTTACTAGCCATCCCTTTGATATCCTCTTTAGTATCCATCTTATTTTCCATTTTAGCAAAGTCATCAATTTTGGCATTTCCTTTAATCATATCTTCCAACTTGGACACTCTAAAAGAAATGTCTTCCATTTCCTCGTATGTCGAGGATGAATCCTCTAGGGGTTTGAGTGGAGTGTGATTATTTGCACTTCCCTTTGGTGGCATTTTTAACAATATCACACCCTAGGGTTTACCACAAATATATCCTTGTACTAAAAGATATTCAAATGCAAAATGGTGTACCTTTTTCACACCCTGATTGGAAGACTGTTTTAGGGCCGACTTGTATCTAAGGTAAAATTTTAATTATGACTCCTCTCAGTTTGAAACTTCGGCCTGTAGTACATTGATTCGTACTCTTTCCAATTCTGTAGGTCTGGCCTAATTTCGATGAGCCAAAAAACAATTATTGCAAATATACCAAATCTTCTTATTTTTGGCATATCCAGAAGAGTGCACTTGTACTATATCCCATGTGTCCATTGTTTTTTTTCTGTATTTAAAAATTCTACCATATATACCCTGGTTTGACTTCTTTTATATGCAACCGGTATCACTCCATTTGGATCTTGGATTCCTCCTATATGACTTTTTTCCAAGAACACTTGTTTTAGACTAGTTGTAGGACTAGGAAAAATCCCTAGATTCCTCTGCAATTATAACATAAACTATAATGGATCGGAATCTAAATTTTGGAATGGAGATAGTTCGATCTACTTTGGAAGTGGTTTTTTAACCTAGATGTCTGAATCCTTGTAGAAAAAAAGTTGTAGCTAAAGTTCCAAGATTATTCGTTTTGCAAAATCCAGTCTAGAGGAAAGAGCTCTGATACCAAATGTTATGCAACCAAGTCCTATATATAGCATAAAAAGAGAAGAAATATCCAATAAGAGAGTAATCCATTCCTAAAAAATGAATAGAAAAGATATATATAAATCATCTTCAAGGGAGGAACCTCCTTACACAATGTACTGAGTACACAAGACAAGATAAGATACTATGATGACTAAAATGAGAATATCTCCTTCCTATATATAGGAGATAAAGGTGTACAATAAAAACTAATAAACCCAATAATAGACCCAAGCATATATAAATAATATGTAATGCACCACAATATAGGGGGTAATGCACCACACTATATGGTGTAATGTGTCATCATTAAGGGCTTAATAAGTTTTCTATTATCGATAAATATGAAACACTATTACATTTCTGCAATATAGGTGGGTCTTCTCAAAACATGGAGTGAGACTATAAACATGTGTCCAAAAATCAGATATACAAATCATGAACCAAATAGAAAATATAACCATGGTTTCAGCTTCCCATCCTTTTTATAATGGTGGCCTAACAAACTATAAAATATAACGAAAGAAAGACATTCTGATAAGTGACAACACACGAGGTTAGAGAAAAGAGAGAGAGGAGGATTGCTAATATCATATAACAGATTTTTCTTCTTCATCATTGGATTTACTCTGCTATGCTTCCTTGCCGAAAATCCACCATAATTCTTGTTGAGTTTGCACCATATATTTTTCAAAACTTTTTCATATCCTTTGTTGAAACTCCTCTAATTTATTTGCTTCCTTGTCGAAACTCTGCCATATCCTTTGTCGAAACTCCACTAAGTTCTATGATTCCTTGTCGAAACTCCACCATAATCCTTGGCGAAGTTGTGCCATATCTTTGTTGAACCTCTTCCATATTCCTTGTTGAAAATATACCATATCCTTTGTCGAAACTCCCCTAAGTTCCCTTCTTTCTTTCCAAAAATCCTTCATAATTCTTGCCGAATCTGCGCCATATATTTGCCGAAACTCTGCCATATTGCTTGTCGAACCTCTATCATATCCTTTGTCAAAATTTTGCTAAGCTCTATGCTTCCTTGTCAAAACTCCACCATAATCCTTGTCAAAGTGGTGCCATATCTTTGTCGAAACTCTGTCATATTCCTTGTCGAAACTCCGCCATATCCTTTGTCAAAAATACCCTAAGTTATTTACTTCCTTGTCAAAACTCCACCATAATTCTTGAAAAAAATACACCATATTTTTTCCGAAAATGCGCCATATTCCTTGTCAAAACTTTGCCTTCTCCTTTGTCAAAACTATGCTAAGTTCTCTGCTTCCTTTCCGAAACTATTCGATATCCTTTGGCAAAACTCCACTAAGTTAATTGCTTCCTTACCGAAACTCCACCACAATCCTTGTCGAAGTTGCGCCATATCTTTGTTGAAACTCATCCATATTCCTTGTTGAAACTATGTCATATCCTTTATCGAAACTCCCCTAAGTTCTCTGCTTCCTTGTCGAAACTCCACCATAAGTATTTATGAAGCTACGACATATATTTACCGAAAATCTGCCATATTCCTTGTCGAAACTATGCCATAATTCTTGTTGAAGATCTGCCATATATTTGCCGAAACTATACCATATTCCTTTCCGAAACTCTATCATATCCTTTGTCAAAACTACCCTAATCTCTTTCCTTCCTTTCCGAAACTCTACCATAATCCTTGTAGAAGTTGCGCGATGTCTTTGCTGAAAATATGCCATATTCTTTGTCGAAACTCTGTCATATCCTTTGCTGAAACTCCCCTAAGTTCTCTGCTTCCTTGCCAAAACTCTTCATAATTCTTGTTGAATTTGTGCCATATCTTTGTCGAAACTCCGCTATATTCCTTGCCAAAAATCTGCCATATCCTTTGTTGAAACTCCGCTAAGTTATCTGCTTAATTTCCAAAACTCAGTCATATCCTTTGTCGAAACTACGCTAATTTGTCTACTTCCTTGTCGAAAGTCCATCATAATCCTTCCTGAAACTGCACCATATCTTTGTTGAAACTATGTCATATTCCTTGTCGAAACTTTTCCATATCCTTTATTGAAACTTTGCTAAGTTCTTTGCTTCCTTGTCGAAACTCTGCCATAATCCTTGTCGAAGATGTGCGATATCTTTGCCGAAACTCTGCCATATTCCTTGCTGAAACTCCACCATATCCTTTGTCGAGACTCTGCTAAGTTCTCTGCTTCCTTGTCGAAACTCCACCATAATCCTTGTCAAAAATGCATTATATCTTTATTGAAACTCTACCATATTCCTTGTCAAAAATACGCCATAATTCTTGTCAAAGCTGTGCCATATATTTGTCGAAACTCTACCATATTCCTTGTAGAAACTCCACCATATCCTTTGTCGGAACTACCCTAACCTCTCTGCTTCCTTGCCAAAACTCCGCCATAATTCTTGCAAAAGTTGTGCCATGTCTTTGCTGAAACTATGCCATATTCTTTGTTGAAACTCTATCATATCCTTTTCTGAAATTCCCCTAAGTTCTCTACTTCCTTGCCAAAACTCTGTCATAATTCTTGTTGAATTTGCGACGTATCTTTGTCGAAACTTCTCCATATTCCTTGTCAAAACTCTGCCATATCCTTTGTTGAAACTCCACTAAGTTCTTTGCTTCCCTTCTGAAACTCCTACATATCCTTTGTCAAAACTACGCTAAGTTATCTACTTCCTTTTCGAAACTCCATCATAATCCTTGTCGAAACTTTGCTAAGTTCTTTGCTTCCTTTTCAAAACTCTGCCATAATCCTTGTTGAAAATGTGTGATATATTTTTCGAAACTCTACCATATTCTTTGTTGAAACTCCACCATATCCTTTGCCAAGACTCTACTAAGTTCTCTTCTTCCTTGTCGAAAATATACCATAATCATTGTCGAAGATGCATTATATCTTTGTCGAAACTCTACCATATTCCTTGTCAAAACTCCACCATATCCTTTCTCGAAACTCCACTAAGTTCTCTTCTTTCTTTCCGAAACTCTGCCATATCTGTTATCACATATCTAGTAGTCAGGCTACCATATTCTATTTTTCAGATACAACACATTTTTTAGCCAGATCTCCTACATATGAGATGCTAAGATGAGCAGTTTTGATGGATCATTATTTTATCCGTGGACTATCGTACTCTCCCTGTGAGAACTGAATCTCAGGACACTCAGATTTGAGGACTGATGTAGCCATTTAGTCATTTACAGAGCAGTTATTGATTCCTATATTTATATCAGTGCTTTCTCATTGGATAGATGATGGTTCAGATGGATTATATGCATGATTATGATTTGGCATTTGTTATATTGTGTTATGGTTATCATTCCTTGTACACTCATCTTTGTGACATGTATTAACACATAGTGTCATGATCAGGAGGTCATAATTATATGGAATTGGATGTATTTGTATTATGTATTGATGTCCCTACTTAGACTTGGAAGTTCCTGATCTATACTCATTGGTTTTACCCTCCTTAGGGAGAATAGAGGTAGTCATTCCCACCAATTGTTTTGTGTTGCTAGTGTTGGATTCATCTTTCACTATCTCCACCCATCCATTACCTTCCAATTTTGTTTTAACCCAACTTACTACTTGACTTGTGCCATGGAGGACCTTTCCCTGCTAGAACCTTTGTTGGACAAGCCTCCCTGTTTATATTGTATCCCGGCTCTGAGTTGGTGATAGATTTCGCCTTTGGTGAGTTGGATTGTATGCCTAAATGATTCTGGTCGGTTGTCGCGATGTTTGGCACTGTGTAGAACTCCCCCTGGTCACTTGAGATGTTGTTGGCTAAAACTGAAAGCTCATGTACTACTTGTATTGGAAAAGTTATATATGCGCCCATGGAAAATAAAAAATCTAAACTATGTTTCTTAACATATGAGAAAAAGGGAAAGAGCAATGAAATGCTAAAAATACCCCTTGAAGGGTATAAGAAAAGGTCCAAAAAAGCAATGGTTAAATATATGCTATATCCAAATATTGTTGACTATATAAATTTGAATATGTCCCAGATGAAAGTTGTGATTAGCTATGATTTTAAGCACTGGTGAAGTCCCAAAGGGTCATATAGGCCAAAAAGGCCATGGAAATAAAATTGATGGTCCTAATGAAACTGGATCAAACTTGATGTAGACATGATGCCTAAGTTGAATAAGCACTCTCTGAATAACTCAACCATTTGTGAGGCACCGCCATTCCTTGTGTTGTTGTTTGTCCGGAAGGTGGTTATAGTGAGTATTTTCCTACCATATCCAAAGTGTCATGATGTTAAGTAGGAAGTCATCCTTTTCCCTAGCCTTGTAAATTTCATCCTTTACCCTTCACTAGCAAATTGACTACAACTATGAAGTGAGTATAGTCCTAAAAGTCTAGTCTAAGTAATAATAAATAAAGCCCTATATATGTATTTGGTTGATGTACTGCCAATGAAATGACTGCTACTTGTTGTGATTGTTGCTTAAATGATTTGTAGAGCATGTCTTATCCTTATAGCACTTGCAATAGATGGATGATAGTCTGAGTTATATTATTGGTATCTAGTCATTTACAGGTGATTATATTGTCTATTGGATGTTGTTGATGATCAGGCAAAGACATCGAAAGGGTATAAGTATACACCCCAAATGGATGTGGACTCTTTGAGTCTATTGAGATATTTTATTTTTAGTTTTGAGCAATTGCAAAGATGATCAGACTCATTTTACCTTTCTGATGTAGTTTTGCTTCACATGATGATGTGTCTGAGCAGGAGATGTTTCATTTGGATCTCCTAGGGAGTTGTATGGGAATAGGGGGTGTAGCCACTTGATTGTACCATATTACACCCATCCCAGAGAGCCTGGTGGGATTAGTTTGACAACGCAGGCACCCTAGGAGTCTATTTTGGCAGGTTCACATTTCCCAAGGCACATTAAAAAAATGATTAAATGGATATTGAAGAAATCAATTTGGGCTACTGAGGCAAGGAAATAACATGGGATGAGTCATGATGGTGAGAGTGATGTCCTCCACACCTTATCCAACAGTTGTAGCACCTGATTGGACCCACACTTATTTTTTGGGCATTTTTTATATTATTTTATGGAGCTTTTGGGAGGCTCACAATTTCCTCAAGGAGGCACAAAGTCAAAAATTAAAATATTATTTTATTTTATTGTGCCATGGGGCACCCAGAGGGATTTAGTTAACACCCCATGGACCCACCATGTGCTTCATTTATTACTTATTGAGTGGGGTACCCTCTTTATGGCTGATTTAGTGCACTTTGGTACTTATGGTTATATTGATCCATGTATTGTATGTTGAGCTCATCTCAACCATTAATTAGAACATTTTATCTTTTAATATTAGCCACTTGTTTTGAAAGTGGTTAGGATTTTGGTTCTCTCATTTCTATTTAAAGGAGAGAGCTTCTCATTTGTAAAGGGTCTTGGATCTGATTAATAGAAATATTTTTTTGTGGATATTTTCTGAATCTGCTTTGCATCTAGTGTTCTTCAGTGGTGATTGGAAAGTATTTTTATTCCTAGCATTCAAGAAATTTTTATGAGATCTATATTTTTTGGGAATCATTGTCTTGTCTACAGGAGGACAACTTCAGCTTGGGCATTTTTGCAGGGGGGGGCCCAACTCGCTTGGATTGTCTTCATTTTTTATCAGGTATTTTTCATTAGTGTTGTGGTGACCTATGATTTCTTCTTGCTATTTTTCTGCAGCATATAGCTTCTTTCTCATGTCATAGAAAATCTAATATGGTTGACGTTTGTTTTGCAGGAGAGAGGGCGCATTGACTTCCTCGGGCAAAAACTGGAGATAGAGCTCGCTTCAATATTCTCAAATTGATCGGGATGGTGGGGATCATCATCATCAAGGAACCTACAAGCATTTCTAGGTAAGATCTAATAGCTAAGTCTCTTCTCTTCAGATCTCTATCCATTGTACCTGCTTTTCTTCAATTTTTCTGAAAAACTCCTAAATAATAAAAATCCAAAAAATATTTAATCAGGGAACCACTTGATATTTGACCAAACCATTTATGGGTTTTGTATATTGGGCCTCCCCCTCACTGAATCATCCTCAAAACTGCCCTAATTGTGACTGGTTTTCCCTATATCTAACTTTCTGACTGCTCAAACCCCATTGCCACACTGAAAATTTGACTTTTCCAGAGTTGACTTTTTCTGGAATATAATTACATGGGTTTGTAGATCAGGTCTTCCTCATCCCAGAACACTCCCAATGTTGAGCTAGTACCTTCCAGGTATCCCTAGATCTAAAAAATTGACTTTAAGCCTCCTAGCTTCCCTCATCAGATTTTGACTTTTCCATATCTGATTTTTGTTGAAATTTTCTGAGTTGGGTTTGTAGATCGGGCCATCCTGGTCTCATTTCCACTCCAACATTGAGCTGATAGTCTCCTGATGCCTCTATATCTGTATATCTGCCTCTCCAAACCCTAACGCTATCCCTCCTTCTGGTGATTTCCCTGTGACCTGAATCTTCTGGGCCAAATCCTTTTCTGGGTCCACAGATCAAGGCATATCCTATGTGGGTTCACTTAAACGATGTGCTGATATAGACTCCATTACCCAAGGTTGAACAAGCACTGATCTCCAAGGATAGTGCTAGCCCCTTGTTGGCCTATTTCCCCCTAATTTTAACCGCTCCTTGATAACTCAGGTAGCCTGGCATTTTCATATCTCTCATTGAGTCTATCTCTTTGGTACTAGATAGTCCCAACTTTGTCCTTACTCACCCTGTCTCAGTTACATTTCCCAAGATAGTGGTTATCTCCATCAGTTGCTAGTACCTTAACCCTAGATCTAGTATTACCCCTACAGGTCACTCTGGATCAACCCTCGTATGACTGAAGCCCTCATCCAAATCCCTAGTCCACTTACTACTATCATCCATAGATCTAGAGTTTCTAATTACCTTACACCTTAAGTACCTCAAGCCATAATTGATCTGATCTAGTGTCTAGGTCTGATCTCTCCTATCGGGAGTAGATTTGGGTCTCCCCCATTTCTGTCTTGGACTTAGATAACATAAAGTGAATACTGCCTTGATTGGTGTGACAACCATCCATTTGGGAGTCTAGGCAGACTTGGTTCCACCTCCTTAGTTGCTTTCCCCTCTACCATCCATCCTGGATCTACCTCACATAGGAAACTACAAGGTTGGTGACAACATTTTAGCACCGTTGTCGGGGAAGGTAGAGGCCCACCTTGGTTTAACATAACTGACCTTTCCCTATGACATATCTTTTATTGGTGAATTAATTGTGTGGTTCACCTGGCGACTCCACCCTGCGACTCCAATGAGGACCGTACCCAATGTATTAATCTTAAGTTATTAGAACATCCCATTCTTCACAATGAACTCAAATTTATTTGTCCAATTTTTCAACGAAATCAAGGAAAATCCAACCAAGCTTAACAGGAAAATTCTATCTCATGTGGAATTCTCTGAAATCTATGAGGCACCTCATCCTATGCCAAAAAGATACATTAAAGGGTTGTCTCGTTTCTTTGCAAATTCAATCAAATCAATTTGAAGCCACTTGGACGCTTGTTGGTGTTATATGGAATCCATGGGCGCGAAACATGAAGATGTCTATATGCGAGCCCTTGTGAATCCTTAGGAGGTAACAATGATTATTGGTTATACACGTTAGCACCAGGATCCATCACCGGATACGACATCTTTACCGATTTATTAAGAAAAGAATGTGGTGAAAGCATTGATGAATCCATACATCCAAATAATGATTGTGTTGTTGAAGATCAATCTGATAAAGATAATCAGGATAACCATAATGAGATAACTGATGATATTCCTTATCAAACTGACGACTCCTCTCCTGATCCAATAGTGGACATGCCTTTGAATGACTCTTCGATGCAAGACAGTGACGATGATCAAATATCTGACCTTTCAGGATTATGACCTTGATATTGATATCGAAGGGGAACTTATTAAAATCTTGTCATCACTAGCTCAGGAAGGAGAAAAAAATGATCACTATCAAGAAACATCTTTAATTGAGCCTTCCATTAGTGAGGTCATTCAAGATCTTTTAAAAGAGCAACTCCATAGTCATTGCATAATTGAGTGTCCAACCTATCCGAATCTGGATTCAGACCTTGATCATATCACTACAGAAGAAGAAAAGGTTGAAATTAATCAAACTTTTGTTGAAGAACAATCTTGTGGTCATAATGTGATTGAAGAGAATGCCTGTAAGAGGGATAGGGAAATTAAAACCAAACTTATTGATGTTTTTCCTTATCTAGAGTTTAAATAAGAACAATCTCATGATGATACGATTGTAAGTGAACTTGATCAAGAACATTGCAATGAGGATCCTTGTCCTGGAAGTATCAATAGAATTTTTCATCCAATCCTTAATCAGAATATGTTGGTTCAATGTGTTGATACTGACCTTGTTTCGAATATTGAAATCACTCCTGGAATTAATTTAAAAGCTCTTTTCTCTCGTCAAATTATGAGATCAATTATTCCAAGTTTGGGAGAAAAATTTCAATCCACCCTCCCGTCCCGACTTTTCGAGTTTTATTGTATGGGTTTGACTTTTAATCAAGTTGATACTTTCCAAATATTTAATCAGGAGTTTAAGAATTGTCACGTAATTGGGGAAAAGGCACTTCATGTCTCTTCTCAGTCATCTGTAATAAATAAATTTTATCAATTTGTAAGTATGTATTATGGATGGTTGGAGAAGGTGTATAAAGATCAATTTCATCTTTTAACCATTTTTAAACAACAAATGGGCTTGATCTCATTCACAGTTTCATTGCATTACAACTTGTCCCCATTTGATTTTCCCATTTCTTCTGGAGTGAATAAAATTGAATTTCCTAGTAAGGTAGAGGAGAAAACAAAGGATTGTTTGGAGTGGTCGAATCATGAGTCATATTGTCTCCTTCCATCAAGAATGTGCTTACATACTTCTTATGATCCTGTCAGTATCTGGATGGATGAAATTCTAGAAAGTCAATTTTAGCCTTGCATGATTTCATTCCAGATCTTTCTTTGAATTTCAAACAACAAGTTAGAATGGTTTCAATTTTCATATACATTACTTTCAAACCATATCTATCTTGTTGGGTCATTAACTGTAAAGAAAGCTCAATGGATTCGTTCAGCAAATGGTTGCATTGGATTTATGATTTTACCTAACACTTGTCTAAATTGGTTAGAGTAGGGTAGGTAGGATCTGAATAAGCCTTTTCCAGTAGTAATGTAGCTTAGAATTTTGCATTTTTTGCATGAAGCTCACCTTTGAAGCTCTTAGTATAGTTTTGATTTCTATTATCCTGCACAATAAAAAAATCAAACTTTTATTGAAAGTTATGGTTATAGATTAGATTTATTTTCTGCTTTTCAGTTTCATGCATCTTTATTTTTCAGTATTATATACATTATCCACGTATCGTTCTAACGATCGGTCTATGAGTTTGGTATATCTCTGGACATGCTACAGGTAGTCAGTGACATTTTGGTAGTGGTTGCAGAGTTGGATGGATTGGTCGAGGATACGAGAAGCGGCGTACGAGGACCAGAGATTCTGAGGTTCTCAAGCGATATTTTCAGCAGAGCACTTGTCCCAACTGGAGCCATATGTTATCACATATATAGTAGCCAGGATACCATATTCTATTTTTCAGATACAGTACATTTTTCAGCCAGATCTCTTACATATGAGATGCTAAGATGAGAAGTTTTGATGGATCATTACTTTATCCGTGGACTATTGTACTCTCCCATGTCAGGACTAAGTCTCAGGACACTCAAATTTGAGGACTAATGTAGCCATTTAGTCATTTATAGAGAAGTTATTGATGCCCAGATTTATATCAATGCTTTCTCTTTGGATAGATGATGGGTTAGATGGATTAAATGCATGATTATGACTCGTGATTTATTATATTGTGTTATGTTTATAATTCCTCTTAAACTCATATTTGTGACATGTATTAACACATAGTGTCATGATCTGGCGGTCATAATTATATGGACTTGGATGTATTTGTATTATGTATTGATGTACCTACTTAGACTTGGAAGTTCCTGATCTATACTCATTGGTTTTACCCTCCTTAGGGAGAATAGAGGTAGTCATTCCCACCATTCTTTTGGGTTTCTAGTGTTGGCTTCATCTTTCACTGTCTCCACCCATCCATTACCTTCTAGTTTTGTTTTAACCCAACTTACTACTTGACTTGTGGCATGGAGGACCTTTCCCCACTAGAACCTTTGTTGGACAAGCCTCCCTATTTATATTGTGTCCCGGCTCTGAGTTGGTGACAACACTTGCCTTTGGCGAATTGGATTATATTCCTAAATCATTCTAGTCGGTTGTCCCGATGTTTGGCACTATACAGAACTCCCCCTGGTCACTTGAGATGTTGTTGGCTAAAACTGAAAGCTCATGTACTACTTGTATTGGAAAAGTTATATATGCGCCCATGAAAAATAAAAATGCTAAACTGTGTTTCTTAACAAATGAGAAAAAGGGAAAGAGCAATGAAATGCTAAAAATACCCCTTGAAGGGTATAAGAAAAGGTCCAAAAAATCAATGGTTAAATATATGCTATATCCAAATATAGCTGACCATATAAATTTGAATATGTCCCAGATGAAAGCTATGATTAGCTGTGCTTTTAAGCACTGGTGAAGTCCCAAAGGGTCATATAGGCCAAAAAGGCCATGGAAATAAAATTGATGGTGCTAATGAAATTGGATCAAACTTGATGTAGACATGATGCCTAAGTTGAATAAGCACTCTCTGAACAACTCAACCATTTGTGAGGCACCGCCATTCCTTGTGTTGTTGTTTGTCTGATAGGTGGTTATAGTGAGTATTTCCCTGCCATATCGAAAGTGCCATTATGTTAAGTAGGAAGTCATCCTTAGACCTAGACTTGTAAATTTCATCCTTCACCCTTCACTAGAAAATTGACTACAACTATGAAGTGAGTATAGTCCTAAGAGTCTAGTATGAGTAATAATAAATAAAGCCATATATATGTATTTCGTTGATGTACCACCAGTGAAATGACTACTACTTGTTGTGATTGTTGCTTAAATGATTTGTAGAGCATGACTTAGCCTTATAGCACTTGCAGCAAATGGATGATAGTCTGAGTTATATTATTGGTATCTGGTCATTTACAGGTGATTATATTTTATATTGAATGTTGTTGATGATCAAGAAGAGACCTTGAAAGGGTATGAGTATACACCCTAGATGTATTTGGACTCTTTGAGTCTATTGAGATAATTTATTTTCAGTTCCGGACACTTGCAAAGATGATCAAGCTCATTTTACCTTTCCAATGTAGTTTTGCTTCACATCATGATGTGTTTGAGCAGGGAGATGTTTCATTTGGATTTCCTAGGGAGTTGTATGGGAATAGGGGGTGCAGCCACTTGATTGTACCATAGTACCCCCATCCCAGAAATCTTGGTGGGATTAGTTCAACAATGCAAGCACCCTAGGAGGTTGTTTTGGCAGGTTCACATTTCTTGAGGCAAATTAAAAAATGATTAAATGGCTATTGAAGAAATTGATTTTGGCTACTGATGCAAGGAAATGACATGGGATGAGTCATGATGATGAGAGTGATGTCCTCCGCACATTCTCCAGTAGTTGTAGCACCTTATTGGGCCCACACCTATTTTTTGGGCATTTTTATATTATTTTCTGGAGCTTTTGGGAGGCTCACGATTTCCTCAAGGAGGAACAAAGTCAAAAATTAAAATTTTATTTTATTTTATTGTGCTAGGGGGCACCCAGAGGGAGTTAGTTAACACTCCATGGACCCACCATGTGCTTCATTTATTACTTGTTGAGTGGGGTACCCTCTTTATGGGTGATTTAGTCCAGTTTGGTACTTATGGTTATATTGATCCATGTATTATATGTTGAGCTCATCTCAACCATTGATTAGAACATTTTATATTTTAATATTAGCCACCCATTTTGAAAGTGGTTAGGATTTTGGTTCTCTCATTTCTATTTAAAGGAGAGAGCTTCTCATTTGTAAAGTGTATTTGGCTCTTGGATCTGATTAATAGAAAGATTTTTTTGTGGATATTTTTTGGATCTGCTTTGCATCTGATGTTCTTCGGTGGTGATTGGAAATAATTTTTCTTCCTAGCATTCAAGAAATTGTTATGAGATCTATATTTTTGTGGATCATTGTCTTGTCTATAGGAGGACGACTTCAGCTTGGGCATTTTTGCAGAGGGACCTCAACTCGCTTAGATTATCTTCATTTTTTATCACGGAGTTTTCATTAGTGTTGTGGTGACCTACGCTTTCTTCTTGATATGTTTCTGTAGAATATAGCTTCTTTATCATGTCACAGCAAATCTGATATGGTTGACTTTTGTTTTGTAGGAGAGAGGGCGCATTGACTTCCTCGGGAAAACACTAGACATAGAGCTCGCTTCAATCTTCTCAAATTGATCGGGATGGCGGGGATCATCATCATCAAGTAATACACAAGCATTTCTAGGTAAGATCTAATAGGTAAGTCTTCTCTTCAGATCTCAATCCATTGTACCTTCTTTTCTTCAATTTTTCTAAAAAACTCCTAAATAATAAAAATCCAAAAAATATTTAATCAGGGAATCGCTTGATCTTTGACCAAACCATTTATGGGTTTTGTATACTGGGGCTCCCCCTCACTAAATAATCCTTAATGCTTCCCTAATTGTGACTGTTTTTCCCTAGATCTAACTTTCTGACTACTCAAACCCCAACGCCCCACTGAAAAATTTGACTTTTTTCCAAAGTTGACTTTTTTCAAAAAATAATTACATGGGTTCCTTCTAGGTAGCACTATATCTTAGAAACTGACTTTCAGCCTCCTAGCCTCCCTCATCAGATTTTGAATTTTCTAGATCTGATTTTTCCTGAAATTTCTTGACTTGGGTTTGTAGATTGGGCCATCCTGATCTCATTTCCACTCCAATGTTGAGTTGATAGTTGGGCCTTGTGCCTCTATATCTGTATATCTTCCTCTCTAAACCATAGTGTTATCCCTCCTTCTGCTGATTTCCCTGTAACCTGAATCTTTTGGGACAAATTCTTTTCTGGGTCCATAGATCATGGCATATCCTAGGTGGGTTTGCTTAAACACTGTGCTGATACTTACTCCATTACCCAAGACTGAACAAGAACTGATCTCCAAGCATATCGCTAGCCCCTTGTTGACCTCTTTCCCCCGAATTTTGAACGCTCCTTGATAACTCAAGTAACCTGGCATTTTCATATCTCTCACTGAGTCTATCTCTTTGGTACTAGATATTCCCAACTCTTTCCTTACTCACCCTGTCTCAGTTACGTTTCCCAAGACAATGGTTATCTTCATTAGTTGCTAGTAATGTAACCCTAGATCTAGTATTACCCCTACAGGTCACTTTGGATCAACCCTCGTATGACTGAAGCCCTCATCCAAAGCCCTAGTTCACTTAATACTATCATCCATAGATCTAGAGTTTCTAATTACCTTACACCTTACGTACCTCAATCCATAATTGACCTGATCTGGTGTCTAGGTCTGATCTCTCCTGTCGAGAGTAGATCTGGATCTCCCCTGTTGTTGTCTTGGACTTAGATAACATAAAGTGAAGACTTCCATGATTGGGTTAAAAACCATCCATTTGGGAGTCTAGGTAGTCTTGGTTCCACCTCCTTAGTTGCTTTCCCCTCTACCATCCATCCTGGATCCACCTCACAGAGGAAACTACAAGGTTGGTGACAACAATATCCTTTATCGAAACTCCACCATATCCTTTCCCGAAACTCTGCTAAGTACTTTACTTCCTTGTCAAAACTCCTCCATAATCCTCCACCTTAGTTCTTATCACTTCTCTTGATGTGGACGTGTTCATCCCTCTCATTATGCCAAGGGCCCACATGATCCATGAGGCCACATGATGAGGAGTGCCTCCACTAAATAGATTTGATGAGGAAAGAGGGCCACACCAATTCACCGATCTGTCATAGTAAGTGAAAAGGTTATATAGATCCTAACCACATGTACAATTAAGCATAAATCAATGAATTCTTTTAGCCAATACTTTTAGTTTGGGAAGGGGGTATGTCAATACACTCTCCCATACTTATTAACCGCAACTGCTTCACCCAATAAATGTTATAACTTCTACTACGAGCTTCGACTTTGTAACAAACCTATTTTCCAACTTTACCATTTTCATGGAAATGTAAACAAACCTAATTTAAAATGATGTCTTCGTAAAACAATTTTTTTTTATATATGTGACTTCTAATTGAATGCAACCAAATTATAACAATTTCCTCTTAGTTCATATAAACATCCTTTCTATTTTCATGAACTATAATTCTAGCCTCAAATGATAATTTTAAAACTATTGTCTTTGCTTCCTCATCTATACATGAGAAACTATAATCAAAAACTCTACATTAATTCAACATCATATTAATGTTCTCTTTATAGGGAAATAACATTTTCCCTTACAAACGAAACATATTATTAAGTATAGAGGTACAAGATAAACATCCTAGATAAGTTCCCACACATATTAACTTAAATGTATATTTATTATGAGAGAATATCTCTTGAACTTATTCAACATTCGACCATACATAAACGTACATTTGTTTTCCATCAACCATTATCTATAACACAATACTAATACTTTTGTTTCTCACTTCACATCGACATTCGTAAAAGTCTTAATATCTGTAACATGTTCCATAACCATTCATTATGTACAAATAGGAAAATGAGCATTCTTTTAGAACTACACAATTGATACAAAAAAATAAAGCACAAAACAACAAAGGAACAACAATATATGTGGTTCACCCAAACCATGGGGCTACATCCACTAAAATTTGTTAATCTTTTTATCAATTATCCAACATAAGGGATTACAATTCCGCATCATGTCTCCTCCTATTTAATTTCTTTTACACGTGGTCTCTTTCAATAAGACTATTTTCATGTTATTTTAGGCTATAACACAAGACCTTAATTTTAAACATCATATTTACCATCTAAATTAATTAAAAATCTTTTCACCTTAACTATCCAAGTGATGATTACATAAAATTACAAATATAAATTTACAAGATTTCTGTCACTGTTATCAACCAAAATGGCACTTCTTCATCCGAGTACTGACATCCAACAAGTCAGGACACAAAAGGAAAATAGGATTGAAGTAAGACAAAACACTATATATGTGCATGACTGATGATACATAAACTCCTAACCAACTTAATATATTTTCATTTGGTGATTAGGGATGCACATGCGACTATTTTCATTGCAACCCGCGTGTCGTACGCTACTATTTGTATTGCAACCCACGTGTACCTTGAACATGCTACTTTCCTTAAAGTAAAGACCATGTCATACATGTCTTTCCTATATATATATACTCGCATGTACCTTAATTCAATGTTAAAAAATATAAATCATGATTAGTCGAGATCAGTTGAGCCTTAATCAATAACTATCTCAATTGTCTCAACCATCCTAACCTTCGAAACCTCTCTATTTCCCCATGTATAAATAGAGGGTATGGAAAGGGGCTAATCAATCATTATTAGAAGAGCAAAGTTATGCTGGTGGTATGCCTTGAGACCTCTTGGAGCAGCAGAACTTAGTGTCCTCGGTTTGCAGAGGAGTCCTTATTTCAGAAGCTGGGTTGTAATCTCACCATTCTCTGTTTATGAATAAAGAAAGTTCTTCCAATATTTGTATTGTTGCATTCTTGTACGAGGTGAATTATGAATTGTTTAATTATTTTATTATGAATATGTATATCATTAATCATTGACTTATATATATATAAGATATTGCTGAAATAATTTGTCTTTTACAGGTGAATTGGAGAATCCCTTGAAGCTTTGAAGGAGACTAAAGGAGGAGAAGACCAAGCTTGGATCAACCGTCATAAACCGAGTATGCTAAGCCTTCTTCCTATTCCTATTTCATTTTCTAGATAAGTTGATTTTTTGCAAGTGTCATATTAATTTCATAACCCCAAAGACCCTAGGTTACAAGGGTGCATTGTCCTAAACAACAAAACCGACGACTCCACTTAGGAGTCCAACCTGTTGTGGGTTCATTCTTTAGGTTCCCTTACCAGCCTTTGCTTCTTTTTATTCTAGGTGTGTTTAGTCTTTGGCCTTTTATTTATAGTTTAGCTTGTTCAAAGCCTTGTTGCTATTCCTTTTTGCTTTGAAAAAAATTTAGCAGCACACACGGGTTGTCTGCCTAGACGGTTGTGTGTTTCATTGTGTACACGCAGGTTTCCTTTTGGACAGTCGTGTGTGGTACATAGGTTGTCTGCATAGACAGTCACATGTTTCCTGTAGCAGTATTTTGGTTCTTTAGGGTTTGCTTGTCCCTGTTTTTTGGGCCTTTTGATTTCTTGTGAGGGTTCTGTTTATGACTTGACTCTGTGAGTCTGAGGTATGTACGTCACATCATTCACTTGATTTCTTCAAGTCCTTGAGATTTTGTGTTTGATTTTCTTTCATTGGTGAGTGTAGGTGGTCCTCCTGCTTGGTTTGTAAGTTTGATTGCTTGTGTTCTAGGTTAGTGATCAAGTCCTTTGAATACTTTATGCTCTGTGCTGCTTCTTGTGGTCTGAGTCGGTCGCTCTTCTTTTTGTGGATCTAGTAAGATTTTAAGTTTGTTAGTTCCTCCAAGTCAGGGTTTCTTCCTTTTTGTTGAATTAGGTTACTTTGGGATCCTTTTTGCCTCATTTCACTACTATAAGGTTTAGATTAGTCAAATTTGCTCAAGTTTGCATTCATTTGCATAGTAATTTTTGAAGTTGTTTGAAAAAAAAAAGATAAAAATATCTTGCATTAGGTTGCATGTAGTATTTCTCTTCTCTATTTCTCTAAGAAAAATTCAAAAGTCCTTTAAAAAGAAAATTCTTGTAGTTTCTCATGCTTAGTTTTAATTTCATTAGCTTTTACAGAAAATAAAAGAAAAGTTGGCTTAGTAGTTGCAATTTGCTTTGAAAATTTACTTTTATGCATCATTTTTGCTTTCTTTTATCGAGTCTATAACACCACATAAGTTTCACGCCATTTACCTCTGACTAAAAACAATGACATAATTAAAAATTATGAGTAATTTTTCTTTTTTAGGCTCTTACACCAACTAGCTTAGGCTAGACTTGTGGATTAGGGAGTTTTAACTCTCCACAAGTATTTTATTTCAGACGTAGTTGACCAATCACTAGGTAAATCCTCCTCTATATTGACTGTATCTAGGAATATCCTCTGACACGTGAGTTAAGCACGAGGTCGCGTGAGGACCTGGACTAAGGAGATAACCCTCTGATTCCTTGTTCGAGCATAGAACAAGTTTTTTACGCATATGGGGACTTATGTCAATACCACCTCTTGGGCCCCGTGAAGTGCCGGTGTTGACAAGGTTTTGGGATTTGCTACCATGCCCATGCGTACAAATCAGGCTTGCGACTACCCCCCGATACTTCCAGTATATTAGCAGTAGCCTTTAGTCTCTTTGACATACAAGGTTCATACACAGGTATACTGAAAGGATAATTCTAGTCTACCTTGTACGGGCTAGGAAGGTAACCCCAGTAGAAGTTATGGGAGGGTGGTTGGGTGATTCCTCCGCTTGTGCCTAAAAACATCTACAGGGACGCCAAGCAACCATCTATCAGCTTTCTTCTAGAAGGAATATCTTATACCTGTTTTTCTGTTTGGATTCAGAATATTTTTAGTAAGTATTGTGTGGTTTGTTTGTATTTAGTCAGCCTTTAGGTGTGTGAAGAGTCATTTTTTTAGCAGTGGAGGACCAACCTCTCAGAAGGTCAAGAAGGTTAGAAAACCTTCCTCCATTTTTTTACAGTGGAGCCTCCACCGCCCCCTCAAATGCGAAGATTAGATACTGACGATTCATTCGAACTGGTAGGAGTAAGCGAAGTTTTAGGTGAACCAGAACTTAGGACTAATGAGGTTGATACAACTGTAGTAGAGATTGAAGACTTCTAGGAGGATGATTTTGCAAGGAACTTTAACCCCCCTCTTACTGACTTAAACGATCATGTGATCGTCCAAGTTCTTCCATTCACTTCACCTGTGATTGGTGTTCCCGTAAGCATCATTATGGCAAGCTCTGCGGAGGGTATGTCCACCTCCACTTCAGCCGTATTGGCTGGAGGAGTGCCACCTCCCCCGATTGGTACTCCTAGACCAAGTGCATCTACTGCATCTTTATCACCAAGTATTCGATTGGTTCAACCACCGATTTCCTCGAATGTAGTAGGTCCTTCTAGTGTGTTTTTCACTGGGATTCCTATTGCGCCTTTTGTTTCACCCTCTTTCATGCATACTGCTCAGAGTGGTCCTGTTGGATCCTCTTTATTTGTTTATGGATTCCCATGGAATGGGGGGCACATTCCCCAATCTACTCCTTATGTAGGCCCTACACCTGCATATGTGGGGATGCAGTTTGGAAATATAAATTCTTATGGTCAAGGTTTCCAAACTCTGGTTTTGGCCCCATTTACGAGCTCTCCCTTTTCCCTTTTTAGCGGAGGGATACCCACTCCTGTCTTTCAGACTCCAGTTTCATCTAGAGGGGATCAGACCACTTATACTGCACTGCACATAAATATTCCATTGGCTTATGGGTGGAATCCATTTCAAACTAGTCTAACTACTTCACAACCGGCAGTTAGGGGAAACCTCATCTTTACATTTGCGAACCAAGGGGGCAAGTCCTTATACTTCCCAAAATCATGCTTTACAGGATCCAGTTAGGCCTAAACTTATGTTCCTGGAAACTTTAAACGTGTCAATTTTGTCTAAGTTGATGAATGACCCGGTGAAACATAGTGCCACACAGACACCTTTTCCAACCAAGTTACCCTCAAACATTCCCAAGTTTGAGGGAAAAACTGGTGAAGATTCAGGTGTGTATATCACCACTTTTCA
The DNA here is from genome assembly GCA_001517045.1 of Pseudotsuga menziesii. Taxonomy (NCBI): domain Eukaryota; kingdom Viridiplantae; phylum Streptophyta; class Pinopsida; order Pinales; family Pinaceae; genus Pseudotsuga; species Pseudotsuga menziesii. Next base: position 107,951 of record LPNX011220224.1, read on the forward strand.
TATATGGTGCTCTTCCAACTCATTGAACGATAACACCGTTTGGTTGAGGCTATTCCAAATAAATTTGATTGTGTTGCAACAAAGTGGTATATTGAATTTCCCTCTGTTGCGTTTGACCATTTTTGGGACTTAGAAAATGTGTTCTTTAACCACTTCCAGCTTCATGCCTGGTATGATGTCAGCACAAACCTCTTGTCTACTTTTATGAAACACAAATCCACTCATATCTCAAATCATATCCAAGACTGGAGAAGACGGAAGAGGCTTATAAAATCCACCATCCCCCCACCCCCACCCCCCTAGTTCTTGTTAGAGTGGTTCCTTAAATATTTATTGCCTTATATATCTAAGGATGTATCCACTTCGGGGGTGACCACTAAAGACGAGGCCATCCTTAGGGCCCAGCAGATGGATTTGATATATGCTTAGTCTGGGATATTATATGAAATCATACCTAAGGCACCGTGGTCTACCCATAGTGTCAAGAAACCCAATCCTAGACCCCATGCCGATGGCGTGGTTGGTTCAGTGAATTCTCCCACTGTAGAGTCATTGGCCAAGAAAATCCATGAGTTGTTTGTCAAGTAGTCTACAACAGAGGTAGCAAAGGTTGCCCCCTCACCCCAAAATGCAATTTTTTTTTCACAATCCTCCCAGAAGGGAAATCAGCAGCCTAGTGGGAAAAAGAAGAAGCGGAAGAAGGGTGGGGGTAATCAAAACAAGCAAGAACCCATGAATGATGTTGATGGGAGAAAGAAGGATAAGAAGCGAGTGAATTTTCCTTGCAAGTTGTTCCAGGGAGATCACTTAACTCATCAATTCCCTCTCATTGATCAAGCTCAGAAGCTGCTCAAAACCCAACAACCGACCATCCTGAAGGATCCATTTCCCCCCAAAAAAATGAAGCTTATGTTTCTAATGTATCTAGGGGTAGTTCCAATTCCCCTCCTGACCAAAATTATATCAACATGGTACGATCTAGTACCTTGATCCAGGCGAGAAATAAAAATGATGCGAGGGAGGCTTTTGATAAGGGTAAGTCTGTTGGTGAAACCTCTAACCCTCTCACAATTGAGAAACATGTTGATTCAATGCCTAAAATTCCGAAAGGTATCTTTAAAAAGGCATTTCACAACCCAATATCTAGGGTTTCTTCTAACTACTCTGTGGTGGAAGATTTGGCACAAACCCCTTGTGCGATGTCAGCATTGGAAGTGCTTCAAAGTTGTCCTGCTTAGTAGGATGCCCCTCTAGCAGCTTTAGGCAACACGAATTCTTCGAGTTTGATGGAAAATTTTAATCCATCATATGTTAAGATTCACCTACCATATCATGTGGCCTTGTTAGTAGATGTCATTAAAGGTGGTAATACCATTGGGTGTACAGTTGTTGACGAGGGTTCTTCCATGTATGTTATGTCTCTTTCTTAATGGAAGGCTTTAGGTTCCTCAGAACTAGTTCCATCAAACACCTTGCTTACTGCTTTCAACGGGATATCCTTCTGTCCACATGGTATCCTACCAGCTTTTGAGATTAAGTTAGTAGGGAAAGTGGTGTCTATTGAAGTGGAGGTGATTGATGCTCCATTGGACTATAACTTGCTTCTAGGGAGAATCTGGACTTAAGCTATGTGCGTGATTTCCTCAGATGTTCTTCGAGTAGTGGTTTTTCCACATGAAAGGAAAGTTGGTAACTATTGACCAACTTAATTTTGCTCGAAGGGGTCATTTGGAAACAAATGAGTCCACGGTACCATTGGTTGATCATGTCAAACTGATTATGGAGAGCTTGGGGGTTGGAATGTATTCATCATTAATGGGAACATTTGATATCCCAACCCCAATAAATTATCTATCTTCTACAAGTGTCGGTAATTCTATCACCACGGTTGTCGATAGAACTGATCCTTGGGTCCTTCCTACCTGTCATGAACCTTAGGTTCCCTTATCTACAGTGGAATTTGAATACCAAGCTATCGTTAATACCACTTTTGATCTGATATTGACTCCTTATAAAGTCTCAGAACAATCAAAAGAAGCTTACTTGTCTGCTTGGGCAGAGAACTCTTTATATTCAGATGACTGCTTAGACATGGTTTTGCCTTCGAATGAAGCCATTTTGGAAGCCATGAGTGGGAGAGACAAGATCTGCGAAGATATTCACCATAGATCCTACTTCCTTCAAGAGATGAGTAGAATGCGACACCAAGTGTTCAACATGAGACTGGCAGAAGATGTTGATAAGTCAATATATTTCCAAACCCTGACATTGTCGAATATGGGCATATAGATGCAAACTCTTTCTCGAAAGAAGTTTCCATATATACTGCCTTGTTAAAATAATTCCGTGATGCATGTTCCTGGTCGTCTATACTAGGAATAGATCCATATATCGTTGAACATGGAATCCAAACCTATCTCGATTCTAAACCTGTTCAACGAAGAATGAAGAAGTATTATGCCTAGGCTTAGTGCTTTTTCTTGTATTTTATTGTATGTAATTTTATGTACAATATTTAGCTGGTTAGTGTTCTGATATCATCTGGTGATTGTTATAGATGTCAGCTAAGCGGTTCACAGTTTTTACGGATGGCACTAGTCGTCATACTTGTAACCTGGCTTCAGCCGCATGGGTTATTTATTCACCCTTGAGACAGCTAGTTGCCTCTAAAGGCGCTTTCCTAGGTCCTGCTACCAATAATGTGGCTGAGTACAGGGATGTTATTAAGTTATTATGGGATGCCTTGTCACGTGGAATCACCTAGTTGGAATTTAGACTTGACTCTCAACTGGTGGTTTCCCAGCTCAATGGATCTTATTAGGTGTGAAACCTTACCTTGTTACGTCAGTTTTTGCAGGTTAGATTATTTGAAATTTTGATTATATTTCATTTAATCACATTCCACGTAATGAAAATAAATTAACTTATGCATATGCGAACTATATAATAGATTGACACTTAACACACATTTTGTAATATATACATAATAGATACATTTGGAACACATGTAAATAACCAGGAATATATATATGTGTGTGTGTGTGTGTGTGTGTGTGTGTGTAAAAATATGTCCATAAATAGGTCCAGTTTTGATCCTAAAATCCAGTCACAACTGTATAAATATACAAAAAATATTGGATTGCAATCCATAAAATGCCCATAGGTCTAGGCCTAATAACCTACATCACCAGCATCATCAGCCTCTTCGGCTTCTATGTAAACTAGAACGGACCTGGCTACCCTCCTCACGAGGCATATCTAGGTAGGTGGAATCCCTACGACAAATTCTTGCATGATAGCAGGAATTTGCTCAATTTGTATAGTCAGAACTCTTTGGTTCATCCTAGCCAGTTTCCCCTTGAGTACGCTCAGTAAACCATGGTCTTCACCTACTGCAGGCCGTACATACATCCTGGGGTTCCCATCAGAGCGTAGAGGTCCAACATCTGCATTTTTAACATTAAAATGGATTAAAAAATCTTATACATATGTATATAATTTTATGACAAAAATTCATAAAAATTTAAAAACATAAAAAGAAAAATACCTAGCTCTCCCCACATTCCTCCTAGAGGGAGGATGAGATCATTATCTCCTCGAAAATATAAACCTGAGTAAGGAAAATGCTCAAGTGTTGGTAACTGTCGTCCCCACCACACATAGAAGTCATCATCATATACACCCTAGACTGCTCCTCTGACACCTTAGCGAAAGAAGACTTTTCCCCACCTAGTCAACCTAGGCTGGCGAGGAGAGAAAGATGGAAGTGGTACCGTAAGGCTGATAGCGAGAACTCTCTCAAAGAATAATTCCACTAATATACTAGAATACCCAAAATTCATGTGGCTCCCTCTCTTATAGTCATAGAGTTGTTTCTTCATGATCGGGATCATACCCAAACACCAATCGAACATAGTTCCTTATAAACACTCCACTACCACTCTCATTTGTGTTCAGGTGGCAAGATGTAATGACAAAGATCCTACAGTCTGTACTATTGTACTGACCACTACCTATAGTGGGAAGTTGGAGATATGAACAATTGGGATGCATGATCCCTTTTTTTGACTCCTTGGTGTGCAATAGGTGTCCACATAGTCTTGGAAACTCATGGGGTCACCACCCCTGCCAGTACCTTCGAGGTTCATAGGTATACCCCTGCGAGACAACCCCGTGATGAAATACATGTCTTCTACAACTATCTCCAAGATCTCACTTTGAATATCAAAAGCCCCAAGGTCATGATCCCAATAGCTAATCAAATGTTCAAGCAAGCAGACATTGGCCCACATTGGAGATGTGCAGAAGAACTTTAGTAACCCACTTTGTCGTAGTGCATGCACAGTGGTGGCATTGCGGAGAGCATCGAGGTCCATATCCTCATGTTACCATTCCCTCCATTCTAACACCATGGTTGAACCTGCCCAATTGACCACCATTAATCATTAGAACCTATCAAATTCTTTTAATTTTGGCCATAATTTAAATTTTTCTATGTTCCGCAGTACACGTGACTGTCTTTTAGACAGATCGTGTGTCACACACGACTTTCCTTCATGCAGATCGTGTGTATGCGACTGTATAATTTGCCTACCCACGTGTACTGTGCAACCTCCCTAGAGCAAGCCCAAAACATTAAAATTTTGCATAAAAATGAAATTTAGAACAATTGGAATGAAAGAGAAGGGAAAGCTAGCTAACCTGACACTTGTGGAATTCGAAATCATCCATCGGTTTGTCCTTGTTGAGCAATCCAGGTCAAAGGTAAAATATTTCCAAATTGGGTAAAAATATGAAATTGTATGTTTTAATTCTATTTTTGAACTATATATAAGAAAATTTTCAATTTTTGGGTTTTTATCCTATAGTTTGAAAATTATTTTTATAATTGAACTAATACCATGTCTTTTTTCCTAATCCAATAGGTTTGAAGTCTTTCAAAAGTTGTTATCCGCTCATATAGGGTAGGATTTGGGTCTTTCATATGTTGTTATGCATTTATACCTTATTTGTTTTTAACCCTAGGATTACTTCTTTGACCATAGACTATGGTGTTTAACCATTTTTACCTCGTCTACATCATTGTTCTTCCATGGATAGGTCCTCCTTTCCATGAGTACCCTAGTTTAGAACACTTTCTCATTTTTTGGTAATCATGTTGCATTTGTCATAGGTTTAGGGGATCCTTCTTAGCTATTTTTCACGCCAAATTGAGCTTTATTTTGGTCTCTTTTTACAAGCTATCCATGTTTTATAAGGTTCCCCTCCCTTATGTAGAAACTTTAGGCATAGTTCTAACTCCTCAAAATAGACTTGATTGCCGAGTAAACTTGTTCGTTCAGGCTCGTTAAGAATATGTGAATGGGCCTCCACATTGGTGGTAGTTTATCACTTTTTTGGACCATGTGGAATAATACGAAAAAGAAACACTCTCTTTCCTTTGGAATTGAGAAGAGTATTCTCAGGTATAGGTTTATCACTTTTTTGGACTTGAGGGACTAAACTTACGAAAAAGGAGCCCCTGGTATGAGCTTAGTTTTCTCTTTTTCATGCTCTGGACCTTGGCAAACATGAAAAAGGTTCTGAGCGTACTTTATGTCTTTGTCATGCTCGTTAAACCCTAAAGAACAAAGCATCGAGTTTACTGTTGTAAGCCCCATTTCTTGTAATCAAATGGATCTTTTCGAGTGATCTTATCTTCCTTCATACTCGTAAAACTCAGGCTATATGCTGCTTTTGAAGGGGTGTTGGGTAGGTGGTAATTTAAACTTTTTCAAACCTTCTTGACTAAGTATGAAAAAGGTGCTCCTTACTTCTTCGAAAGCTAAGAGAGTTCTTCTGTGGTTTGTTTTATACTTTTCCAGTCTAAGGAGACTAAATTGTACGAAAAAGCACCCCCTTGGAGTTGTCTTCGGATTTTTCGACTCTTAAAAAATGAAAACACCAATGAGCATGTACTAGTTCAGGCTCATAAAATCCATGAATCAGTGACCTTTATCAAGCATTACTCTCTCCCCTCTTCAAGCTTGTCAAAAATGAAGAGAGACCTAATTTGACTTTCCTGGACTCGTTAAAATTTAATAGGAAAGATAAGGAAGAAGTACTCTCTTTGGGTTATAAACAGTGGCAGCATGTCGTTCTTGAACATAGCACTTTCTGAAATTTCCAGTACTCATGTTTCAGTTTACACTTTCAGCTCAGCTATTACTTCGATTTTATTACTCCTCCACTTGTCCTTTATACATGAGGAATCTAATTATGTCTCCTACATGACAGATAAGTCTAGTTGTTCTATCTGCAAGTTAAAAGATGCCTTGGGTCATCTCTGCATCATCCTCATTATTCAAGGATTTATCCCTTTGTCTTACTATTATCCTTATTCCATCATTATCCTATCTGATTATTACTTGTGTCTACCTTCTCATATCCAGTTCCTTGTCACTCTTGTGATCTATTGGAGGATACATTGCCTTCTTCATCACATTATGGTTTCTCATCAGTACTTCCTGAAGACGAATACCTAGAGCTTTGATGATGGCACCTTAGGATTCACTATCATCATTGGTGAACTCCTTTGCTTCAGTTATCAGAGTCAACTCGTTATCTGACATTATTTTGAGTTCCTTCCATGTTCGACTTCAACACATCTATCCACATGGTAGGGATTGTACTAGCTCCTTTGTATTTCGATGAATACCTTAGGTTCACATTTATAATCTAACCCACGCAAGATTATGTTATGATCAGTTACACAGATTCCATATTTTGAAGACTCGTCATTGTATATTGTGGCTTCGATCCACCTTTGTAATATACGTGGTATTCAAACCTGTATCATATGATGTAATCAAATATTGTAAAGGAGATAGTGTTCCATTATATTGAACATGGCATCCTCGGATATGATTTTGTATATGACATTGGTATGTATTTGTTTCAGGTACTTCCTCTGCTGCATTGGACACACTATTTCTCCAAGATTAAAAGATTGTAATGTATTTCGGCCATCGCTTCCCTATGACCTCACACATTAGGGCGCATATGTTATCAACCAAAATGGCACTTCTTCGTCTGAGTACTGACATCCAATATGTCAGGAGACAAAAGGACAATAGGATTGAAGTAATCCAAAACACTATAGATGTGCATTACTGATTATACACCATCATAGATCCAAATCCTCGGCTCTATCAAGCGCCGAGAGGGATCAAATATTTGGAGGTGCAGACCTCTTCTTAAGTATTGCACTCAACTATCAACTTTAATATGATTCATACCAAAAGGCACATCTTTTTATTTAAGGTCCACAAATAATATTTTTATTATTAATATTTAATACTATTTATGGCTGCATATAATATTTTTTATTATTTTTTATTTTGTTAGGAAAGAACATTAGAACATCTCCCCCATACATAGTTTTAAAACCATGTGCAAGGCCCTCCTAAAATCACGGGTTGTTTAGGAGGCCTTGCACATGGCTTTAAAACCATTTGTAAGGCCCTCCTAAACCATGTACAATAAAACCATGGGTTTTTTTAGGAGGCCTTGCACATGGTTTTAAAACCATGTGCACGACCAACATTTTTTTTACTGATAATTCAATTTTTTATTTTTTATTATTTTGTTAAGTATAAACATTACAACATCTGGCCTGTATTGTGTTGTTTTTCTCACCGACATTTTTTATGGCCGATAATTAAATTTTTTATTTATTTTTATTATTATTTTGTTAGGTAGGAACATTGCAACATCTCTCCCAAATTAGGTTGTTTTTGTGGCTGAGATTTATTTTGGAATATAATTAAAAGTTTTGTTTTTTATAGCCGACATCTATGTAACGCTATGTAATGTTACGTAACATTACATAACGTTACAAGATATCCCCCATACTGGGTTGTAGAGCACCTCTCGGCGCAATAAACTCCTGACTAGCTTAAGATATTTCCATTTGGAGATTAGGGATGCACATGCGACTATTTTCATTGCAACCCGAGTGTTGTACACTACTATTTGCATTGCAACCCACATGTACCTTGAACACTCAACTTGCCTTAAAGCAAAGAGCATGTCATACGCATCTTTCCTATATATATATACTCGTGTGTACCTTAATTCAATGTTAAAAAATATAAATCATGATTAGTCGAGATCAATTGAGCCTTAATCAATAACTATCTCAACTGCCTCAACCATCCTAACCTTTGAAACCTCTCTATTTCCCCATGTATAAATAGAGGGCATGGGATGGGGCTAATCAATCATTCTTAGAAGAGAAAAGTTATGCTGGTGGTATGCCTTGAGACCTCTTGGAGCAGCAGAACTTGGTGTCCTCGGTTTGCAGAGAAGTCCTTGTTTCAGAAGCTGGGTTGTAATCTCACCATTCTTTGTTTATGAATAAAGAAAGTTCTTCTTCCAATCTTTGTAATGTTGCATTCCTGTATGAGGTGAATTATGAATTTTTTAATTATATTATTATGAACATGTATATCATTAATCATTGACATATATATACAATATATTGCTGGAAGAATTTGTCTTTTATAGGTGAATTGGAGAAGCCCTGGAAGCTTTGAAGGAGACTAAAAGAGGAGAAGACCAAGCTTGGATCAACCGTCATAAACCAGATATGCTAAGCCTTATTCCTATTCCTATTTCATTTCTACATAAGCTGATTGTTTGCAAGTGTCTTAGTAAGGTGGTAACCCCAGAGACCCTAGGTTACAAGGGTGCATTGTCCTGAACAACAATCACCTTAACCTTAGACTTTTGATGAAGTTCAACCTTTAATGATCATGGTGATCAGCACCATACAAGCACCATATAACTATTTCTCTATTTATTCTTAGTTTCTTAACTCTACTCTTATATATATTATTTACTGTTAACTCAATATAAGTATGACTTATACGTTGACCCTTCCATACTTCAAAGAGATATAACATTACATGATGAGGTATAAGTTTGCAATGCATCCGAACTAAAGAGTTTTTAAACCCTTACCTTTAAATATTTTGGACAATTACCAACAATTATTAATATGAATCCTTGTGAGTTTTTGCTTAGCACCTTATCTGATGCGAATTCATGTCATAATTTGTCCCTTGAACATATCATGAAATATGGTTATGGACTTTGAATAAGATGAATACCCATATATTTAGTCTTCATTAGTTGATTCTATTAAGTCTAGAATGAATTTCAATGTTTACCATAATGATAAAGAACATACTCGTCCTTTAGGGATGGCAGGAGCAAGGGGAGTCTACTTCAATTTTGAAGGAATCAAGTTGAAAAATTACGCTTGGGGAATCAACAGGAAGACTAACAATAGGGCATAATGGTTAGCATTAATAAAAGGACTGGAGCTGGAAAAGAAAGATGGCATCGAGGAACTAGTGGTATTTGGTGACTCGTGTATGGTCATTGGGGAAGCGCAGAAACTAACAAGGAAACAAAAGAATCCAATTACCAAGACTCATCAACTCCTAAAATGTATGGCAAATGATTACAAATCTATCAAATTCCTCCATATTTTGAGAGAAAATAATAAACAAGTGGCCATTATGGCCAATAAGGGAGTGGGACTAGATTGTAGAGACCTATTATGTGATCAACAGACCTACGAGAGCAATTGGATCCCTTTATAGTGTACCTATCCATTACATTTTTGGAATGTTTTGATTTTGTATTCTCCTACTTGGGCAGTTTTTAAGGAGTTACAGTACTCATAGAATAGGAAATGACAACGAAAAAAATAGAATGGAAAAGGAAGCACAAGGAGGCCCGGATTTGGTCTTCCTCTGGGAGCAGTCTATGTCCAGATTATTGTAACATTTAATTTCTCATTTTTTATAAAACTTCTCCAACTATTTTTGTAAAAAAAAGAACATGCTCATCCTTTCCAGCTACAAGGATTGAATAAGTCGATACATGAGATGCCATGAGAAACATAATCTTTAGCCAATACCTCATCCAAAACACAAGATGCCATGAGAAACATAATCTTTGGCCAATACCTCATCCAAAACACAAAGGCCTGGCTACACGTTAGAAGGGAATGGCTATGGAGTAAAGACCTAGAATAAATATTGATAAATCAATCAATAACACCCAAGTGAAGGAAAGAAAATAGTTTCCGAGTGAAAATGAAAGAGATAGTTTTAGCTGAGAATCCGCAGTAATTGTTAACAGAATCTTGTGGAGATTTCGCTGTAGGTAATGGTTCATTGCAAACGTTTCAAGTCAACCTTTACTCATCTTCAGGGCACTATCAATGCCTGATAAACCAAAACATAGCATTTCCCTTGGGTGACCGATCTCGTCTAGAAAGAAATAAAATGTACTAAATACTAAAATCAATGAAGAACTTGGCAACACTAAATCAGCAGATAAAGACATCACTCTTCACACAGGGAAAACAACATCAACAACATACATTTTACGGTGATATTTCTCAAAATATTATAAGGCTTTATATTTTAATACAGTTGGCCAAGAGTACATTCAGCTTCCCTGGAGCCATTGCTCTCCGTAATAGCTTTTATATATTTGTTTACATACTTCAAAATAAGAGAATTAACTAAAACATAACCTACCTTTTCAACGCACAACACTTTCATACATTCTGGATAACCAGGTGCACTATTAGTGTATCCAAGCAATTACTTATTTCTTCAATAGGTATTGTTTCCAGTCAGAGCTTCCCACATCTTCTCTATAATGATATTTATTTTCCAAAAGAAAAACTGGATGTAACTAACTTGATGCGGCCTCCTCCTTTCAACTACAAGAGTTCAACCACCTTTCTTTCCAAAAACCTAACCATTTTTACAAATCTTGTTTCTATTAGTTACGTTTTGTTACATTCCATATTACGTTTTGTTTCTTCATTGATGTCATTTTCTATCATCATGTCATCATCGATATCATATTCATGGACATTTTTTTCTACATCATCATCTTCGTCATCTTCTTCATCATCTTCCTCTAGAACATGATGCTCTAACTCATGTTGATCTTTCTCAACATCATCATCTTCTTCAAGACCCTCTTCATTATCTTCATGCACATTATACTTTACCAACCTTCCCTTTGGATCGTGTCTCATGGAAAATGACCAACCCCCTCTACCTGGAACCTTAGAGTAAAATACATTATTATATTGGCGTGGAAGAACATAGTGCTTCGTTCCTAGCTCAAACAACCTTGTATTAACCATGGTAAACCCATTATCATGTTCAATAATAGTTGTATCAGGATTACGTTGATTCAATCGTAACCTATACCATTTGACAAAGAACATAACTAAATTGAAGGAGTTAAAATCACACTAAATAATATCTTTCAAATAGCCATAGTATCGATTTTCTAAGAGTTTTGGATGTTTGTCACTTCTACAGGAAACATTGGTCACCTCAAAGACTACTGGTATCCCACAATCAGATTTTTTCTTTGTTTCATCCAACTTTTTGATGTGAAATTTACGACCATTGCACCACACAACCTTATGGTGCTTTACCTACAACAAGCCATACACAATATAATTGTTACATCTTGAATTGATCATGTTTAAGTGCATGTTTATGCTATGCAGGGAAAGAAATGAACGTGTACATAAATATATTTGAAAAAAAAAAGAGTATGGTTAAATAGATTTTTTTTTTTTTTTTCTGTAAGATTGGTATCTCCATTATGATGTGATGCTTTAACCAATGAAGCCACACCTTCCCATGATATTTCATGACCATATTGTTCACATCGTTCAATCCATACCTTCATCCAATCAAGATTCTTTGTTATGTCTAAATGAAGTGCATCCCACTCACAACCAACTGCTTCATGAAAGTAAAATTACAATTAAGTACAAATGTATATTCACTTAACATGCAGGTATGCACTTTTAATTGATGCATATTGAATATTAAAAATGAAATAAGTATGATATATACATAAAAAAATAGTCAAATGTACTCTTGTTCAAATCTCCACTAGCTAATAATTACCTTTCACCTTCCTTGATCTCCCTTTCCCAAAGAGGTACTCTTCTTCGAAATAGTTATTGAAGTCTGGATCACAAATGCGACCTAAATTGAGCTTTGATGCTAATATACGAATGTAGTCAATAATATACATCATGTTCTAATATACCATATATTCCTTCATCATAGAACCCTCTAGGCGTGCTCGTTGTCTAACCAAACCCTTCAAAAAATTCAAGTGCCTCTCAACCATCCACATGGACCTTGAGTGTATTGGTCCACACAATTCAATCTCCTCAACTTGGTGTATGAGGTAATGTCCTTGTACATTGAAAAATGTCGAAGGTAGATGCTTTTGCATTTCACACATCAAACACGAAATTTCTCTCCTCCAATATTTTATATCTCCTTTATGGATTTCTTTAGATGACAACCATCTACAAGTGATGCAAACAAATCACAAGATTTAACAAAAAAAAACAATATTTTACAGAACATTTATAAAAAATAAATATCAAATATAAGTTCTACCATGAATTAAACAAACACTTCATGCATGGAAGATATCACCATTTACCTCGTGTAATTTCCAATATCATATATAACTTGTTTGACATTGTTATTATAGTTGTCCAAGAGAGATAGAGGTAGAACATACTGTAACAATATAAAATTTTGTTTCGTTATTTTTTTTTAGTAAGACAAAAAATACCAACATCATATATGCACGAGATTAAAAAATATAGCAATATACATATACATACATACATATATATATATATATATATATATATATATATACCATAATAATTCATTGATGAAGACATGTCAATCATGCGTTTTCACCCCCGCAAAAGCACCTTTCTTGGTTATGATATTGTTCATGTTCGAACAAAATCCAGTGGGAAATTTAATTTTGTGTATGACTTGTTTTACAAAATTGCTTTGTTGCTTCGTTAACAACCATGGAAGTGAGTTTATATTAATTTGGTCTCCATTGCTATGTAATTGAATGAAATATTTCATTGCATGATTGGATTCCTTAATGTCATTGCAAATTTTTACAAGTTTTTCTTTGTCGCTCCTTAGATCCAATATTCACCATAATGTTTCAGACGCATTCCTTCCGATATGCATTGTATCAAACATATGAGCAATTTGTAGGTGCTCATAGTACGACAACCTACTGAATTGTTTAGGATAAATTTCCATTCCTTGTGAAATCCCATTAATTCCTTCATGATCACAACGACCATCATGAATCACGATCTATAAATATTTTACAAAAATCAATGTCAATTACAGTAAACAACACGCAATAAAAAAGATTAAAAACATTTCATATATGATGATAGATATAAGACAATTTTATTTGTGCACACAACAGAATTTCAACCCAAAATCCGATGCCTTGCATGTCTAAAATTCGGCACTTCTCTATCGCATCTTCTACACATACACTTTTTGTTGCCGTCGGTGGCATAACGACGGATATTTGACATGCTACCAAAGTGGGTCGAAGATCCGACACACCATGGTGTCACCTATTCGGCAGTTTTCTCTTTCAAAGTGTCAATCAAAACTTGCATAAACCATCGAAAATCCGATGCCCTCTGACACTTAAAGGGTCGGCCTTTCGACGAGCAGAAGTGTCATAGGCATGACGACGTCGTCGGTGTTTTTATCCAGAAAGTGTCGGATTTTCGAATACAACCAACACATGAAGCATCGGTCATTCGACGAACTTAAGTGTCGAAGTCATGACACTGTCATCGGAAGGTTAATACAAAGCGTCGATTGATCGTCGCCTTCATGTGTCAGATGTTTCATCGAAGCGTCAAAAAAGTGACACATGTTGGTAGATTTAACAAAAAAAATTGAAATATTTCACTTAGAAAAGTTCTATTATTTACAAAGAGAAGTTCGGTTATTTACAAAGAACTTCATAAATGCAACAAGTGCAAAAAAAAGGCCAGAGAGAAGTTCTGTTATTTACAAAGAACTTCATAAATGCAACAAGTGCAGAAAAAGTGATTGATATGCTATATCATATCGTGCAATAGCATATCAAACCTTAAGGAAGAAAAGGACAACTAAGGTAAAATGATGGGTGGATTCTAGGGTTTCATGCACATGCAAGATTGATGCTAGCATTGTTGGAAGAACACAAGCACAAGGAGGATCTAGGGTTTTCTTGGTTGCTCCATTGGTAAAGTTTGGTGAAATTATGCTTCTATGGATTGAATGGTGGTTGTAATGCTACGTTTTCTCTGAATTAGGGCTTTTTACCAGCTTTTGTCAACTTTTACATGTTATAAAACATCCTCTGGAAGGATTTTTCTCTTGTTTGTCCTTAGATCTCTGAATTTTTCCCTAATTCGGATCCTCCAACAAACCCTACAGGTTTTTTTTGGAAGTCCTAGTTGGTGAGCCTTAGGGAAATATTCCAATAGGGGGGTTGATCACCATCCCTCACGGCCTTGGGTTTGAATTAAATTTCACAAAAACCCTAATATTTGTCATTTTGATCAAAATTTAGTATTTCATTCGTAAATAGACGCATTTGCGTGATTAGTGTAGTGTTAGATTAGATCTGCGTTTTTATAAACTAGAAAACCTTAGAAATTTATAAATTTCAATAATCCAAAAATAACAACAATTTTCAAATTCTAAGCCACCCTCAAATTTTGGCCTACCTATTTAGCCCTAGATCCTCCAGTGTGTCACCTATCTTCTTGTCTACATCCACGAACTTGAGAAGCAACCTAAAAAAACCAGTCAAAAGTCAGAGTTAGGGTTTCATATTTGACATGTTTCAGGGGTTGGGATAATTTGGCCTTGATAAAAGGTTACTTTCTGCCTTACAACGACCCCATTTAATTGTTTAGTAGAGAAATTTAGGTATTCTTTCCTTACTGATCAGTGTTACTATATTTTCTAGCCCTAAAACCTATCAAACAGACCTAGAAAATCAACCAAGTTAGGGTCATATTTGAGTTATGGGGAAATCTCAACAATATCCTTAAATTCTGCCTTCCAAAAGCATTATTTTCAGGCTAAGGAGTACTTGTATAAACCCTTAAAGGATGGCTAACTCAGCTGGTAATTCATGTTTATATACAGTAGTATTTACAGTTAATCTAAATGATGATAATAATTCCTATGTGATGATGCATGATGGTTGTTAATACTTACACTTGCTAGCTGATAAAATTGTCTACTACTGTTGATTTCAAAGAAAAGTGGTTTAAATGATAATACTTTGTTGGTTATGATTCTGAAATAGCTTTTCCTGCCCTATATCCTTGATCTGGCTATGAAACACTTATGCTTTATAACAATAGCATATCGTGCACAGACCTAGAAAACACCACTAACTTATACAAGAAATTTACAAAAGATCAAAGGTATGCATGCTTTATCGATCGACCAGCTAGCAAAGAAGTTCCAGAATCTACAATAGAAACACAACCTCCAGCACATAAACTTGCAACAAAATGTTCATAAAATGACATCAATAGTTTCATAAGATTCCTTAAGAAGCAATCATGTTCCCAATTGAATAAGATGGACTGTATGCTGACCTATTGATTGACCATCAATGAGGAAGTCTCCCATGTCAACCTGAAGGAAATAGAAAAATTGATTTATTAGAGTATATTAATCCCATGACATACCTACTAGTAACTATATTGACTCATACAAAGAACATGGTATGCATGTGTTTATCCTTAAATACAGTCAATCTTAAACCTAGAAAACTAACATGATTCTATTACATACCTTCCAGTAACCGTTTCGAGTAACAAGAGCATATTGATGTTTACCCTTGAATTGATTAGGATCAACACCACCAAAAGTCATGGCTGCAAATGGGCCTTCTTCAATAAAAACATATTTTCCTTGGGAAAGAACCTCGAAACTGTTTCCAACAAATGTGAAAATGTTGCCTTTAGTGAAAAGATGTCATACTAAATCTAGTGATCTATCATTGTAAATCAGTGAAAATGACTGATACTCTTTTTCATGTCGTGGATACCTCTGGAAGATTGCCTGAAAACAACAAAAATAAACAGTTTTTATAACTTAAGCATTCAAACAATGCCTTCCAGAAATAAAGTAGCAAATAGATCTTTATTTTTTCAAGCAGATCTCAATACTTTGTGACTATAATTATCAATGCAGTCATTCTTCTTTTGTATTCCAGAGTTGAGATGTTTGCTCTAATTGACAACTTTAAACTCGATGATAAATTGGAAGCAATACAGAAAGATATAAATGCCTAATAAAAGATTTGCACAAAGAAGACTTTGTAACAAATTATCAATTATGACTAATAAAGTGCACAGTGGTGTTGGGGTGAAAAGTTACAGTGGAAACTAAAAATACCAATGTGTACTATGCCCAACTCACAACCTACAGGGATATGCACAAATATAAACATAGGTTTTCCACTGCACAATCAAACATGAAAGTTCAACAAGATATGAGATTAAGAAACAAATTACAAAACTACTGGAGAAAGATAAATTGGGGCAAATAACAATATACTCATGCGGAATAATAGGGAAACAACGCTTCAGATACCATTTTCCTCACAAGTCTATCTATCTTTTTCTGTCTTTTGACCTTTCATATTCCCATCAAACTCAAATGCATATCATATTTCTTGTAATGAAATGCCTACGTTTAATTTTGGTGTCCTAGCTATATGGTATTGGTAAAGTATTACCAAGGGGACAGTTATCATGATAAATCAAAATATTTAAGGTAATTGTTTAGATCAGATATGTTAGACACTGAGAGGCGGGGTGAATCAGTGTGAAGCCAATTTTACAACTTTTCTTAACTTGTCACAATTAGCTACCAATTCATCATTCCATTATTCTACCAATCTCATAATCATTTCATAAACTTCATCATTCACATATAATAGCATTTAAATCATCATGAACCACAACACAAAAGAACACAACACCATATAATTTTGTAATCTTTTTGTATTAGTTTTGGTCCGGCTACAACCGTTAGGTAAAATCAGCACCTACTGATATGAAGAGCACCTACTCTGCTTCCAGGACCCTACCTAGTTTTCTTAGACCTTGCTAAGAAGGGTTTGAGATATCCTAACCTGAAAAGCAAGTCAAGCTTGCATTTACAATTAAAGTTCACTGTCATATCAACATCATCGGTTTCTTCAATCTATTCTACTGCTGGTCAATACTGCTGATCATCGGCTCAACTCTCTCATCAATACTGATGCAACACACTTCTCAATCTTCGTTGTTCATCAACACCAGCTCTTCAGTCATATTTTTCATTTGTTCACTGTTGCTCAACAAATTCTGTACTCTAGTCACTGTCATATCATATTAGCACTTGTCTCTAGTCCACTTCAGCACCTCTTCAAGGAGCATTCATCAACACTTCTTCATACAGTCACATTAACTCTTCATTCTGTCCACTGGCATCATGTCTTTAGCTGTAGATTCATCTCTGCCATAAACTTACTATCATATTCAATCTGTCAAGCATCTCACTGTGTAAGCACTGTCAATGTTATCAATCTATCACTATCATTTGTCATATCATTCAGAATGCTGTCACTGTCATATGAATGGATGTCACTATCTTGGCAAGTCAATGTATGGAGATTCTTCAAGGATACGTCACTCATTTAAAGTCTGCTTTCATAAGCTGTGCATTCCAAAATTTTGTTGTAGAAATCTTTAAACTGTGTATGCCACAACTCAGTGTATGTCTACTGTAGTTGACTTCAGCTTCAGACTGTCCCAATCACTGCCAGCTGCCCACAGTCAACTCAATCAACTACAATGATTCTCCTCAAATGACTATGTACTGCTTATAAGCCCTTGCCAATTTTTGCAACTGCTCAAATTGGTTCAATGGCTAATCTTCTCAATTTACTTAATCATCACTTGTCAATGCACAGACTATCATCATCTAAATATAAAAGGTACAGGACTAAATCATCAAGGTTGTATATGAAACTTTATGGAATATTCAACAATATATCACTGTTTGCACTTCCTGAGCACTTGTCATCACATCATCATAATTGAGGATATCATGGATCCCTCATCATCATGTCTTCATCATCTGAGTGTAGTATGGAACATACCCACTGCACATTCAATCAAGTGACTTTATTGTGCACAGAAGGGCATCAACGCATCATCAAGAACTCTGTCTGAACATGTCATCAAGGTCTCAAGATCACCAATAAGGTTTGTAACAACATCTTAGGGTATGCATCAACCTCATGCATCATCAACATAGCATGTATCAACATGGAATCATCATATAACTTCACACTTCACTGTACATACAAATATACTATTGTGTACTGTACTTACTCCACTCATACACCACCAAGTATACCACTATATACACATTTGACTGTGTTATCCTCATAAGTTATATCATCATCATCATCATTGTACATACTTTACTGTATGCTCCACTGTACTTCAACAGTTCAGGACTGTATATTTGTGCTATGAATAAATTCATTCAAAAGGAGTTTGCAAGAAGAGTTTCACTTACAGTACATCATCAAGAGTGTATCTTCATCATGTGGACTGTTCAGTGGATGAAGGAGGCAGCAGTAACACTTCTACTAAACATTGTATTCATTGTGTATCCACCAATGTCATCATCATGGAATGCACATCTTCATACCTTACTGTACCTATAGCACTGTATTAATGCCACTGTACTGTATGTATCACACTGTGTGCACTATTGTATACATCACTGTATACACTTACTCATTTCGCTACTGCATGCACTGTACACTCACTCAACCATTATTATGTCTGAGTAAATTCAATGGTTGCATCTTCATATCATAGCATATATAGTATGTAGGGTAGCATGCATTATCATCATAAGAGGTATGCATCTTCAACATTTAGTATCCATCCTCATAATGTGCACCATTATCATTGAGCATACATGATCTTACCTTAAAACCAACCTTAAACTTGAAGATGACTGAGAAGATCAAATTTAAATTTTGTGCATCATCTTGGAATAAACCCTATGTCAAACCCCTATCTCAGTCATAATTCGGACTGTGTATACACCTCTGATAAGCATGAATTCATATTTTTTGTACACTGTGGAAAAAGCTTCCAACAATCACAAACCAGGACTGTTTGTGGTGTTTAGGAAAAACCCTAAACACTTTAAAAA
Source organism: Pseudotsuga menziesii (assembly GCA_001517045.1). Classification (NCBI taxonomy): domain Eukaryota; kingdom Viridiplantae; phylum Streptophyta; class Pinopsida; order Pinales; family Pinaceae; genus Pseudotsuga; species Pseudotsuga menziesii. The sequence goes on from LPNX011220224.1 coordinate 127,150, forward strand.
ATAGACTTCAAAAAATTCACTGCTGCCATCCGAAATTCTGCCTCAGTCCACGAAGTTCAGAGCTTCTAAACCATCAAAATAAAAATAAAAAAACAGTCCACTGTTGTTGCTGCCTGAAAAACACAGTCCACTGCTGCTGCTGCATTTTTCCTCTTCTCCTGCTGCCTAAGTCCCAAAAAAATCACAAAGCTGATCCAAATTTCCACTTCAGTCTGCTCCTTTGCTGCCCAAAAATCAGAGAGAAAAAAATTAAAAAAAAATTATGTCTACTGTAGCTACTACAATACCCGAAATTCTCCTCAATGATCAGCCTGAAATTCAGAGCTCTCATTCACCTAAAATTGCACCCTCAAATAATGAAACTTGGTGGGGGTATTTATAGTAGATTTCCCAAAAAAATTATGGAGCCGACCTTCAAAAAATTAATTTTTAAATTTTAATTTTAATTTATTCTGGAGCCGACTTGTCATTTTTTTTGGGGCCGACCTTCTTAATATAATTCTTCAAACTTTTTGCGTTATACTGGGTACAACTTCATGAATTGTGTACATCATGTGGATCATTAAGTGCTTGTGAGGGTTTCATTATATTATCCAAGGTCTTAGCCAATGGTTTCAAGTCTTGAGAAGATGCCACATCAACATCTTGGAGGGCTTCAATGCTTAAGGTCTCCATGTCATGTGCATCAAGCCACCATATTCCAAAGTCCAACATTCCACCATGTGTATGGTTTCCAAGACCCAAATCCCCATGTTTGGGTTGCAATACCCAAGCTATCACGTGCAAAGGCATCATGATGATTAGCATATCAAAGGCTCACAAACCAAGACCACATCAAGAGTAAGGGCTTCATCTATGTGTTCTTTCAAATAATAGGGGCATCATGAGCAAGGTCTTGTTCATCAACACATCAAAGACTCCACATACTTGAGCCACACCATCTTCACCATTCCTTCAAGGGTACAAGGACCATTAAACCATGACAAGAGACTTCATGGACTTCTCCATCGTCCACAAGGGCTTTAGCATCATCACCAAGGCTTTCATCATCATTGGCAGGGTCTTCAGCGCCATCAGCAGGGTCTTCAACATCTTCAGCAAGATCGTGGCATCAAGATCTAGTCTTGTGAGTACAAGGACCTTATGCATGTTGGCATCAATGAAAATTTCATCAACAATCTCCCCCTTTTTCATTGATGACAATAACTCATGCTCCCCCTATGAGCATGCTCCCCTTTTTGTCTGCATCTCTCCCTTTGTCTTCATCTCTCCCCCTTTGGCATCAATGGCAAAGGGTGTCCACATACCTGTCTCTGAAATCTCTGATCACTGCTGACTGCTCCCCCTGTCAATATGCACGATCCTAGGACCTGTCTCTATGCCTGGAGTAACCATCTTTTCTCCTTTGAGTTCATTCTCTAGCCTCATGAACTCAAGGTGTGTTAAGGTCTTTGAGAGACCTTACACTTGGCTTGTCATATGGCAGCCATCCTCCTTGCTTTGATCAACCTCTCCTATCTGCAACTGCTCTGTCTTCCTCCTCCATACTTGCTTCTTAGCATCTGTCCTTTGCGCATTTGTTCCTTCATTTGTACTGGCTTTCCTTGATGAGTTGTCTAGGTAACTTCTCAAGGATTGTTTTCGTGTACTCCAACAATCTTGAGCTTTGTGCCCAAGGCCACTACAGCTATAACACCTCATCGTACAAAAATGTGCAGCAATGTGACCAACATTTGACTGAGCTGTTGGAGCTTCCAACACTTCTTTGATCAACTTCATTTCTCCATACATGAGATTTTTCCTGACTGTAGACATTTGTCTTTTGATCTTCAAATATTCTTGCTGATGTGTATGGAGTACTCCTACTTGGTTGACTTCTTTGACTGGCACATTCATGGGCTTTGTGTCCAAACCCACTGCAGGTGTAGCATCTCAATGTGTGACATTTGGCAGCAACATGTCTGACTTGATTGCATGTCCAACATCTAACTGAGACATTGGGGCTTCCAGCCCTTCTTCTTCCATAGAATCTACAATCCATAGCCTTATGACCAAAGTTAGAACAAAAATAACAATAACCATTGAAGCCACTTTCATACCTAGGTCTTGTAGTTGTTTCTTTAATGAAGTTGCTTTGAGGAATAGACTTAACTTCTTGTTTCATCTTTGAACTTCCAAAGCCCTTGTTGTCATGTGCAGGTGCATGGGGAGTAGCTTTGGACGTTGATGGACCTGCTTCTGGAGTCTTCAGAGACCAAGTGTCATCTTCAGATTTTTCTTTGTTCTTCTTGTAACCAAGACCAGTTTTGTCGAGTGGAGATATTTGGAAATCTAAGATCTTATCTAGGACAATTGAACTGTCCTAGAGCTTGACCAAGGCTTCGTTCTTCTTACCTTTCTTCCTGAGACCAACTACCTCCAATTCCAGCTTCTGGACTGTCTCCTCCTTTTCTTCTAGCTGGCTCTTCAAGATTTCTTCTGTCCTCTTGGCTTCCTCCAGCTGAGTCTTCATATCATGATTGACCTCTCTAGTTTCTTCAAGCTCTTGAGTAGGCTTTTCTGATTCTTCCTTTTGACTGATCAACTCAGTCTTTAATTGTTCAATTTCAGCATCCTTGTCTTTCATTTGATCTCACAACTCTTTGTCCTTGTCTTTGAGCTTTAGAAGCAACACTTTCATTGACATGGTCTTCTACTTATATTCATTCAAGGAGTCTGATATTTCCTTTTTGAACTTTGTGAAATCACTCTGGTTTAGTTTTAATGTGCTTAGAAACCAATTGGCTCTAAGATCAATATTTAGCAACGTGAGATGTATCTGATGTGCAGTCTTTGATATCCCTTCATCATCTTCTGCAAGAACCTTCTCAATTTCATCACATAAGCTATCATTATAATCACAATAGTCCATACCTTTACTAGAGTCCTCTTCTTGTTTATCTTCTTCTTGATTGAGCTCTTCCAGGGGCTTGTCTTCTAATTTCTTATCTGCCTTTTCGGGTTCTGGTCTTGCCTTCTGATACTCACTCTCTAGCTTGAACCATAGTTCTTTTGCCGAAGTGTACTCTCCTATACTGTCCTTCACTGAGCTGGGATGTCCATCCATGAGGAACTTCAAGGCTATAGTGTTGTCCTTCTTTACTTGCTTCTGTGCAGTTGATTTTCCTTTCTTGTTTGATGGAGATGGTGGGTTGATGACAATTTCCCAAATACCAAATTTATTCATATAATCCTTCATTTTGCTTCTCCAACTGAAATAATCTGTAATATCAAGTACAGGCACGTCATTATTTGACGACTCTTTCTTTTCCTCCATTGTGTCTAAGGATCTCCTTCAAGCTTGCTAGGCTTGTGACGAAGGCTGGCTCTGATACCAATTGTTAGACACTGAGAGGGGGGGTGAATCAGTGTGAATCCAATTTTACAACTTTTCTTAACTTGTCACAATTAGCTACCAATTCGTCATTCCATTATTCTACCAATCTCATAATCATTTCATAAACTTCATCATTCACATATCATAGCATTTAAATAATCAAGAACCACAACACCATATAATTTTGTAATCTTTTTGTATTAGTTTTGGTCCAGCTACAACCGTTAGGTAAAATCAGCACCTACTGATAAGAAGAGCACCTACTCTGCTTCCAGGACCCTGCCTGTTTTTCTTAGACCCTGCTAAGAAGGGTTTGAGGTATCCTCACCTCAAAAGCAAGTCAAGCTTGCATTTACAATTAAAGTTCACTGTCATATCAACATTATCTATTTCTTCAATCTATTCTATTGCTGGTCAATACTGTTGATCATCAGCTCAACTCTCTCATCAATACTGCTGCAACACACTTCTCAATCTTCATTGTTCATCAACACCAGCTCTTCAGTCATCTTGTTCATTTGTTCACTGCTGCTCAACAACCTCTATACTCTAGTCACTGTCATATCATATTAGCACTTGTCTCTAGTCCACTTCAGTACTTCTTCATACAGTCACATTAACTCTTCATTTTGTCCATCGGCATCATGTCTTTAGCTGTAGATTCATCTCTGCCATAAACTTACTGTCATATTCAATCTGTCAAGCATCTCACTGTGTAAGCACTGTCAATGTTATCAATCTGTCACTATCATTTGTCATATCATTCAGACTGCTGTCACTGTCATATGAATGGCTGTCACTATCTTGGCAAGTCAATGTATGTATATTCTTCAAGGATAAGTCACTCATTTAAAGTCTTCTTTCATAAGCTGTGCATTCCAAAATTTTGTTGTAGAAATATTTAAACTGTGCATGCCACAACTCAGTGTATGTCTGTTGTAGTTGACTTCAGCTTTAGACTGTCCCAATCACTGCCAGCTTCCCACAGTCAACTCAATCAACTACAATCATTCTCCTCAAACGACTATGTATTGCTTATAATCCCTTGCCAATTTTTGCAACTGCTCAAATTGGTTCAATGGCTAATATTCTCAATTTACGTAATCATCACTTGTCAATGCACAGACTGTCATCATCTGAATATAAAAGGTACAGGATTAAATCATCAAGGTTGTATATGAAACTTTATGGAATATTCAACAATATATCACTGTTTGCACTTCCTGAGCACTTGTCATCACATCATCATAATTGAGGATATCATGGATCCCTCATCATCATGTCTTCAGCATCTGAGTGTAGTATGGAACACACCCACTGCACATTCAATCAAGTGACTTTATTGTGCATAGAAGGGCATCAACGCATCATCAAGAAATCTGTCTAAACATGTCATCAATGTCTCAAGATCACCAATAAGGTTTGTAACAACATCTTAGGGTATGCATCAACCTCATGCATCATCAACATAGCATGTATCAACATGGAATCATCATATAACTTCACACTTCACTGTACATACAAATATACTACTGTGTACTGTACTTACTCCACTCATACACCACCAAGTATACCACTGTATACACATTTGACTATGTTATCCTCATAAGTTATATCATCATCATCATCATTGTACATACTTTACTGTATGCTCTGTTGTACTTCAACAGTTCAGGACTGTATATTTGTGCTATGAATAACTTCATTCAAAAGGAGTTTGCAAGAAGAGTTTCACTTACAGTACATCATCAAGGGTGTATCTTCATCATGTGGACTATTCAGTGGATGAAGGAGGCAGTAGTAACACTTCTACTAAACACTGTATTCATTGTGTATCCACCAATGTCATCATCATGGAATGCACATCTTCATACCTTACTGTACCTATAGCACTGTATTAATGCCATGGTACTGTATGTATCACACTGTGTGCACTATTGTATACATCACTGTATACTCTTACTCATTTCACTACTGCATGCACTGTACACTCACTCAACCATTATTATGTCTGAGTAAATTCAATGGTTGCATCTTCATATCATAGCATATATAGTATGTAGGGCAGCATGCATTATCATCATAAGAGGTATGCATCTTCAGCATTCAGTATCCATCCTCATAATGTGAACCATTATCATTGAGCATACATGATCTTACCTTAAAACCAACCTTAAACTTGAAGATGACTAAGAAGATCAAATTTAAACGTTGTGCATCATCTTGGAATAAACCCTATGTCAAACCCCTATCTCAGTCATAATTCGGACTGTGTATACACCTCTGATAAGCATGAATTCAAACTGTTGGTACACTCTGGAAAAAGCCTCCAACAGTCACAAACCAGGACTCTTTGTGGTGTTTAGGAAGAACCCTAAACACTTTAAAAAACAAACTTCAAAAACTTCACTGCTGCCATCTAAAATTCTGCCTCAGTCCATGAAGTTCAGAGCTGCTAAACCGTCAAAATAAAAATAAAAAAACAGTCCACTGTTGCTGCTGCCCGAAAAACATAGTCCACTGCTGCTGCTGCGTTTTTCCTCTTCTCCTGCTGCCTAAGTCCCAAAAAAATCACAAAGCTGATCCAAATTTCCACTTCAGTCTGCTCCTTTGCTGCCCGAAAATCAGAGAGAAAAAACTTTAAAAAAAATTCTATCTACTGTAGCTGCTACAGTACCCGAAATTCTCCTCAGTGATCAGCCCGAAATTCAAAGCTCTCATTCACCCAAAATTTCACCCTCAAATAATGAAACTTGGTGGGGGTATTTATAGTAGATTTCCCAAAAAAATTATGGAGCCGACTTGTCATTTTTTTGGGGGCCGACCTTCTTAATATAATTCTTCAAACTTTTTGAGCTATACTGGGTACAACTTCATGAATTGTGTACATCATGTGGATCATTAAGTTCTTGTGAGGATTTCATTATATTATCTAAGGTCTTAGCCAATGGTTTCAAGTCTTGAGAAGATGCCACATCAACATCTTGGAGGGCTTCAATGCTTAAGGTCTCCATGTCATGTGCATCAAGCCACCATATGCCAAAGTCCAACATTCCACCATGTGTATGGTTTCCAAGACCCAAATCCCCATGTTTGGGTTGCAATTCCCAAGCTATCACATGCAAAGGCATCATGATGATTAGCATATCAAAGGCTCACAAACCAAGACCACATCAAGAGTAAGGACTTCATCTATGTGTTCTTTCAAATAATAGGGGCATCATGAGCAAGGTCTTATTCATCAACACATCAAAGACTCCACATACCTATGCCACACCATCTTCACCATTCCTTCAAGGGTACAAGGACCATTAAACCATGACAAGAGACTTCATGGACTTCTCCATCATCCACAAGGGATTTAGCATCATCACCAAGTCTTTCATCATCATTGGCAGGGTCTTCAGCACCATCAGGAGGGTCTTCAACATCTTCAGCAAGGTTGTGGTATCAAGATCCAGTCTTGTGAGTACAAGGACCTTGTCCATGTTGGCATCAATGACAATTTCATCAACAAGATAGAACAAAGTTCGCCTCAATGTATAGTAATCATCATCATCAACTAAATGTATGTGTGTGCACATGCCTAAATACCCAATACACAGCTCAATCAAACAAAAGAAAACATAATTATACCTTGATTTGTGGATCTTCACACTGTCTTCTTATGCTTTACCTTTCAAAACATCATTCAACATACTTCATTTTTTGTCCTGTTGCAATAGTTTCATGTTAGGACCCATCAAATAAATTTATGTTTGTTTATGAAAAGAACAAAACCAATCTAAATAAATACAATTCTATTACAATGTAAATTACAATACTATTCAACTATTCAAGTAAATCAATTGTTAAGAATATATCACCTGATAAAACATGGATAACCAAAAATACTATGTATATAAGGCCATCGATCTAATCAAAATGCCATTTCTTGCCTCTTAACTATGGAAATGTTTCTCGGACACTGCATTAATTTTACAACAACAACAAGCCTTCTCTTAAAACGAGCGTTGGAGTGCATTGGAGTGCTACCGCCGGCCAGAGTAGGGTTTTGCCTCAGGGCGCCTCATGGCTACACCTGGGGGAGGGATCTCCCCTCCCTCTGCTCCATATTCTGCAACTGAAGCATTCCGTCGGTTACTCAGATCTCTGGGATTCAAGCAAGAAGCTCCAACCATCCTGAAATTCATTAAAAAACTGGAAGCAATCCCTAAAATCGACCTCCCAACTGAACAGCCAATCAAGATCTCCCTAGCATTGGCGGAGCGAGGATTGGTAGGCCAGTTCATGGGGATTTGGCCCTCAACAAGAACCACTGATGACTGGATCCAAAGGAACTGGAGGCCTCAGCTCAAGAACAGTGTTACCTGCTACCCTGTTGGACGAGGGTTCTTCATCTTTGAATTCATAGCAAAAGAAGATCGAGATCTCATATTCAGAAACAGCCCGTATTTCATGGGTACCCAAGGTCTGTATCTCAATAGATGGATCCCGGACTTCAATGCAGAATTAGATGTGCCAAAAGAAGTTCCAGTGTGGGTAAGACTCCCAAATATCCCAGTGCATTGTTGGAACAATCAAACCCTGGAAAAATTTGGGAATGCACTCGGTAGATACATCGATAAAGCCGAAAACAAGGGCTAATATTCTTGTGCCAGAATTTGTGTAGAAGTCGATCTTGAAGCAGGGCTGCCAGAGGCTGTGAAACTCAAAGTTGGAGATTGGAATCACTTCCAAAAGCTAGATTATGAACAATTACCATTCAAATGCCGTCTCTGTCATGAACATGGGCACTTCCAAAGAAACTGCCCCAAAATACAAGCTTCTGAAGAGGGAGAAGGATGGCAAAAAGTTAAAAAAGGGAAAACAACTGGCAAAAGTAATGAAAAAAAAGGCTATAGGGGGCATGCAAAATCACATGTCAATCTCAACAAAAATGAACCAGGAAGCCTCAAATATCGATCCAGTCGTCATTCCAAATGATGCAGAAATTCAGATGATCAACGAGCCAGCTGGGAAAAAAACAATTTCTGAAAGCATCAAAAGAAAACAAACAGGAAATTATTCCGCCAATAGAGAGGCCGCAGAGTCGATGGAGCCAGGGGAAATACCCCAACCGGTACCAGGTCCTTCGTTGGCTACAGAGGCATCAGGATCCACCAAAGAAGCAAGCACAGAACCTCTCCCAGAATCGGATCCAGATGAAGAATCGAACGAGGATTCCTCAACAAGTAGCCTGCATGCTACTCCTGTCAAAAATCCAAGAGAAAAGAAATAAAAAAGAAAAGAAAAGAGAGGAAGCAACTTATCTAGCAATTCTAGACGGCTCGCAAAAGACCCTAAAAGGCATTATGAACACTAGATCCAAAAAAGGAACAGCTCAGGTCTCAAAAGGGGCCAACCCCACTCAAAGTAATTAATGCGGTACATCTCCTGGAACTGCAGAGGCCTAGGATCTGCCTTAAAAGAAGAAGCAATGAAAGACTTGGTTCGAATTCATAAGCCCGAGATTATGCTAGTCCAGGAAACAAAAATGGAGGAAACTGCTACACTCCAAGTGGGGAAAAAATTCTGGAAAAAAGGGCCAGGGATTGGCAACAACTCTAGAGGCGAATCTAGAGGTATTGCCACCTTTTGGGACTCCACTTTGTATGATCTTGAAGAGGAGGAGCGAACGCTGCACTGGGTGTTCACAAAACTCAGCCACAAACATTATGGTCGAATTGTAAGTTTATTTAATCTCTACGTCCCTATTTTAATTTCGGGAAAAAAAGACTGCTGGAGTATGCTTGAGTCCTTTCTTAACTTGCATCATCTAGAGAATATCATAGTAGCAGGCGATTTGAATGTCACCCTTGCTGCCAACGAGAAAAAAGGAGGAACGCTGGTCAGAGATCCATCGAGGGAATGGGTCGAAGACATAATTCTGGGATGGGATCTGATCGATATAAAGCCAGTCAAAGGAAAGTTTACTTGGACAAATAAGCGACTTGGTCCTGGCCATGTAGCAGCCTGGCTTGATAGGTTCCTTGTCCACTCTGCCTTTCTCGACTTGGGCCTCCTAGCCTCTTCCGAAATCCTTCCTCACAGCACCTCTGATCATAAGCCCATCCTTCTTGAGTTGAATCTGGATCAAAACCTTGGCCCGCTTCCCTTCCATTTCAGCCCGCTCTGGATCCAACAGGAGGACTTTATGCAAGTAGTCTCCGACTCCTGGGAAACTCATGTAAAAGGATCGCCATTTTTCATCTGGGAAGAAAAAATTAAGAAGCTTAAACTTGACTTGAAAGACTGGGCAAGAAGCATCTCCTCCCCCATCACAAAACGGAATTTGGCTCAAGTTGAGCTGGAAGCACACCAAACTCTCATGGATTTCAACCCCATCACAAACTGCCTCCTAAGAAAGGAAGAGAACCTGCAGAAATCTTTCCACTCGGCCTGTAGGCTGGAAGAAGAGTATTGGAGGCAAAAATCCCGTAACCTCTGGCTTCTAAGTGGGGACAAAAACACCAAGTACTTCCATAAGCAGGCCGAGGCACGGAAGAATTACAAAGTTGTCTTGGAAATAATTTATCAAGGTGAGCTGATCAAAGATTTTGAGGGCATAAAGAATGCTGCTGAGGATACATTCAAAGAGCTATTCACTACTCCCATAGAGGACCCGCTGGACACCTGTGCCCATCCTTTCAATCTCATCCCTCACCTTATCAAACCTGAGGAAAATAACTTCCTTATTTCTCCTGTCACCATGAATGAGCTAAAAGATGTCCTCGCTCTAATGAAGCCTGACAGCGCCCCTGGTCCGGACGGTTTCACAACAAGATTCTTCACTTGCTGCTGTTCAATAATAAAGTATGATCTACTAAAAATGATCCGGCACTCTCAAAAGGTCAACAAGTTGGGAGGCAGCACCAATTCCTCTTTCATGGCTCTGATCCCAAAAGAAAAAGGTGCCAACACCTTCAATAGATTCAGGCCGATCTCTTTATGCAACACAGGGTACAAGATTATAACCAAGATTATAGCCTCCAGATTCAAAAAAAAATTTCCCAGGATTATACCAGAAAACCAAGGTGGTTTCATCAAAGGCAGGAAAATTTTCGACAACATCATTGTAGTCCAAGAAGCAATCCACTCAAGCTTTCAGCGCAATGAAAAAGGTATGGCCATTAAACTTGATTTAGCTAATGCTTTTGACCGTGTAAGACACGATTTCCTGTTTACTGTCATGGGAAATTTTGGCTTCTCACAAACCTTTATAAGCTGGATCAAAGGTTGTGTGGGGGATCCATGGATAGCTCCGCTAGTCAATGGCAGGCCAACTTTAAAGCCTCCATAGGCTTAAGACATGGCTACCCGTTGTCCCCTCTTCTCTATGCCATTCAAGCCTCAATGCTCAGCTTTCAACTCAATCTTAGTCAGGACATCCATATGCTGCCAGGTCTAAGAATAGCAAACAATGTTCGTGACATAAACCACACTCAATTTGCTGATGACACTCTTTTGCTTGGGGGAGCAAACACTCACTCAGCTGATCATTTTAAACAAGAGCTGGACTTACATAAAAAGGTATCCGGCAGTAAAATAAATTTCCAGAAAAGCAAAATATTCAGCTGGAAGTGCTCAGCAAGAGAGCTAGGGTAAATATCAAGATCGCTTGGCATGGAAGGCACTATGGATTGGGATAACTTCACTTACCTGGGCATTCCCATTTGCAAAATCAAACCAGCAAACCAGCAAACTGGCTCAACCTAGCAGGGAAGACAACTCTTATAAAAGCTGTACTCAACAACATGCCAATTTATCAGTCCTCAAATTTGCTCGCTCCAGGCTCAACTATTCGAAAAATAGAAGGACTTCTCAAGAAATTCATTTGGGAAGGGGGCAAAGGGAATGAAAAGAAACTCCACCTTGTCAGTTGGGATAAGATCAAAAAGCCTCATGATGAAGGAGGGCTTCAAATTCGGAGTTTACCCAACCAAAATCTAGCTCTAGGAGCTAAGATTCTTTGGCAGATGATCACAGGGAAAGAAAGTTGGAGTAAGAAAGCTCTTCGCAAAAAATACTTTCCTGGAACAAGGAAGAGATGCCTTGACATGCAGCCTCCCAGCAGAAGAGGATCCCCAGTTTATAAATTATGTTTGAAAGCGTTGGATCTGTTCAAAAGAAACCTTTACTAGATACCGGGGAATGGAAAGAAAATCAATGTTTGGGAAGACTCAATCCTTGGAGAAACTCCTCTGGGGTTGTGCACCGAAATTGACAACATCAAGCTTTGGCTCTTGGCTAAAGGGACCACATCGCTGTGGGATTTATCAGCTTGGGATGACAACCTCTGGCTCAGCTGGGACCTCGGAGACCCCCCCCTGATCTTCACAAAGAAGCAGAAATCCTTACTAGCCTCCTCCAAGGCAAAGCTCCTATTAAAGAAGATCTCTAAGATAGAAAAGGGTGGGGGAACATGTCAGGAAAATACTCCACCTCTGAAGGCTACAAGCTCACCCAAGCAATCCTGTCTGCTGCACCCAATCCAACAATCTGGAAGTATCTTTGGTCAAATCCCTTTATCCCAAAAATTGACTTTTTTTGCTAGACTCTTGCCCACAAGAGCATTCTCTCAGGGGAAAACTTAAAAAATCGAGGTATGGAAGGCCCAATCCGCTGCCCTCTCTACAAAAATGAGGAAGAAACCTTAGATAACATCATCCTTGGTTGTAATTTCTCCAAAGAAGTTTGGGTAGAAGCATTGAATCTAAATCCAGCATTAATTCTTCCTGATACCATCTAGGGGTTGCTTACTAACTGGATGAATCTTTCTCCCTTTCACCTGTCAAAGAAACCTCTTCTGCAAACAACCTAGAACTGGTTCCCAAAAGCCATTTGCTGGAAGCTGTGGATAGAGAGAAACAATCGTATTTTCAGGGATCATGAAAGCCAACCTGCTAAAATTGCCACCCAAGCCAGAGCTATTCTTGGGGAAGTTTTGGAACATAATCTAAATGACTTTAGCCATCTCCTGCCTGAAGAGTTGCATTGGATAAGTTCAATTAATTCCAACCTGTAGAATAGATCCGCTCCTAATCAACCTCAACCAGCCCATTGGGAGATTAGGCTTGAGGAAACTGATTTTATCAGATGGAAGTCTTCGCTGAACAATCACTGTCTCTTCTTTGATGGTGCGGCAAAAGGTAATCCAGGCTTAGCTGGTTGTGGGGGAGTGATCAGCTCGGCTAATGGGAATATGATCAGTAACTACTCATGGGGTCTAGGCGTTGAAACTAATAATTTTGCCAAATTTTGTGGCCTTCTGCAGGGTCTAAAGATTGCCCTGTCCAAAAGAATCACCAATCTGAAGGTCTTTGGGGATTCAAGAATGTTGATTCTTGCTCTAAATCGAAAGAATCCACCTGCTCACCTCAAGCTGGCTCAAGTTTATCAGAAAATTCGATCCTTAAGCAAAAAGTTTCAAACTATAGATTTTTACCATGTGCTTCGGGCCCTAAACTCGTTGGCTGAAAAAGCAGCAAATCAGGGGACACTCCTGGGAAGAGGCGTCTTAGTCAATGATGGTTTTGAAGACATATGTGACATTCCTTAGATGCTGCAGAACAATGCTCAAATGGCAGCGACCCCATCTGACCTGCAGAGAAATGTTGATCCACGTTTTACTGACAGGAAATCTCTGCCAAATCGCAGAAGGAAGATAGCTGAACCACGTTATTCCTCCATCGCTACCAAGAATTCTAAGCCAAATTGCAAAAGGGAAAGTACTGAACCACGTTTTTCTCCATTCTCTGCCAGGAGATCTATGCCAAATCACAGAAGTAGGAGGACCCGTGACTTTGAGCCCATTACCAATTGCTATTTAGTGAAAGCAAATCTCACCATCCCCCACATAAGTAAAGCTGAGTTCACAGTGGAGAAAATACACAGCGAAAAATCAGAGCCAGTTTGGTTGAAGCGTCTGCAAGCCAGCTATCAGTCGAACTCTGATCTGCTCTCTCCTTTCTCGCTGAGTGGAATGGCTTCCTCTTCAGAATCAGGCCCCACAGTTGAAGAAAACATCGTTTCTTTGGAGACTTCTTTGGGGAGGCTCCGAGCGCGTCTGGATTAGTAGGATAAGCTCCTCAAAGAGTCCAACGAGGCAGGGGAGAAAGCATGGGACATCATCAACGGAGACCTCAGGAAGCTAAGAGCTGACCACGAATCCTCAACCGAAAATCTGGAAAATTTCAAGGAAGAAGCTTAAACAAATTTCAAGGACGTTGCAAATGTCCATGGAAATTTTGGGAATCGAATCAACGCACTGGAGTCAACTATTGCAAATCTGAAAGCCAATTTGGGCAAATGAATTGAAGTCTGATGAATGTCTGAAGTTCCTGGCTCAACCAGCACCCTTCTCCCTTTGTTAATTCTATGTTTCCCTCTCTTTTTTAGCTCTGTTTTCTATCCGTTGGATGTATAGGATCCTAGATCCCTTTCATTAGAGGAAATTTCAACTCAAAATGGGCCTCCTAAAAAAAATTAATAAAATAATAGTTAAAATAATAACATAATATTTCTTAATATTGGAGGAAGAAAAGAAAAAAACTAATTTTTTGTTTGTATTTTTGACATATCTCCCTGTGTTTTTTCTCAAATTTCGATCGAGAGAGCTCGTTGGATGTGGAATTAAATTCCGCATCCAACGAGTACCCACTCGGCATACTTTTGACGGACCCCGCTACCCCAAAAACAAGAAATACCTGAAAAAATGTGATGATGACATCATCATCACGTTTTTTCAGGTATTTCTTGTTTTTGGGGTAGCGGGGTCCGTCAAAAGTATGCCGAGCTCCGCATCCAACGAGCTCTCTCCATCGAAATTTGAGAAAAAACACCGGGAGATATGTCGAAAATACAAACAAAAAAAGTAGTTTTTTTTATGATACCTATCCCCAAATTTATATTAAAAATTTGTTTAAGACCTATACGGTATTTCAAATTTAAATCAATTTCATTGGCTAACACATGATGACATGGAATTTGAGTTAAAGTTAAAAGGCCTATTTTGAGTTGAAATTTCCTCTAATGTGAACTATAGTCCAACTAAGCTAAGGGTCTATGTATCTTTGTCAAAGCACGCGGTAGCTGGTTTACCAGTTTCATTATAATCTACTACTATGTTTTAGTCTAAAAAAAACTATGGAAATGTTTCTCAATGCTATCTGTAACAAGTTCCAATGGAGGAGTCAAATAGCAATAGTCAAAATTATACACTAAAATTATAGAAATAGATGTTTTTTAATGTATTCTTCCTTACCATTCATTGATCTCCTCTCTGTTTCGAGAATAATTTAATATTCTCTACTAAATAGGACCAACCACATGAAGGTGGAAACTCTTATGTCCTCTACCCCCCCCCTCACATCACTCTCAACTCCCCAAACCCAATGCATATACTTGCAAATAACAATTTATTTCACTATTTCACAATCCAAATAACAATGCATCTACAATGCAAATAACAATGCATATACTGCAAATTATTTCACTCAATAGTTGAAAGATGCTTTCATTAAATCATTCTTTAAATCATTCGTTAAACCAATCAATCATTCAACAACTGAAAAAAAACATTCATTAAACCATTCATTAACTCATTCATTAAAACATTAATTTAGTCAATGGCAGAAGAAGAAAAAATCAGTAAACCATTCAATAAAGCATTCATTCATGAAACAGAGGAAAAAACCATTAAATGTTTTTTTTTATAAATAAGAATTACTCAAAATTTGTTTATTCACTTCCTTTTTACTTTTCTTCTCTTTAAATATTTAGTTAGAGTCACATCTTCGGGAATCTGATCATCGGTATCCCTGCTAGTCTGCTCGCAAGGTTGAACTTCAGGTGAGGGGTGATGAATTTCTGCAATAATGTCAAAAAATTTCATTAATATATTTATATTTTGATAAATACGAGTGATTCAATTAAAAAACATTATGAATGTGTGTTTTTACCTGCCATGGGCACATCAACATGTTCAACATTATCTCGTACAGGCCCAACCTATTCTGTGTTATGATTTGCATCTACATGCTCTGCAGTTGAATTGTGTAGAATTAGAATTAATGTTCATCATCTGCAATGGTCTATAAAAAACAGTAGCACATTAATAAATTCATTACCAGGATGAGAAGCATGATCTTTTTTTGGTTAGTCATGTACTACATCCTCGACATGAACGGGATCATTACTTTCCTGCACAAAAAGGAATAAATAAATAATTTATGTTAATTTATTTATAAGGAACAAATTGCATGAGCATTAATAAATTATCATTAAACTATACAGTTTTCACATACTTGGGCACTAGATGGATCAGCAGAAGATCATGTAGTATTTCCAGACAATCTTCCTCGGTGTTCAACAACGGCGTCAAAGCCCTGTTCGAAGCCAAGCTTCATGTAATCCGCACTGGGCAATTCTTTGAACCGGTCTGCCTTCATATTTGCATGATGTCATTAATTTTAAAGCCTTTTGTCAGAACAGAACAAAAATAATAATCTATATGATATTTGGATGCGGATTCAGGTTTTGCGATACTTACATATCGGGCCGCCAAGTTGGAGTAACCACCAGGCCCAAACTTGTGTTGGCCAATTTTTTCAATTCTTTCCTTTGTGGCCTTAGATGTGTTCGAGAGCCTAATTAAGTTTTTAAATACATTAGTCGATGTACCAAAATTGATATAAAAACTAGTAATAATAAGGCTTACTTCTACATTTTGGAATGTATTGCATACCTCCCTGTTCCACCTGGTGGTATCTTTCCTAATTTTCTTAGGCCCTTCTCTTTTCCATCTTCCACCAGGGCTTTCCACTCCATAGATGGAATCATTGGAGGGCGCTCATACCTAGGGTTCTTTTCTAGGTGAACCCTATACTGGTCTCGGACAATCTTCAGATGTTTTCCAGCCTTCTATAGGACCTTCGATGTATCGAAGGTATCTTTTCCGAACAGACTAACCAAGCGAATAGTCAGATCATCCTTTAAATCTTTTGGATGCTTGTTCCACATTGTGTGGATGGTGGGCCCGAAGATATCCAAGGAAAAATCATTCATATGTTTATAAAATATATCATTTCTTGCAAAACATTAATGCCATCATTAGTCAACATTAGAAAATATTATCGGTATATTAGACACAAATTATAAAAAATAAATTGAACAATCTATAATGACCTAGAATCCTCTCTATCTTTATTGGAACCAGTTCTTCATTCACCAAAAATGTACACACTATTGAACCAATGCTAGTCACACAAGAAGATCCAAGAAATGCTTCCACATCTCTATCTAACCCTACATCCACCACTTCTTTTGCAGCATCTGTTGTGGGTGGGGCAACATCAGCTGCACCCTCCAATACCCTCGAGGGTGTCACAGAGCATGTTGCTGATTTTTCAGTGGACAATATGGGAGCAGTATGTGGTGTACATGGAGTGGTTTGGTCACTGGGACCAACATTGCCTTGACCGCCACTAATAATCTCCCTTAGCACGTTGTAAATTCAAACCATTGTATTATAAGTTCAATAGCATATAAAATCAAATATTATAAAGTTTTTATAAATGAATTTGCATTTTTATTCGATAAATTGTGTCCACTTGTTTACGTTGCTGTAAAAACAATTGAATCCTTTGTTCAAGCCCTTCTGTTAGTGGAACTGCCAATGTCAGATGAATCAGTTCCTCATTTTGTTTTTCTCTTGTCCTTTGTAGCACCCTCAACCGGTCTGCAGACTCTCTAAATTCACTATCTCTCATCAACTGAGAGACCTCATTCTGTAAAGAGTTTTGAGACGCTGTTTCATAAACGGAATCCCCTATCTACAATTGAAATATATAAAAAATTGCTTAGTCTTTGAAGCAATAGTGTGTGCAAATAATTATATTAGGGATTACATCTAGGATTACCTGACGCCTAGACGAGGGTGTGGTCTGATCAATAGATGGGGATTTACCTCAATCAGCCACCTGCAAAAAAAGTAGAGAACATTATCACAATGAACACAATATGTAAAAGCTAACAAATACATAACAAAAATAAACACTATGCTACATGTTTTATATGTGTACATTTTTTAAGTATTTAGAATGTGGAATTACATTTACGTTTACTGGTTTCCTTGAGGCTCCAGTCATTTGATCAACAGCTGGGGACTTTCCTCGGTCAATCTACAAAAAAGATAGACAACATTACCATCATGAACGCAACCATAAAAATGAAAGAATACATAACAAAATAAACATAATGCGTCACGATATACATGTTTACGATTTTAAATTATTTGAAATGGAGAATTACATTCATGTTTGGTTGTTTCCCTGATGCTGTAGTCAGCTGATCAATAGCTGGTTGGCTTCCCTGATCAACACACTGCATGGAAAATAGATAATATTATATAAAAGAACCTAATATTGTCACATACCCCAATTTTGTAAAATAATGTTATTTGTTTTAATTTGATTCCTAAGACATTATGTTAAATTTAATGCTAAGTTGAAACTGATGACTTAGCAGAGTCAAAAGATGTGGAATGTAATTCTGAATATTTTATTTTAATAAATAAAAAGTGGAGACAACAGCTTGGGAGAGCTGTTAATAAGAGTGTTACTGGTCAAACTGGTGGAAGGAACTAGGTGGAGAGAAAAAGACAAGTGGCAGCATCCTCAAACACTTCCTATGTTGCAGGTGGAAACTTCCCTACATTTGGGGTCATGATCCCCCAAGAAAGTGGGATCATAGCAGGTGGCTCAATTAATGACAACTAACCCAAAAAGACCTAGGCAGTCTTTTAAAAAGTGCCCAATGTAGAGAGCTGAGGCTGCTCAGATATTTTCTAGGAGAAGAATCATTCAGGTGGAATGCACTTCAAGGAATTCATTGGGAAAAAGGGAAACTGTAAGGAAGGTGTTTGAGGGATAAACTGCAGTAACTTGATCTGATACAGCTTTCTAGCTAAGAGATTTGACTGACAAGTTCAGGACTGGTATTGAGTCTTAGGACTAGTACTTGATTATTTGCTGCACCTAGTTCCAGCTAGGGAGACCAGAGCAAGCTCAGGGGTCCTGAGGAGTCGCTGTTTGAGCGCTCTCCAGGAGTTGGTAGGGAGGAACGTCCTCCCATTGCTGTTGTCGACCAAGCTTTAAGAACAGGTTCTACTATTTATTAATTTCTGTGTTATTATCTGTGTGTGATTGAATGATGAATTTGCAGTTTATGATGTAAAAACCTAGAGGATAGAATATCTTAATTTATTTAGTAATGAAATTATACTTAATGAGAAACAAATCCTACCTGTGTTTTTCCCCATCTAGAGGAATCCAGATCGTACTCTAGCACAGGTGGTGTATTTAGATGAAGAAAGTATGATGTAAATATAAAATAAGATGTTAGCTTGAATAATATAATGTTTTATTTTATCTGTTACCAGAAGAGATATCATTTTGTACTTAGAATAGTGTTAAATCTAGACTGTGAATGCCAGATTCCTAGAAAAGGAAAGCAAGCTATATCATTTTACTAACAGTAGTATGTTTGCGGTAGACGAAACAGTTCTCTATATAGCATTCCTTTCAGTAATCTTATTATTAATTTTGAAACAAAAGGGAAAGGAAGAAAATAGTTAAAATATGTAGTGTTAGGTTAAATAAAATTTCCTTTCAGATCTACAGTTTATTTCTCTTCCTATTACAGAATAAATAACTACTAGGATATTAACGACTAAACTTCGAGTAAGATAGAAAAACCATTGATTTAATTCTAAGGACAAACTAGTTGGTTTTCAGATTTATTTATGACTGATAATGTAAGTAACTCATTCATTTTTTTTTATAAACTTAAGCAAGATCTACAGTTACTAACTTGTCTAAAGGATTTTAAACAAAACTACTAAGTATTTAAAGAAAGGAATACAGTTATTTTATTATTACCTTTATTTATAAATTTTAGTGTTATAATCTAATTAGATAATATAGATACAAAAGGAATTTCTTTATAAATTATTTAATATAGAAAGTATAAGAGTATAACAGCAAAATACTTCTTCATTATACATCTATAAATAAACTAAATACAAGGATAATGTATATAATTATAGGAGCAGCATTTGTTTATAGGTAAAACAACACTCATATCCCATTATAATAAATATCATGTAATTATAAATTTTGTACTTAAAAATGTAACTATCAGTTACATAAGTACGACTAGAACGAACAGTGAATTACATCATTTCCGAAGGTTAAAAAATACAAGACAATATTTATAACCTTATTAAAACAGAGTGAGTTAAGGTAAGTTCATATAAAAACAATATACAGTTATCCTAAATAATTTACAGGTTAAATTTAAATATAATAACTTACAGAAATCAAATTAATAGAGTATAGACATGCCCGATTCACCGAACTAAACCACCCATTATACAATGCAAGTAATAACCAAATAAATTATAGTATTACATTGTAAACAAAAGATATTTCAAAAGAGACAGTATATACAGCTTTACATCACGGAGTTAGGGTAAAAACCCTATTATATCAAAATTACAACAAAGGTATAAAACCAAGAGTTTAAGCTCCTTTCTAAATGCCTCTCGGCTTCAAGAAGTCAACAGAGTATGGCTTCTTCAGCCTTACTTTCATTTATACATATATACACAAGTAACTATAACGAAAATCAAAATTTACAGTCACGGCCTAAGCCGGAAGCCCCGCATAGAGCAAGGGCTTTTCCTTAACAGAAACAGCGAACAAAGTAAACCCAAGTAAACCAAAACCATGAGGGTTTTACAGGCCATGGCGACCAACCTTCAAATGTCCCATAAGGGACTGAACAAGAAAGAACTACCATGGGATATCCAAGGCTTACCCGTGAGCAAGCAGTTGCCACAGCCTCGCACTAACCACGCGGTAGGACAAATCGATACCTGTGTAGCATCAAACAAATGTTGTCAGTACCTTGCTTTTATTTAAGTAAACCTGTAACTAAATAGAGATGTAGAAATAATGAAAATAATAATACAGTTTTTACCTTAAAACTTCAAGGTAATGTAACAACCCACGAGCAGAAGCGCTACCACCAGCATGAAGAGAAGTAAACCCTTCATCAGCTGCAAGAAATAAAGTATTACTAACATTGTATCAACCAACAGCGACTGCGAGTAAGAGTAGCAAGCCAAGCAAGAAAAATGCTTAAGTAGACACTGTTTTTCCAGCCACAAAACCACTCTGCTGCGAAACCCTAAGACCCAACAAAACTCGAGAGGTGAATCCACAACGCTCACTACTGGGCCATGGGAGAATAAGACACTAGCAGACTGGAGATTGTTGGGAGGAGCGAGCAGTGAAGGATAAACCCCTAAGGAACAAATAACTCAGCCCAAGCAGCAACAACTTTGTTTACAATTCTCTTCTCTCGAATGTGCAGGGCGAGCCCACAACTTGCAGAAAACAAGGAAGCAAACCAGGAGACTGCCAGCAACAAGTTGCAGAGCGACAGGGCGGGAAACTAACACAAAAACAGAGCAGCCAGGGGCCGAGAATGACGGAGGAAATGATGAGACTAGGGTTGCAAAATGCCTTATAACCACCAACACTTGGCTATGGTGTTGCCACGTCCACAAACAAATTATTTGCATGCAGTGGGTGCAATCATATAGTCCCGACGAGCAATGAACCAAAGAGTATTAGTTCCAATCTTTTGGCAAATCGAAGGTTCCAACATAATCCTTGCTTCCATTGTCAACCTAGCATGCACGTCGCAAGGTAAATAAGAATTATTACTATAAAACTATGCCATAAACTAATCAAAGGCGTGGGGGATAATATGACCCATCACTATACAAATTATGGTATACATTCAATCAAACAATTATAATTTATGTCAAAAGATTAAACCTTAAACTCTTCATGGCGCGGTCCATTTCATGACCTTTTTATTATGCTTTACAAATAGTATTTCAACAAACTATTATAATTATGGCAAGGGTTATGCCATATATCATTTAACAAAAGATTCATCAATATAAAAGTTATACCTTAAAGCTCATCAAGGGCAGGGTCAATATTACTATCCACTATTATACTAACATGATATTCATTCTTTCAATGGTTATAAATCCATTAAGGATATGCCTTTTAATAACTATAAAAAGGAAATTCATAAGACCTAGTTATGATAAATATTCATCTTGTGAGATTGACTCTAGTTATGCCTTTAAGTATTATTTTTGTTTAAACTATTAAGTTTGCAAACAAAATGTTGAGCATTATTGTAACTATCAGGCTTGACAATAGGTAACCTTTGACGATTAATAACCATAACTGGGCCATATCTTCCGCATAAGTTATGTGTAGAAGAATTTAGTTCTTTCACACTAACTTAGTTTAATTGATAGCAGTATGTAACAAAGAGATAATTCCTTCAAACTCTCAAAACTTTGGAAGTTAGAATAAAGGTATAAAAACTCTTAATTTATTGCACATCACTTTCACATTCCATGGGGTAACCAATTCTAGCATGACGTAATTGGTATATGTTCACAATTTAAGATAGACCCTTAACGTAATAATCCTACCATCTTTTAGTCTGCATGTAAAGAAATATTTAAGGCGTGTACACACAATGACCATGGTAAACATTGATAAACATCGCAGAGTTTAGTACGCAATAAAAACTATAAACTACAACTAGAGAGAGAAAGCAACTGTCACCAACACTGATAGGACGGAATCTTGTTTCCATGGAGTCTTTTAAAAAGAATAACGATTTAATGGTTTTACCTCATAAAAGCATTTGAAATTGAAAAGCATTTATATTCTTTTACTGAGCTATTATTTTTGCGACGAACAAATATCTGAATGCTTTAGGATTATTGACAAGCAGCCTGGATCTTCTTACCTGTAAATCTATAAGAGCAGGTAAACTTTCTGCGTTAGCTCAAAGCTAAGTAAGCCCAGAACACCAAGACAGTTCCACCTTGTTGTCGCAAAGAAAAACAAGTCATTAAACTAAAAAAGAATTATTATATAAGATAAACATAATCAAGTAGATAAATTCAGATTAGGAAATCATTAACATATAACTAATTAAAATAATTAGTTGACTACATTAATGAAGATTATCTGTATTTTCAAAAATTTAAAATTTTTTGGAAATTTTGGGATTTTGACAAATATACTAATGAAAATACATAACAACGTATCGGTATGTCCATCCTAAATTTAATATTACATTGGCAATATCCATGTATACCTGCTGCCTTGACTCGGGTCGACAAACATCTACGAAGATGGAGGTGCCCCTGAGAGAACCCTGCATCAAAAACATACTAAAAGTTACATAAGGAAACATGAAAAGTAGATAATTTCTATTATATGCTAACGAAAAGTCCTATATATGTTAAAATAATTAATAAAAGGGTGGTTAAATTGTTTGTTGTACCACGACCATACTAACATTGTTTGTATCTACACGATTCAAATTGTAATCAATAAGCAATTCTTCGCCAGCAGCTATTGATTTAATTGCACATACAAAGACACGGTTTCCTTCACATGACTCGAATATGCATTTGGGTTGATTTAGTGTAGACCCTGGTAGTGTACTATTTATAAACCCCGCAATATTACCGATTGTTTTTGTCCTTCCGTCCATGTACATCATTGCTCCTTTATTTTGAGCTTTGTCTTTCAGTTGTATATAATTCGCTGACAACCCATATCTACGCATACTTCGTGTATATTGGACCAAGCGCATCCAATAATTGTAGTTGCAATAGGGTCCAACATACTCCATCAATTTTGTACATCTACCGTATCCAACCTTTATGTCGTCCATGAAAAACAACCCCAATCCATGCAATGACGATGGTGCAATTCTATATATCCTCTCATTCACACAAAAATCAGTGTTTACTTTAGGAAGATCGCTAGGAACCCATTGTTTCACTAGGTGTTGGTACCTTAAGGGCACATCAATGTCTCCCACTGTCTCATCATCATAGGAACATGACCCCCCCCCCCTTGGAGAAAAAAATTCATGCGTTTTTCGAATTTTCTTCTGATCTTCTGACATCTAGTTGATCTAGCCCGTGTAGACCTACTAGATGTCTCACTTTCCTCTATCCTTCCCAAAATCCCTTCGTTGGAGGAAGACAAGTCTGAAAAATACCTATTTGGTTCTACCTGTACCATAGTCGAACAAAAATTTGGCATAAGCATAGCAAAATACCAGCAAAAAAACTTGGAAAGACTTATAAGCAAAAAAACTTGAAAAGACTTGTAAGCAAAAAACTTGTTAAAGAAAAATCTTGTCAAGAATGAGTTTGGTTAATAGGTGTGGGAATCTGGTAGCCCTAAAAATTCTAATCTATGCCCCTCTTTTAGTTACATACAAGTATCCATTCTCACTTATTGTTTGCATTTCCTTTTACTAACATGAATTGGGTAGGCTTCATAAGCTTCATATGAATGCTTGTGGCCATTGTACTTTGGTATTTCAATGTTGTCAAGCTTGAGACGATATGTTATGCATATGCATCAAATATAACACTGCAATTTATGCCAATATATGTCTGTACAAAACCTGGAGGTTCTCCTTTAATGGACTATCTCCTTCAAAGAACATATCTTCGCATTCATCTACATTTACTTCGGATAGAAGTGATACGGAGTTGGTATGTTGGTCACTTCCATCAAAAAGAATCTTTGACATGAGTTTCTTTTTCAAGGAATCTTGATTAATATCCTCTTCAAAACTTCTATCTGGTCACTTTTCCACTCTACATTGGCCTGATTATTCATTTTCGTAGCCACTCCTATCTCCTTACTCTACACTCATTGTTGTTGTAACCCTTACTTTTGATGGTTGTAAGTGGTTTTTAGTTTTCCCGTGAATGATGTTGTGATGTTGTAGATGATTATCCATTTTACCTAATATGTTTTATGATCATTTCCATGTTTTCTAGGGTGCACATACTTGTTGTTTATGACTTCTTTTGCTTGAAAGTTGAAGGGCCTAAAAGTGCACAGATCTCATCTAGGACCCTTTAAGAGTCATAATAACAACTATTGTTATAGGATTTTATTCTCCAAATGAAACACCAAAACCATACTTATCAGTTAATATTTGTGTAGGGATGTTTTTCTAATCTCTCCCATAATTTATGATACTAATGGGATTGTGACTATCAAGTCAATGCCTTATTTGCATAGTGGCATTCCTACAACAGTACACTGGAAAATCTAAAAAATTCTAATGTATGCCCTAACAATTCTTATGTATTCCCCTCTCTTAGTTACATACAATTCTCCATTCTCACTTCTTGCTTGCATTTCCTTTTCCTAACATTGCCTTTTCTTTTTACTGGCCTACCCCCTTTTCAACAATAATAGTTGCATATTTAATCAAGTGTGTTTCTACCGAGGTGGCCGAGTCAACCGAGTTGACTCCCAACCGAGCTGACTTGGCCTTTGAAATTATTGGAGTGACAAGTTTGGTACCGAACTAAGCAAATCAGGGTATGACTAAATGGATCGGTAACAAAATGGTCAATTTGTCCCAATCCGTACTAAATTGACCAAGTGAATGTGGGAATGCATAGGTCACACAAATGACACTTAAATTCAAAAAAAAATTAACCTAGAAATATAAACATCGAGACTCTAAACCTACTTCATTGTCGAGTCAATTAGCTTTGTAGGATTCCTATACATCATAACACTATTTGGAGAAAAACACAACTTGCTTTGTAGGCCCTAGATGCCACCCATGTGCACAATAGTCAATCTATAAAGCAACCCCCAAATACAAAAAAGTTCTTCACAAAATAGGGCATGAACCATGTGAACAACCTTCCAAGTGGACCAGCTCAATGAGTAACCTCCAAGCATGTAATATCTCTCATGAAATGGTGTATAAAAGAGTGTAAGCATGCTTCAAATGATGACTTTCTCCTTTCGTAGGGTTGAACACTACCCTTATGCATGTGTCTCCAAGAGTGAATGTTCCTCAAATAATGAGAGAAGGCCTTCCTCTAACAATAAACCAGTACACCAAGGTGAATTGGCCCTATTTAGGGCTTCCAAAACAAACTTGGTATTTTAAATGTCACACTAGGAGCAATGTTGGGCGGTCCTATGGGCATTAACAACTCTAGAATCAAGTATGAGCATCAAAGGGACAAATATGAGCACTTTGGGAGCATTCTGAAGGTCACAACAAACAGTAAAGCATCTGAAATCAGCTATAATTAGGCCGACTTTCATATCTGGGCACATTGCAACAATAAAAGATGATGATCAATGGAAATAGGAGGTGGTCTTTGCAATTCTGGCTGTGAAAATGAGAAATATGTGGGTGAAAGCAACCCTAAAATCTCACTCATATGCCTTATAGCAACATCCACATGAATTATGGGCACAAACAAACCTATTTGGCAGTAAAAAAGGGTATGAAGCAACCCTATTTCACCATCTTGGGCACCCTTGTGCACGTATCCATCACCAAACAGGCATACCTCTAAATCTAGGCCAAATTGGAGGGTTAAAAGGTAGTTATGGGCATGAATAGCCCTATGAAAAGTGACGAACAACGGAAAAACAGGCTTTGATAAATGTTTGGTTGAATTTGAGGGTTGAAATGACATTAACAAACAATTCTGGGCACAGATATGGACATAAAGAGCAAGCCTGGGCACTCCAACAGCCTCAAACCTTCATTCCGGGAATAAATAAGGGAGCTATTCCAACCTCCTAAACAACAATTTATAGCAGTATCATGAATTCTGGGTGCTTTTTCTCCACAAAAGGGGGGTAAACAAACCTAAATAAAACCAATACCATTTAATTTCAGACCTTATAAACTAAGTTGGATTGTGCTTTAGGTGATTCTCGGTAGTCTCTTGAAGGAGATGAATAGCAAATAATAGTCTTTGGTGGCTTTCCTTGCAACCATAGGTCACAAAACAACCCTAAAAATCTCTGGACCTATGCAAAAGAGAAGCAACAACCCCAGTTGGCCCTAAAATACCAAGTTTGTTCTGCATTAAGGGCCCCTGTCAGTGCAATGATTCTTCCCAATGTTTGACAATTGCCCTGTGATTGCCATTACATGATTTCCATCTATAAACCACTATTGTGGTTTCATCATTGCTCCCATTCAAGAACAAAAAAGTAAACATGACTTCTCTCCCTACATTAAGTCCACATGCACATAATGACTAGCTTTGGTACTTCCTAACTTTTTAGTATTCCTTTTGACAACAAAAGTGAAACATGAAACAATATCCTTACTTTCAGCATCTTGTACAGCTGATGGCTTTGATCGAACTGTATAAGTACTTTGTTCCCAAAGTAAATATTTTGAGACCTACAAACGAAGGGGAGCAATATGAATGGTTGAAGGACTCCAATGGAGGATGAATTGATGCTATGTTCTGACTACCCAAAGGTCCTTTTATAATGAATATTATCCCTAACTTATCATTGATTTGTAGTCTTCTATTGTTCACCCATACTGCTCTATAGAACAAAGTTTTATGCCGATCTAGTATGTATATTCATGATGATGCTTGTTTTCACATATTAATTTTCAACCCTAAGGAAACACTAACTTGTTTTCCCATACTAATTTTCAACCCTAAGGCAATCCCATAGTAGAAAGAACCAAAAAATGCTATACCCCATAAATTGAAAGGCTCTTAAATTAACCATATCATGCCTTCCTCAATGATTTGATGAAAACAAGGGGATGGAAAAAGGGCAAGGAAACATCAAATATCACTCACACAATGGAATAATTCTAAAGCTAACCAACTGTCTAAACCACAAAGGTCATCTTATCATGTTAATTGTAAGAGGGGAAAAAAAAACCAGACACGGTGAAAATTGGCATAAAATCGTCAAATAAAAAATGGAGGACATCAAAAAACCTAGTACTTGCTTCAAGACCCAAACATCATTCAAGTGAAATGTCCGCTCTTCACCACCATGGATTAGATATATATATATATATATATGCACTATAGAGTAGCACTGAAGAGGTGAAAACATCCACTATACATGATCACCAAGAACTAACATCATTCAACTGAAGGATGTATGCAGAATGCTACAGACATTATATCTCTACTCATTCGATTTACTACAAAGTGTTGTAGCTTGCTTAGTGCTCCTTAGGATTCCAATATCCTTAGCTTGCTTGGATGTTTTAACCTCTTCAGTGCTACTCTGTAGTGCATAAGCCAGCACTTCAGAGGCATATTTCCCAGTGGTAACCTACAACAATCATATATATATATATATATATATATATATATAAAATCCATGGTGGTGAAGAGCGGACATTTCCAGATATGCTACTTGGCACGTTCAAGAATGAAAAGAATGTTTTAAATACATTTATATCAGTCTATAATATTTGTTGATTTATTCCTTTTATCTTGTCTTGATGATGTTTGTTTTCCCATATTAATTTTCAACCCTAAGGAAACACTAACTTGTTTTTTGATACTAATTTTCAACCCTAAGGCAATCCCATAGTAGAAAGAACCAAAAAAGACTATTCACACAAATCAAAAGGCTCTTAAATTAACTATATCGTGCCTTCCTCAATGATTTGATGAAACCAAGGGATGGAAAAAGGGTAAGGAAACATCAAATATCACTCACACCAAGGAATAATTCTAATGCTAACAAACTGTCTAAACCACAAAGGTCATCTTATCATGTTAATTGTAAGAGGGGCAAAAAAAATCAGACGCAGTGAAAATTGGCATAAAATCATCAAATAAAAAATGGAGGACATCAAAAAACCTAGTACTTGCTTCAAGACCCAAACATCATTCAAGTGAAATTTCTGCTCTTCACCACCATGGATTATGTATATATATACACTACAGAGTAGCAGTGAAGAGGTGAAAACATCCACTATACATGATCGCCAAGAACTAACATCATTCAAGTGAAGGATGTAAGCCTAATGCAACAGACATTATATCTCTACTCATTCGATTTACTACAAAGTGTTGTAGCTTGCTTAGTGCTCCTTAGGATGCCAATCTCCTTAGCTTGCTTGGATGTTTTAACCTCTTCACTACTACTCTGTAGTGCATAAGCCAGCACTTCAGAGGCATATTTCCCAGTGGTAACCTACAACAATCATATATATATATATATATAATCCATGGTGGTGAAAAGCGGGCATTTCCATATCTGCTACTTGGCACATTTAGGAATGAAAAGAATGTTTTAAATACATTTATATCAATCTATAATATTTGTTGATTTATTCCTTTTATCTTGTCTTGATGATGCTTGTTTTCCCATATTAATTTTCAACCCTAAGGCAACGCTGACTTGTTTTCCCATACTAATTTTCAACCCTAAGGCAATCCCATAGTAGAAAGAACCAAAAAAACTATTCGCACAAATCAAAAGGCTCTTAAATTAACTATATCATGCCTTCCTCAATGATTTGATGAAACCAAGGGATGGAAAAAGGGCAACGAAACATCAAATATCACTCACACCAAGGAATAATTCTAAATCTAACCAATTGTCTACACCACAAAGGTCATCTAAAGGCGTTATATCTCTACTCATTCGATTTACTACAAAGTGTTGTAGCTTGCTTAGTGCTCCTTAGGATGCTAATTTTCAACCTTGGGATGCCAATATCCACTATTTTTGCACCCATAACCTCACAAAAACTCTATGAAAACAAAGAGTTTGGAATTTGTAGGTTACTAGAAATGTGAAAAATTGGAGTTACCAATAAGAGTGATGGAATATCAATTGATATTAGTGATCAAGTAACTTTTTTTTCCAGGGGAAAATATCAGTTCCTTGTTATTTCATTGAAATCAAAGGTAACTTAGTTACAACTTCAGCTATTGTTGAGCACATGGAATAGATACAGCTATGTTCATCATCAGCAGACAGATGACAATTGATCAGCTTCACAGGAATACTGGACAAACCTTCAAAGGTAACACCTATAATCTAGGAATCTTGACTACATCCACATCACTAACCTTCAACAGATAGAGAATTCAAGTCTAATACTGAAGTAGCTAATCCAAAGAATCAATAAACAAGAGAGATCAGTAATATGAGGGGATCATCCACCTCAGTCATCCAAATGATGTCAATAGCAATAGCACATAAAAGACTCAAGTGCTAAGTGCTAGAAAAGCTGGAAAGTGCCCTGATCAGTACATTCACCATCAGTGAATTCAGTAAACTGAAAATAGCCTGAGTCCAAGGTTAATGCTTCTTTGGATAAGCTATCATCTTTAGTATTGTGTTCTTTGAATATGTGAACTGCTTTTAGCTGGATGAAGTAAGGTTAACAGGATAGAGCTGAAGTTGTTCCCTGATAGTGATCAAGTAACTAGCAAGTATTGGATGCATACACTATCAAATATGTCGTATAAACCTCAATACATCCCTAAACTAAGATCTATGGGTATATTTGTATTATTATTATTTCCCATTGATAGTTATTTCCATTCATTTATCAAATTACGCATGGATTATGGTGTGTTTTATTTCGTGAAATGATATTTATAGAGTAGGGA
>LPNX011220241.1:0-24640 GCA_001517045.1 Pseudotsuga menziesii
TGTGGTTTGAATTTTGTACTTTGGTGGGGTGTTTTAGAATAATCCCACTTGTTATGCATGCTTTAAATGGTAAACATATCCCATATGCTTCAAATGATGACGATGATGAACTAGATGACAATGACAATGACAATGATGATTTTTTTGATGATGACGATGATGGAAATGATGATGATGATCATTATCATCACCATCTTTGTCATCGTCATCATGATTATCATAATAGTTATCATCATCGGCATAATCATCATCCATGTCATCATCATCGCCATTGTCCTTGACATCATCATCATCATCATAATTATTGACATTTTCATCAGTTATTCATCATTACCTTTGGCATAAGAAATAACATCTACCCAAAATATGTGATTAGTGGAAAAGGGTCATGGAGGACACACACGATTTATGCATGACAAATAACAACTTATTTTTTAAGATGGTCAACATCATCATTCTCATTGTATTCATCATCATTGTCATTGTCATCATCACCATCATCATCATTCATTTCATTGCCATCATAACCATCGGCAATGTCGTCATTGCCATTATCTTCATCATCATCGTCATAATTGTCATCATCATCATCATTGTCATCGTTCTCATCATTATCAACAACATTATCATCATCATCATAACCATCCTCAATATCATAATCATTATCCTCATTTTCATCTTCAACATCTGGGTGTAAAACTAGATGCAAAAGTGGATAAAAACATGGATGCAAACATGGATGCAACAAAAGTAGGCGCAAAAGTGGGTGCATAATGGGGTGCACCAAAAATGGATGCAAAAGGTGATGCAAAAGTGGATGCAAAAAATGTTGCAATCATGGAAGAAAAACGTGATGAAAAAATTGGCGCAAAAGTAGATACAACCATGGATGTAAAATTGGATACAAAATTGGATGCGAAAGTGGATGCAACAAAAGTAGATGCAAAAGTAGTCGTAACACCCAACGCAAAACCGGATGCAAAAGTGGATGCAAAAATGGATGCATAAAGGGATGCAATAATTGATGTAAAATTGGATGCAAAAAAAGATGCAAACGTGGATGCACAAGTTGAAGCAAAAGTGGGTGTAAAAGCAAGCGCAAAAATGGGTGTGAATTGGGACGCGACAAAAGTAGATGCAAAAGTGGGTGCAATAGTAGATGCAAAAAAATACGTAAACATGGATGGAAAATGGGATGCAAAATGGGATGAAAATGTGGGCGCAAAAGTGGATGAAAAAATGGATGCAAAAATGGCTGAAACAAAACGAGATGCAAAACTAGACTCAAAACAGGATGTAAAATTTGATGCAAAACTTGGCACATGAAGGGATGCAAAAAAAGTAGCAGAAGTGGATGCAAAAGTGGATGTAAAAAAGGATGCAAAAGTGGATGAAAACAAGGGCGTAAAAGTTGAGGCAAACATGGGCGTAAAAGGGGGCGCAACAAGAGTAGATGTACAAACTAGGTGCAAAATTAGGTGCAAAACTAGGCTCAAAACCTGTTGCAAAACCTGATGCAAAACCTAGCACATAACCAGGTGCAAAACCCGGTGCAAATTACGCTAGATTTAGAAAAAGGACGCAAAAAACGCCTAAAATAGCACCAACTCGTGAAATTGTGCCATTTTGTCCAAAAAATGAAGAAAAATACACTGAAAGATGGTCTAGACGCAAAAAAGGATGCAAAAAGAGACGCTAAATCCAGTTTTTGTTGTAGTGGTAAAACCTTTTCTCAATGCTTTCAACCGAAACTCGTTCTTCCATGGATTGCTCTTCGCAAAATTTGTCTATGATCTTTTCGAACCACTCTGACAAGTTTGTTCTTCCCCCTCAAATTAGTTTCTCCAGTAGCTCGTGATGTTTAGTTGCCTTCGGCTTTTTCATCTAGAATTTTTTTCAAAAGCTGGGGTACCGGCTCTACAAACTTCTCATGGGTTTCAGTGAAGAATTTATCCTTCACCTACGCAATGGTCAATCTATTCATCCTTGCATAATTTTGCAAGTAATTTGATATCTTACGCTCCCTCCAGTTCTTAATCTCTTGTTCTGATATCATCTGTTCATGGTCATTACGTCCGTATATGTACTACCGAAAACAAAACCAATGTTATTATCTCACAGATCACATAGGGTTACCAATAATACACATAGAATCATATAAGCATAACAGACACAAGAGACAAGAATATAGACAAGAGGATAATAGATTATATTATAATATGAGGGTCCATACATACACAGAACTGAACCAAGTTCTCTTCTAGCTCAATAGCCTAATATATATGATTACAAACAGTTGCAAAATAACCACCTATCAGTTTGGTCAACCGACATGACCTTATGCGGCCGACCTAATCTCCTAATTAGTCGGTTGTTCAACTAGTTGGCTCACCGACTAGCTCCTCCAACAATATATCAACCACCTATCACAAGTAAAACAAATTAACATCCACTGGAACAACTCATCCATCTATCAGTGATCTTATAGGGAACCAATGAAGTATATCTATTTTCTATCACAGGTGAAAACACATCGACCACTGGAACAAATCAACCACCTATTAAGGTTCTCCTAGCCATCAAGCCTAGTAAAATAAATCTATAAAAGCCACCAATCAAGTAGATATACCACCTATCATAAGTTAAAACACGCTATCATAACAAGAGAGATTATTTTCGCTTCGTAAATTTGTGTTTTTAACAAATTTTAACTCTAGTGTTATTACGCATTAAGAGGGATGATGGTTTTCCTTCCTCAATCTTAACTATAGCATTAAACAGAGTAATGAGACAAAACTAAAGAAGCGTAACTTATCATCCAGACAATTATTTAAAGGCAATGGAAGAGATCAATTCTTCCTTATTATTGTGATACTCAACAATTTGGCAAGGCAACAAAGTACAAGAAGTTTAATGGATTGAAATATTTAGGATATAAATGTCATATCTTTATCTCAGTTAAAGCACACAATAATCTTTGTGGAGATCGTGCTCCATAAGATTCTAATCACTTGAGAATAATAATATAGTGTAGTTTAATGTTATAGGTTTTCCTCAATTTAAGGTTTTCTTGAGGGTAAATTCCATGCGTTATATGTGTTTGTTACTATGATAAATATTTTCCATTCATTTCCATTTTCTTTATGCACTCAAAGTTCAATAACAAAAGGAATGTGCAAGGGTTGATTTAGGGCATTAACACTAGAAGTAACAAAAGCATAATATTTTGTTTCACTTCTAATCTATTTTGGTAAATTGTTTCGAGGCATAGCTTTAAAAGTTTACAATTCATGTCGGTATCAAAGTTAGGTTGTCCCTTAAAACATTATGGTAATGATTTGTAATGAATACAAGGAGAGTGGTGATTCATTGTTGTCAAGAATAAGTAAAAGCATATAAACAAATATATTTCCTGTGAAATTTTAGACTTAAGGATAAATCTAAATTATGAATTTATAGTTGACCTTGGGAGAAAACTACTCTTTCATACCAACATCATAGATATTTCTCTATTTCTTATGAAGATGCCATAATTTGCATGTCTAAAGCTTGGTATGTTAAGGATGCTTCTTACCAAAATTCAAATTTGCGTAGATTGTATCAAGAAATTATGGAATCATATTCAAATGACAAGAGGAGAAAAGGAATAGATTGAAGGTTTGGAAGATACCATCACCAAACCATATCTTTTTTGAGAGGTTACGATAGAAAACTTTCCTCAATGTAGAGAAAGTGACATAAAGTCATCCAAGAAGGAATAAACCAAGTGAGTTAGTTACTACAATGCAATCATTTTAATAAAGAGATTTATGATAGGGTAACCAATCTTTCAAACCATTGAAAAGTGGATGAAATATAGTTTCAAGTGAGGTTATTTTCAAGCTAGATTCCATTAAATCACTAATTAATATTGAGCAACAAAAAATTGCTCATTAGCTCTAGCTTTAAAAGTTGAGAATAAAATATTTGCTATTAAAAAACCTAACTTTTGGCTTATTTAGAAAGAGGAGATTAAATAGCCAGTGAGGGTTAGAGAAATTGGTAATGAGTTATTGAGATGAGAAGTTGTAAATGGAAGATCATGAGTTCAAATCTCTCGTGGGTACTTACATACAAAAAAAAGACGACATTAAATCAAAATTTCTTACTCATTACAAAATTTTGTCTCAATCTTATGATTTATTGAAGAATGCATGATTTCCATCCAAAGTGTCTTAGACATCACTACAAGGAGAACACCCTCTAGTGGAGGTTACAACAAAACCCCCTAATAAAAGAGCCCAAATATCCATTTATTGTGGAGATCTCTTGTGGAGGCGAGTGAGTAGAGGTTTTTAATCATTGTTTTCATAAACATAAACCTCATTGATGTAGTTCATGTGTAGACGCACCATTGTGGAAAAAAATTAATGCACCAATCACAAAAATCCCCTTCCGATACGAGAAAAAAATTGTTATATTTAAAAATTAAACTATCCATAGTGGTGTGTTAAACATAGGATACACCCTGGTGTATACGTACAATGAACGCACCGTAACCATAACCGGTGCGCTAGATACAACAAAAGCAATGGTGTGTATGTACATTTAATGCATCGTAGCTAGAACAAAAAACATAGGCCAAGAATAATATATTAAAAAAAACAAAACCCATAAAGGGTGCACTAGATACAAACAAAAACACTCGTGCATTATGTGTATTACAACAACGAATTGAGAAAAGTTAAAAAAAATGCCACGTAAACAATTTTAATATTTTTCAATAAATACAGTGTGTTTATATATATGTACAACACCAGTGCGTGAAACCAATAGACAACACCACTGTGTTAAAAATAGAAGCACACGGGATTAGGGATACGTTAAAATTTATTTGTGTTTTATTTAAAGTTTTTCCCACCCTTTTATTTAATATTCTATAACATAATAGTGCATTTGTATTGAATGGAAGAATCGATGCACCCCATAACAAAACGGTCTATTGATTCTATGTATAGGGAACACCGAAGCAAGGTTTAATAGAAAGAAATTATTGATTGAACTATTCATCTTTACCATTCCACAATGCTATTGATATCTCAAGCATCGGTGCCACCTTTGCCTCCCTAAAGCGCCCTACCATTAGTGCTTCTCTCACCAACATTTCGAATGTCTGTTGTCGATACGTGATTTTAAAAATTTTCCAAATGCTAGGAAAATTTCATTTGTTGGTCTACGAGGCAACCATGCTCCCTGACCAACAAATGTCTAGGTAATATCTTTGTTTTTTCTAACTTCAACTATTAGTGGATTAAAATTTGAAATTGAGCTTGAATTTGAATTATTTTAAAAAATAACTTAAAAATTATGCGTGGTGTGTTCTCATGCTTCGCCTCACACATTGTAAATTTATAGGGTGCACCACATGCAGTGTGTTAATAACTAGATAATGTAGCACATTGTTTACATGATGCGTTGGAGTATATAACGCACAATGTCATTTTAAAGAAAAATTCAAAATCTTGATACCGTGTGTTAATTTATATACACGCACTAGTGCTTTTAATTCCTCGCATTGCAAACGGTGCGTCTCGATACCGATAGACCGATCATACCATTATGAAGGTGTGGTAGATTAAATAGCATCGCCGCATATTAATTTTAAAAAAATGAAAAACATACCCAATGCATATGGGTTATAGAACACATCAATGCGCTTAAGTGCATGAGGCACACTGATACATTTGCATTGTTTTAACCCAAATCACAACGCACCTTTACGGTGCACTAATTTATCCGACTCCACCGGACAATATTAATTAAATTTAAAATTTGTATTTCGGTGTGTTATTCTTACAATGTAGCAGTGCATTCTATTGGTAGGTAGACACTGCTAGTGATGCTATGTTAAGGAAAACACATCAAGAATTGCTTAGTAAAAATCTTGTGCGCATCATTATTTCATAAATGTACATGCTAATAGTGGTGCATTGTCAATTTCTGTGTGCACTATTGGTAGTGTTGAGACGTTTAACACATGCACCAATGCTTCCCTCTTATGAAAGCACCAGTGCTTCCATTTCTTAGGGATGCATAAACATTGTCCCGACACTCCCTAGTAGTGCTCTAGTAGTGCGTTCTTTATTATATACACACTATTTTGGTGGTATCCATGTATTGAACGCACTGGTGCCTTGTATGTATAAAACGCACTATGTCGGTTTTCTATTAAAATAATTAATTTAATCGATGTGTTACAAATAATTTGCACATCATTTCCGGTGCGTATGTATTTATACGCATCGCAAGCAGTGCTTGACTATTTTTCAAGTGCACCGATTTGAAAATTCAAGTGTTTTTAGAAGAAGAAAAAAATCATATTTATAAATAAAATTTTCATTTAAATTTAATTTTCTATGTTTTATATAATAGACCAATGTATTTTATATGTTAATCAAAGACGTCAGTGCGGAGAGGAGCATCAACAACAACAACATAGAATTGACTCATACGATGCTTTACGGGCATAGGTGATGAGAGAGAGGGAAAATGAATTGTACCCTTGCCCCATTACTGCACAAACACTAGTTCTCTTTAGTGAAGAAGGCCTCCTCAAGTTATATGAGGAGGCTACATCCCTTAAGGGGAACTCGAAATATTTGGTGTAGTTGATCTATCAATAGGATCACTCAAGACAAGCATTCTACATTGGTCCCAATCACTGGTTCCAACCCATTGAGGAGGATATATATTTTTTCACAAGGCTATCCATGAGAGGGGAGGATTTTCTTAACTTACCTAATGTCCCAACCGACATAGGAGGGTTAAATAGTTATCTCATCTTCTCTCTGAGATATATTAGTGATGAAATCATTGATCCAATGGATTTTCAGGTTTACAGTGGACAAATGGGCATCTCTTCTTTCGATAGAGAGGAGGTTAGGTGCATATCATTGTTGGTGACAACCATTGCACACTACACCATTGATGGGAATTGCATTAGTTTCCCTCTATTATATTATTTTGATTATTTAGTGCAGAGGCAGAGATGCATTCAGTGATATACCATTATTTTGTAGCAGTTGTGCTTTACTCTTGATAGATGTTGTGCATAGTTCAAGGGAATGGCCAACTTCCCTTTTTCTTTAGAGTTGTTTTGTTTATTTTTTCAGGGGCTTTCAATCATGAGGCCTTCGTTTGACCATTTATATTCTAGATTGATGACCGAGGAATGGATGCATATGTGGGGATAGATGTTTCCCAAGAGGGACCAGTCGATGTTCCCTACCAGGATCACATCCAAGACAAAGGACCTACTAGCCAGTGAGGATGAGCAAAGTTTAGACATGGTGTTTTATCCTTATGCAAGGTTGGATTGTGCAGGATCTTCTAACATGCTCTTCACCCTGGATGAGACACGAGATGCTCGAGGAAATATTATTGTTATGTTAACATTAATATAATTTCAATTTATTGCCTTACTTAATGCAAACAAAATTAGTTTCGAACACCTTATTTAATTTTTTTTTGATATTGTCTAATTATTGTTTTGTACTATATATTTTGCATATATTGGTACCTTTATCGGGGATATGCCTCCCAAACCTATTGACATTGAGATGGTTGAGGCTAGGCCAGCAGGTTAGGTTCTTAAGTTTGAGACCCAACATGTGATGCATGCCTATTGCTAGAGACATGTAGCATTTGAGAGACCAATTGTTTACATTTATGGCTAGACAAGGAATCTTCCCTAAACCAGTTCAGGATATCATGCGAGACCCGAATATTGTGGATATATGGATGGACCTTCTTGGTGATATGATGCTTCTTATGTATCATATCATCCTAGATACTAGCCTTATATTAGTGTTGAGGGATGGCCATGACATTGAGACTTCGTCTACTCCATCCTATGAGGGTCATCATCCTCCACCTCTTCCATCACATCAACGAGTTGACTAGGATCCATCTCATCCAGTTCCTCCTCCACCTCCTCCATCCCCTCACTGAGTTGACCAAGCACCATCTCATCCAGCTCCTCCACCTTTTCCTTCACCTCACTAAGTTGAACATGCACCATCTCATCCAGCTCCTCCCTCCTCCACCTCCATCATGTCACCGAGTTGATGAGGCACCATCTCATTCAACTGCTCGTCCACCTCCTCGTTCACCTCACCGAGTTGAACAAGAACCATCTCATCCAACTACCCCTCTGTTAGAAAACAGGACCACAAAGCAATAACAGATATATAATTAAATCAATAAACAAGATGAAAAACACATTAAAACATTATAGAGAGACATAGATATAACGTGGTTCACCCAAACGATGGGCTACGTCCACAAAGAAATTGTCAGTCTTTTTATTACAGCCCAGAAAGATGAAGGGATACACCCTGCAGCAAAACTGTTGCACTTCCTCTTCCCACTCTCACAGTCTCTCTTTCAATACAATACAATACCATACTCAGTCGTTTTACAATGCTTTCTTTTATAGGGGAAATACAATGGGAAAATTCTAGGGTTAACCCAATACCATGGGTCTGCAAAACTGTTGGCCAACACATATCCCAAAAAAAATTCTTTGGGGCTTCGCCCCTGAACCCCCATATCTCGAGGGCGCTTCCCCTGAACCCCCTTTTTCAAGGCACTACCCCAAACCCCAAGGTAGGGGGAATGAGAGTACAGTACACCTGGGTTACAAACACGACTGAATAATATCTCTGGATCTGGAACATTAGGATCCATAGCCAACACCCTCCATCTCCTCCTTCACCTAACCGAGTTAACCATGCACCATCTCCTCCATCACCTAACCGAGTTAACCATGCACCATCTCATCCATCTCCTCCTTCACCTAACCGAGTTAACCATGCACCATCTCATCCATCTCCTTCTTCACCTCATTGAGTTGACCAGGCACCATATCTGAAAACTCCTCCTCCTCCTCCTCTCCTAGCAAACCGATCCTCATCTCATACACTTTCTCTTCCTCCTCCTCATTGTGACGACCGACCACTATCTCATTTGCATGCCTCCAACCCAACACCATCTCCATCAACTCCACTACACACCGATTGACCACCCTCTCCTCTAGAGACAGATGACCATCCATCATCTTCTACTACAAAAATGGCTTCAACTATTCTAGATAAAATGCCTCTATCTGGTGGCGATACCAATTCCTTTTCCTTTGTTGGTGGAGATGTCAATGCCTCTAGTTCTATACATTGGCCAAATAATTTCACATTTATTCTCTTTCTCTCTATATGTGTGCGTGCGTGTGTGTGTACGTGTGTGTGTGTGTAAGAGAGAGAGAGAGAGAGAGATAAGTCACACTAATAAATAACTTTTGAGGACATATTTCACGCGAGGGATCCTACAAAGAACTTACCCAATATTTAAGACATCCCATCAAGATATTTAGACACAACCAAAGAATTTGACTACCAAAGTATGATCACAACCCAAACACAAATACAAACTAAACCTCAAATCAAACTTTGAGATGAATATTCCTGTTTCTATTCAAACATAAATTTAGTTAACATTTTTACCATAACGCTGTGCTTCTAAACTTAAGATGCACTTGTGCCTCTGTAATGATAATAAGCATTGGGGCAGAAAAAAACAAATTGCATCGATTATGAACATTCTTTAAAATATCCACTAACTAAATCTTCCACTATATATGTTAGTGGATATTTGTATATTCATTTATCAATGTTGTAAATACGAGGTGTGTAATATAAATTAACACACCGATAATTAGGAAATTATAAAGAATTATATGGAAATCCATTTTATATGTTTTTTTTTTGCATTATGTCTATTCAATGCGCCACACAATATATAGCGCACCAGTTCTCTATAACTCGAAGCACAACAAAAAAACCGAAAATTAAAAGAAAAAAGAAAAAACTAAATTTTTTATTTTTACAAATGAAAAGAGAGAGGGAATTTATTTTTCAAAAAAGTAATTTCATAAATTGTTTTAAAAACTTACAACCTAATCAATATTTCATTAATATTGCCAAACTTTTGAGGGAATAATTTTGCAGTACAAACTTGTCGGTGAGGACTATGGAACAACCGAATAATTCAAAGATCAAAACTTGAAAGGTATTGTGTATCACTCAAAACTTTGCATAGAAAACAATTAGAGTTTTTCTATTGATCTGATCAATAAAATAATTATTGTTTTTTTATGTTCCTAATAAGATTTAAATTTTTATTATGTGTATTCCCTTTTTTTAAGTGCCTACAAAATTTCAGCTTAGAGTTTACCACGAGTTTACTCCATCTTTCACTTGACAATTAGGTCTTTTCATTTTAATCACTTTAGACTTAATGGCTTTCTGCTTCTGTAGATAAGTTGGTTGGAATATAATACAAGGAGACCACTTATTGCATGGTTGGATCCCAAACCTTGTTCGTATTGTTGGTTTTTTCCTCAAAAACAATTTGGTGTTTCTGATGCGTCATGTTTCAGTATAAAGCATCAATGCACTTGCTTTATAAGCACACAAGATATGCATGATTTTTTTCTTTAATTGTTAAAAAACTGGTGCATTAATTGTGTCAATTAAAGGAAGACACGTGAGTGTGTTTAAAATCAACATATTGAACTGGAAAACACCATAACATATTGTTTAATATATGCCATGGCATAGACTTTAATTTTTATTTTTTCTTAGTTTAGGTCGGTCGTAGTGTAATACCCCAGTTTTGACCCCATGGTATTTAATTGTGCTTGATTTAAATATTGCATGGAAATCATGGTGAAGAGATCAAGGCCAAGGCCCTGTCATTGATTAATGTTTTGTGGATAGGTGATCAAGGCTGATACCTATGGTTTTGGTGCTGATTCAGACACTGTATAATTTGATATATCATGTAGACTCTACAAATTAATATAATACCACAACTAGATATGGGACTACAAACATTAAAGAGATGGAGGCATGATTCCACAAGGGATAGGGTGGGGAGTTAGTCAAACCGCCTGAGCCAATAGGGTGTGACCAGATGTCAATGGGGAAACCCATGAAACCCTCAACTACCTTTTTCTCCTCTGTCCTCAATCATTAAATTCTTCCAGAAGGTGGATGAGGCAGTTAATGCCTTGGGCAGAGCAAGGCATGGTAGTCTGATGGCTTGATAGAGCAAGCCTGCAGTCTACATAACCTGTATTATTTCTTCAGCAACAAGTAAACCCATGTGGGAATGTGTGCCCATTCTCTCATCCCTAAGTCGCGCTAAATATGGATTCATTATGTGCGTTGTTGGTAGAGACGGTGGGGAGAGTCATGTTTTATGTTCGTGGTTGTTCATTATTCTCGACCATTCTACCATTCTGTTGTCCGAGACAATTCGATCATTCTGATCAGCTTGTTCACGCGCGTTGTTGTTGTTTCACTACCCTGAGTAGCGGAAGAAGACTTCCACTATTTTTTTCTGAGTAATTGGGCAGTGGAATACTAAGAGATGCCAATGCACTTAGTAGGAAGGTGCATGAAATGCACTTGGCATATCATAGTATTTTCCAATCAGATTTGAGACAGTAGATTGTTAATCATGCTGCTAAAGATAAATTGTATGAGCAAGTGAAAGACAAATTGTAGCAGTAAAATCTTGAGAAGAGGTATAAGGGATATAAATTGGAAGAAGATGGACTTCTTACTTATAAGAACATAAATTATATTCCAAATGTAGCAGACTTGAGGAGAATTGTTATTGATGAGATCCATCAAGCTCCATATTCCAGTCACCCAGGATATCGAAAGACAGTTGCTACAGCCAAAAAGCAGTATTTTTGTCCAGGAATGAAGAAGGACATCACTGAGTACATTTCAAAGTGCATGAGATGTCAACAGGTGAAGGTTGAGAATCAGCACCCAACAGGTTTGTTGCAACCTTTTCCAGTTCCATGGAAGTGGGAAGTTGTTTCTATGGATTTCATTACAAGATTGCCTATGACTTGGAGACAACATGATTCCATCATGATTGTGGTGGACAAGTTGACAAAGGCAACACATTTTATACCAGTTAATTCCACCTATAAGACTAATTCCATTGCAAAAATATTTATGAAGGAGATTTTCAAATTTCATGGGTTGCCTAAGGCAATATCTCTGATAAGGATCCTAAGTTCACTTCCAATTTTTGGAAGGGTTTGTTTGCAGATTTGGGTACCAAGTTGAACTTAAACACTACCTACCATTCTCAGACTGATGGATAGATAGAGAGAGTGAATCAAGTGCTTGGAACATGCTTCGCATGTATGTGATGGACAAACCATCCAAGTGGGAGGATTATTTGCACTTGGTAGAGTTTGATTATAATAATGGACAACAATCATCCTTAGGGATGAGTCCATATGAAGATTTATATGGAAGAAGGTGTGGGACATCCGTGACATGGGATAATCCAATGAACAAGGTTGTGATTGGTCCATAATTTCTCAAGGAAATGGAGCAAGAGGTTGCAAAGATCAAGCAGAATCTGAAAGCAACCCAGAACAAACAAAAAATCTATGTAGATAAGCATAGGGTGGACATAGATTTCAGTGTTGGGGATCGTGTTTACTCAAAGTGAGGGAAAGGAAGAGTTCCTTGAAGCTTGGAAGTTGTGCCAAGTTGTCTTCTAGATACTGTAGGTCATTTGAAGACCTTGAAAGAATAGGTCCAGTTGCATATAGACTTGCATTTCCTGCTAGCACTAGGGCTCATAATGTTTTTCATGCTTCTTTGCTTAAGAAATATGTACATGATCATAACCATGTGATTGGTTGGGATACGATTCAGGTGGAACCCAAGGGAGAGTTCCAAACTGAGCCATTGCACATCCTCGACATGATGGTGACAATTCTATGGAATAGAGCCATTGTGTAGGTAAAGCTGCAATGGGAGCACTACATCCTTGAAGAGGCAAAATGGGAGTTGGAGGATTCCATGCGATTGCGACATCCATTTTTGTTCAATTTTGCATAGCACTGAGGGCAGTGCCAATATAGCTCTTTGTTTGATTTTGTAAAGTAACTAGGACAATGATGTTGTAAGGGGGAGGGGATTGTAATACCCCAATTTTGAACCCATGGTATTTAATTGTTCATGATGTAAATATTGTATGGAAATGATGGCAAGGAGCTCAAGGCCAAGGCCCTGCCATTGATTAATGTTTTGTAGATAGGTGATCAAGGATGATACCTATGGTTTTGGTGCCGAGTCAGACACTATATACTTTGACATATCATGTAGA
This sequence comes from Pseudotsuga menziesii, assembly GCA_001517045.1. NCBI lineage: Eukaryota > Viridiplantae > Streptophyta > Pinopsida > Pinales > Pinaceae > Pseudotsuga > Pseudotsuga menziesii. The sequence continues at coordinate 13,240 of LPNX011220241.1, forward strand.
TGTACAAATTAATATAATACCACATCTAGCTATGGGACTGCAAATGTTAAAGAGATGGGGGCATGATTCCACAAGGGATAGGGTGGGGAGTTAGTCAAACCCCCCGAGCCAATAGGGTGTGACCAGATGTCAATGGAGAAACCCATGAAACCCTCGGCTACCTTTTTGTCCTCTGTCCTTAAGTGGTCCTTAATCATTAAATTCTTCCAGAAGGTGGATGAGGTAGTTAATGCCTTGGGAAAAGCAAGGTATGGTAGTTTGATGGCTTGACTAAGAAAGCATGCAAGTCTACAATCTGCAAAACCCATATTCTTGCTTCTGCAGCAAGTAAACCCACATGGCAATGTGTGCCCACTACCTCATCCCTGATTTGTGTTGAACGTTGGATTCATTATGGGCTTTGTTGGTAGAGCAAGTGGGGAGAGTCATGTTTTATGTTCGTGATTATTCATTATTCCCGACCATTCTACCATTCTGTCGTCTGAGATCGTTCGATCATTCTTATCAGCTTGTTCACGCACGTTGTTGTTGTTTCACTACCCTGAGTAGTAGAAGAAAAGTTATGTTGTGTTTTACTGAGTGATTGGGCAGTGGAGATCTCTTGATTTTATGAGAGTGTGACCCTCCGAGGTTTCTTGATTTCCTTGGAGACGCGCAGTGTGGTGGTGCAACCATCTTGAGTTGCAGACGTGTGGTTTTGCGGTGTTTGTCTGTGTGACATTGTGGTATGAGACCCTGTTTTCTCTTTGTTACAAAGTGGAGCCTGTGTGGCTGAGTTTTCCTTGTAGATTATCGTGTTGTTCATCCTTGTTTTGGTTTGAGGACCCAGGAATGGAAGAGGCCAGAATTGGATGATAAACCTAGTGAAGAGAGGAACCTCACAGACAAATCAAGAGGGGATAGTAAATCCTTTATGTGCACCCTGGAGAGCACTGGAAGGGAAGGTATGGCTTGAGGGAACTATGTAGCAGTGAAGGGAATACTTCCTTGTGTTGGGTGGTGCAGGTATTGAGGAGGCCAAGCCAGATCTTGTGTAGGTGTCCATGGCTCTGTAGTTGAGCTCACTAGCTTAATAGTTCTACCTTTCCATTACCTTAGTAGCCTAATAAGCCCAACTGTTAGTTGGTTTGGTTGTGTCTTGTTGTGTTTTGGCTTGTTTCCTTGGATAGTCTGAGAAACCCAACTGTACGTTGGTTTGACTGTGTTTTGATGTGTGTTGGTTGTGTGTAATCTTGTTGTTCCCTGTTTCCTTGTGGAAATCATGCCCAACTTGGGGGTGGCAGTGTGTTGAGATATTGATGAACACATTGGCCTATGGTTGGGTGGAACGTTGAAGTCACCTAGCTAGTTGAGGGGAAGCTTCATCATCCAAGATAAGTATTCTTTGTTATTCTTGTTTATATATTGCAGTTACCTATGAATGAATATGATGAATTGATAAGGAAGAATTTGTGCTATGAATGAAGTAGGATTCATTGTTACATAAGTATCTCGGTTATGCTTGTTTATGCCATGAATTGTCTATGAATTATTATGTTCATGTTGAATGTTGGAAGATGACCAGGTAGAGGTTTACTTGTGTATATTTCCTTGCATCTACTATTGTATTGCTTTGTATTCTCAAAGCATTTTTACTGAAGTCCTTGGAGGCTAGAAAATCATGGTTAAGGAGACAATTTACAGTTGATCTAAGATTTTCTGCATCTCGGGATCCGCAGCGGAAGGCAGAACGCAATAGGAGGAAGAAAGAAGGTTAATCAAAGCAGTATGTAGGATTTTCGACTTCTGGGATCCACCTGCAGAAGGCGGAAGGCAGAATGTGGAAATCAAGAGAAAAGGTAAGGTAGAAAGTGGGTTTTCCACACCTCGGAATCCGCCTACAGAAAGCAGAAGGTGAGAGGTGGAAACCCAAAAAAGGGTTAAGGTAAAGAGTGAGTCTTTCGATTCCCAAGTTCCACACTGGATGGTGAAAAGGAGGAAGGCGGAAGGCAGGGATGAGGATAGAGGTTCCTCCAATTAATAGTTTTCCAACTTCCGAGTTTTGAGTTCCAAAAGCGGAAGGCAAAACTACGGGTGAAGAAATCCGTGAAGCGTTATGCTTTTGACTCCCGAGTTTTAAGGCTGGAAGGCGGAAGTAAGCAAGGCGGGAGGTGGAAGAGTGGTTAAATGTTTTTCATCGCACATTATGTTTTCGATTCCCAGTTTTTGAGGTCGGAAGCGAAAGTGTAAAAAGAACATGTTCAGTGCGGAAGAAAGTTTTATGTGCACGGAATGGATATGTTAATGGTAGAACAACTGTTACATTGATGTATAGGGGTTATTAATCCTGATAATGTATGATGAAGAGTGTGTTAATGTCATTCCCTTGTGTTTGAAAGGATAAAAAGTGTTCTCGAAGTAAAATTTTAATTAATCTACATTATGGGGCATGTGGACATTACACATAGCCCAATATTCATTATTACAGAGATTAAACTTTCATAAAATAATTAAATTTTTTATAAGAATAAAAAATACTTATTATCCAATCCAAACTTAATTCCCTTAACATCATAACTAAAATATTCGTTATCGGTGTGCTTTTGTCTATGATGCACCATTGCATACTAAATTATTTCAAAGTCATGTGATTTATATGTAAAATAAATTTAATAGTTTTTGTATTGAATCGTGCAGGTTGTATATTTATAAAAATGTGTGATAAGAGTTCAACTAACAATATTTCAATTGGCACAATGACAACACATCCACAAAAGAGAAGAATGCAAGTTTTTTGTAATTTATATATGAAATCAATATGTTTGAATTATATGTAAGTTTAACTAATATGTATTCATTAATGTCTGTCATGCATAGCCAAAAAATGAGGAAGCTCGATAAGATTTTTTGCAATCTAAGTGTAGATGAGCGTAAAATCTTGATGGAAAAATTGCATAATGATGAATCAGGTGAATAAAAAAGTATTATTCAATATAAGTTATTTTATTGAATATTTAGTAATAATATATTTAAGAATATTTTATAACATGTTTCAAATAATCTATTTCACATATGTTTAATGTTCTATAGGGTCCGACAACAAGGGAACATAATGTTGTCCTAAGAAAATAAAAATTATGGAAGATGTAAATGATGATGAATTGCTCCTTAGCTCATATGTACATATAAATAAATACTTCAACATTAAATAATAGTTTTTAATTGTTTTGTTGCTGAAAATAAAACAAAAGGGAACCCATTCAGCACACGAGACAAGAGGATAAGGAATAAAATGGGTGCTGGAAAAGTTTGTGAGTAGTTTTGATTTCATTATAACAAAGTTTAAGATTTCATATTTGTTGTAGTGTTTATATTTTATTTATTTTGCACTTGGCATCCTTGGATGTCTTCAAACAAGTGTTAATCTACAAAGAAGATCCATCAAAATATTTGATTGATATTAGGTCAAGTATGGGTTGTGAGTTTTTTTTTTCCCTCGGAAAAAATCGTAATTTTATTTCAAAGTAGAACGAAGGGTTGTGAGTTTATGTTGGCATATCAAAAATTAATTGTGGACTTTGTAAGTATCTATGATATTTTACTTGTCTCATTTTTTTAATTAATGGAACAACAAAAATCCCCTATATTAAATATATGAATTTGTGATGGGGTATAAAACTTGTTAGAAACAAAGTATGAAGTGGAGCTAACATATCATTTGTTGAAAGAATGCATGAAATTTGGTTTTGAAAGAAAGTGTATTATTCAAGACACAATTCTTGCCTTGGTACGTTTTTAAATTTACATAATGATCTTGTATATTATCTATCCTAGTTTTCATTATGTATACTAATGTAGATACACTCATTACACTTTATATTTTATATTTGTAAATGGAATTTGAACATGAGGAACATACTAGAGGCAATAAACAAAACACTTGGCCATATAACCCAAGTCACGCAAGTAGCTCGAGCCCTGACAATGGTTCTAGCCCGGAACGATGATAAATATAATTGGATGTTAATGCAAGTTGTTGTGTCTTTTGAAATAATTGTATATGAAAATTAGAAATTTTGTATAATGGACATAATGTCCCAATTGAAAGACAATGGGTTACTAATAAGTGTAACAATTACATATTGACATTTTGGTTATTGTAAACTTTTATGGTGTTCCACTTTGTATGAGAAAGAGCCTCTTATAATAAATAATAGAATAAGTTTTTTATTCTATTACATTATCCAATGTCGTTGTAAAATTTTGCATCGTTGATTAAATATATCGATGATTAAACTAGCCGGGGACAATAATACAAAATACTTCCATAGGTTTGCATCACATAGGAGAAACATCAATGCCATCTTAGAAATCAAGAATGAGGCATGAGGTATAGCCCAATTGTTTAAAGAAAAGACAAAAGCTGCGGTAGATCATTTCTAGATCAGAAGATTCACAACACCACCAGGTTGTCCCATCTATGAAATTATAGAGGTCTTGAATCTATTCCCTCAGCTGGTCACAGAAGAGATGAAACAAGCTCTGATGGAGGAAGTGTCAGAGGAAGAGCTCAACAAAATCATATCCTCCTTTTAGAAAGGGAAGAGCCCAGGGAAAATGAATTTACCCTGGAGTTCTTTATAGGTTTCTATGATTTATTCAAGGATGATTTACAGAAGGTGGTAAGGGAATCATAGAGGACATGAAAAATATTAGGTTCCATGAATGCTACATTCATCACCCTAATACCAAAAAACCAAAAAGGAGAAACCTTTGAGGGTTTTAAACCTATTTCCTGTTGTAATTTGATGTACAAAATCATTGCTAAGATAATTGCTCAGAGACTCAAGCCCATCATTAGTCAGTTTATAACAGAAGAACAGTTTGGGTTTTTGTTCAATAGGCAAATTCATGACGCAATGTCACTAGCACAGGAAGCTTTACACTCAATCAAGAAGGAAAAGCAGTCGACCTTTGCACTGAAAATAGACCTATCCAAAGCCTATGATAGGGTAAGTTGGACTTTCATCCATTTGTTGTTAATACGGACAGGAATTCCAATAGAGATGGTTGAGTGGATCTGGGCTTGCATTCAGTCTACCTTGTTTGCAGTCCTTATAAATGGATCTCCCTACAATTTTTTCTCCTTTCCAGAGGTCTGAGACAAGGCTTCCCCCTTTTTGCCTTTTTGTTCTTGTTGGTAGCATTAGTATTAAGTAGATCACTACACAATGCAAGAGAGGTAAGGCTTATAAAAGGGGTAAAAGTTGAAAACCAGATTGAACTAACACATGTGTTATTTGTGGATGATTTCCTCATGATTGGGGATGAAACCATTAACAATTTACAGAATCTGGTCAAGGTGCTTAAAAACTATTAAAGGGAAACAAGGATGGCGATAAACTTGGAGAAATCAAAGGTATCACATAGCAATGTAAATGAGGAGATCCTTACCTATGATAAAGAGCTAATTCCATTTTCCATCACATAGGTGGATGAGGGCTTCAAATACCTAGGTTTTCAACTAAAACAAAATGCATACTCCTCTCAAGATTGGGTGTCGCTCTACAAAGAAATTTAAGAACATCAATATGGAAAAATAGGTTCCTATCAAGGGGAGGGCGTTTAGTCTTGTTGAAATCAGTATTACAAAGAATCCTAGTCTACTGGACCTCAATTTCATACATTCCAAAGGGAATCTTAGCAAAGATAAGATTTTTTTTTTGTCATTCTTATGGATAGCAAGCACAAAAGCAGAAGGCATTCCTTTAGTTAAGTGGACGAAGATAGTACTTCCTGAATCCAGAGGTGGCTGGGGAATCAAGAACCCATATTTTTTTTGCAAAGCTATGGCAACAACATCTCTACGGAGGATGGTGGAAAATCTTGATACTTTGTGGGGAAGAACTGTGAGAGAGAAATACTGTCCAAATGCGTCCATAGAAGAATGGTTTTGAAAACCAACAAAATATCGATGTGTTGGAAGGCCTTTGTGGTAGCATTCCCATTAGTAGGAAACTGGGTTGCCCAGCAGGTAGGCGACGAGAGAAGAATAATAATAGGCCATCACCCATGGGTAGCTTAGGAGAAACTTGACTACATAATGCCAAAAGTGCTCATAACACATCTAAAGTAAATATAAATCAGAGTTTTAGCAGATGCAATATCATACATAAATCTTAACCAAAGAGGCACGTTATGGAAGTCATCTCAAGACTTGGAGCTAATTGGAAATGAAGCAATGCTATGGAACTCGGACATTAAACAACTCAGGGAAAATTTTATTCATCTAGGAGAGGAACAAGACAAGTTAATATGGAGTAGGAATAATAAAGATGGAAATTTTTCAGCAAATTTGGGATACAAAGCAGCAATCCATTTAGATAAACCACTTATAGACTGCTGCCGATGGTCAAGAATTTGGAAAATTCATGCTCCTCTAAAAAATATTATAACACTCTGGTTGGATTTTAATAACAAACTGTTGAATTGGGAATCTCTACTCAAAAGAGTTTTCAATGGGCCTGGTTATTATGTATTGTGCAGAGCTGAAAGTGAAACAAATTCTCATCTTTTTTCCATTGCACATATGTAGGAACAATGTGGAAACAAGTCATCAACAATTTGGACCCTTCCACAACCACATACCAAGATGAATCTCTAGATAATATAGTGAACAGTGTTGGAGCAATGAAAGGGTATCTCAACATGAGGTGTTTCTAGCTCTTTTTGTTTACACTATATAGGAAACAAGAAATAGAGAAATATCCAAAAACATTTGGACTTCCACATAAATAATAATTAACATTCTTTTGCAGAAGGTAATGGAACATCAAACAACACCCAAGCAAAAGCCAAGAAGAGAGCTCAAAACGTCGAACATAGACAAAAACATTCCATGGGTTTTCTTTGATGGAGTGAGCCAAGGGGAACCTCCTTTGGGAGGTGCAAGAGGCATCCTTTTTCTAAATAAAGCAACAAAGACAGAGATTACCTTTGCACCAGGTCAGAGCACAAACAATAAGGAATAATTATCAGCATTATGGTCAGTCCTCCGAGTGGCATCTGAGAAGCATGTTAAAAAACTTTAGCTTTATGGGGACTCCAAAATGACTATAGACTGGGCAAATGGACAGGTGCAGATAAATTCCCCTCACCTTCGACACTTTTTGAGAGCAATTAGAGACCAAGTGAAAAAATTTGAATCAATTTCTTTTCATCATATTTACAGAGAACTAAATGTTGAAGCATATAAGCTATCAAAAGTGGCATTATCACTCCCTACAGGTTTAATGGAGGTAAAAGAATTTGTAAATAATCTTTTGGTGAATCAATATGTTAGGCTTTAAAATCTAAATAGATCTGGATGGGACAAGAAAAAACCTACATTAGATGAGGTATTTTTTACGATCTTTATGTAAGCCCCTAGAGGGCGATTCATGTTTATTCAGTGAGAATAAAGCGATTTTTTTCTTGGAAAAAAAATATCAATGATTAAATATTATATTGAAGATGTGCGAAATATGTTGATATAAAAAAAAATCCAAGCATCATATCCAAATGCAATAATCAAATTTCAACTTATATATACTATTATAAGAAATGTGTCTTTTTTTTATAAAAATGAATTTAAAAAAAATGCATTGCATTAATGTGTAGCATCAGTGCTTCTATGAGAAAAACACCCTGAAGACTCACATCGGTGATTTTTCGTAATCAATATGCACCGATGTGTTATATAGGATGCATCGGTGTGCTATCATAAATAAGAAACACTAGTGTGTTATTATTACCACAACCAAAGCCACCAGTCCATGGTGTTATTTACCTAGTTCCGCACCAAGGATTTCATAACTATAAAAAGCAGCGGTGCAATATTTATATAAAGCACTGGTGCTTATAATATTGTAAACCACATGTGATTTTATTTGTATAATGCACCAGTGCTCATAATGTATTTAAAGCACTAATGCAATTTTTAGTTTTATAACATCGATGCTTAATATTTTATTATGCAATGATGCAATATTTGTTTGTTAAGCATCGATGTTGATTTATTTGTAACACACTAGTGTGTTTGTATATAAAGCACAACGATTTTGAAATCTCCACTAAAACTTCCAACCACCACGTTTTATTTAGTTATAACAAATTTCCATAACAACCTTCCCTAAAACATCTGATACTAGTAACAGAGGTTGTAGCAGAGATTATTTTAAATTTTCAACCAATCTTGTAACACTAAAAATCTCCACTCTAACCTTTGCTACAGGGTCTTTTCCTTGTAGTGTATGGTCCAATGAAAACTATAAAAATCCCAAATAGGATCTTATAAAATATGGTCAAAGACAAATCACCTGTAACGACTTTTTGTGTTAGTTCTACAAAGTTAAATTAGATTTTGTTGACCTAGACCTACTATGATTCTAAGTATATAAGGAACTTATTAGAAATTTGTAAATTGATAAAAACCAATAATAACAAAAAGAAATCTCTAACTCACATACTTTTGTAACATAAACCATAAAATCTCTAACTCCCATCATTTTGTAACATAAACCATCAAATTTCTAACTCCCATGGCTTTGTACACGATATGAAAATTTTCTAATGTCTCTTGCATTTGGCACATAGAAATAGTGAAACATCAATTACAAGCTTTAATTTATGAGTAAGGAAAAACATACAATATATGAAAATCCATTAATGGCATGGATTTTTTCCAAACAATATGAAAGAATTCCAATCGCTTAGAATGTCTTGCATTTGGCATCTGGACTTAATGCAAAATCATTAACAAGCTTTGAATCCATAAGTTGGGAATAAAAACAATTAATGAAATGAAATACAAATCGTTGCAACACAAAAGGTGGTATGCCACAAGTGCATTGAGCATTAACACTCATGTGATCGTTACATATACAACGCTATAAGGTCTGAAAGTTGTCAACTTGGAATTGGCATTCTATTAATTAATGTGAACATCAATTTAGGACAGTAAAAATATATGGCCATCACAAATTTTATGTTTATAAGAAAGGGTAAATATCAAATTTCACATTGTGTGACAGTGATATAGTGTAAACCTTAATGGACAGTTATTGGTGTAACAACCAACTACACTACTAACAAGTGCACCCTTTTCAATCCTTTGAATCAAAAGTGAGAGGGACACTCATAAAATACAAAGAATAGAGGATGAAATTGATCACCAAGACATGATCACAAGGAAGTAGAATCTAGGGCGCATTCAATGAGATGCAACTCTTAATTGATTGAATTTCATTCTCCTTGGCATCCATAGGATTAAACAATGTTTTAACCATTTAACAAATGGGGACTTCTTAAAATATTTTCTTTCAGTTATTATTAGTCTCTACCTCGCAACATGGACTCTTGAAATTATTTCAGATTATTACTATCAGTTTTGCACTGTTTTCCAAGAAGTTTAACCAAAGTTTTTCTTACACTACCACTTTTGAACAATATTGTGTTTTAAGGCCTTATTATTCCCTGCAAGCACGTAATTATGTAATCACTTGGTTTTTGATAGTCGTGCCATAACAAACACAGGTTTTTATGCTATGATTTTGTCTAAATATCAATTGATTTGTATAAGTTTTTGTACTACATCCTCTTATTGTCAAACCACATTTGTATTCTAGCTATACTGATATCACTGACATATTAGGCGCACACAATTCAGGGTACAACTCTGACAAGTTACAGGTTACTCCCTTTGCCGTGCAGAGAACACCATTTGGCATATCTCACAATTACACTAGGAAGTCGTGGCAATATGCATGCAACAACCATGCAACCTTTTAGCAAGATAAATTAATTGTACTGCATCCTCAATCTTGTGGTTTTGGAATGCGTCACCTGGTTTTGGAATGGATCTCCGCTTTTGTTGTGGCTCATCTACAACTAAGAAAGCATTATGAAATGTGGAGTCGTTCTCAAAGTCAAGTTGAATCATCCAAAGACTCTGGGGTTGAAGGCATACATAAGTGCTTTATTTTCACTAAATAATGGATATCACTGTCTTAGTGGAATTCTTCATAGCGAAATGAGCAAAGCAATTACCAGTATATAGTGCACAGAACCATTAGGCAAGGTAAATATACGCAGTACACCATCTAAAAATATATAAAACAAAGATTGTGACTTAATTTTTCTTTGAACGTCAATAAGGCTTGCTTGGTCTTGCAAACAGGCGCTTGTTATAGACTGAAAGCTGCAAAGCGTAAAAGTGGACGAGTTTATCTATCACAAATTAGCAGCGCATGCGGCGCTAGTCTGCTACCCAAAGTAAGTAATTAAGTAATTTGCATATGCTAATATCCCTAAGCAGTATCCCTTTAAATGTAGACAAAGACTTTGAGTTCTCATGATTCTAATTTGTGGTCATGATATATGATTTCAGCCTCAAAAGGGTTTTCATCATGGGAGGCAACAAGGCTCAACAACTCCAGAGGTATTAAGGCACAATAACGTCAAGAAAGTTGTGATGTGTAACATCGATAAGGCTAACCGCGCTTCTCCATTTATTTATGGTTATATTGCTTTTAAGTATCCCTTTAAATGTAGACAAAGACTTGGTTCTCATGATTCTAATTTGTAGTCATGATATGTGATTTCAGCCTCGAAAGGGTTTTCATCATGGGAGGTGGCCAAGGCTCAACAACTTGGGAGGTATTAAGGCACAAGAACGTCAAGAAAGCCCTGATGTGTAACATCGATAAGGCTAACCACGCTTCTCCATTTATTTATCGTTTTATTGCTTTTATTTTGAAATTTTTTTAGACTTCAATAAAGCGTTGCTTCCAAGATGTTGATTTTTTCCACAAATACCTTGTTATGAACAGAGAAGCCTAAAACGTTGCTTCCAAGATGTTGTTGATTTTTGACATAGATATATTGTTCTTATGAACAGAGAAGCTTGTTGGTTTTACTTGTGGGTATAACCAAGATCTACTCCTATGTAAGAAATTAAACTTAATGCACAGCGGAACTTACTTTCCATCTTCAAAGGCCGCAGACAGCTTCCAAGGCTCTGGGTTGATACGCTCCTGGTCTTGACTTGAGTTGTTGGATCTCGAGTCCTTCCAAGAACTTGCAATCCTTTTCTCTGGCTATCCTTATGACAGAGTATCCTGTCTTCAAATGGAGCAGACAATTTTTCTGGATGATTACAAGCCTTGGAGACTCAGCCCTTTTATAGCAGTGCCAAAGAAAAGTTCTAATCCTAGGGCAGCCGAAATTTAGCTAATACTTGGGAAACAAGTCTACCAAGAAATATGGAATTTCCGATTTCAAAAGATCTTGAAATCGGGAAACTTCAGAAAAAACTAAAATAAATCAGAATAAATTCTGATTTCCTTATTTAGCTCAAATTTATTACTGCTATTATTTTAATCAA
>LPNX011220241.1:28054-41724 GCA_001517045.1 Pseudotsuga menziesii
AATTTTTTTTTTTTTATAGATATTATGCATCACGATTTGATCTTTAATCATAATTCAAAAAAAAACCCATCTAAAGGCCCAAATTAAATTATGTGCTCCATTAAATCTTTATCCAAAACACCACTCAATAATGAAAAACACCTTTGGGCACAATCATTACCTTATTGTCTTTTCCGCCTTTGGGCCAGATTGACATATCCATTTGCTAACGACCAGGCCAGTCAAGTGGGGGAGGCAGGTCACTAACGGACCTGGTGCACCAATCCCCAAATGCTTTTCTAGACATCGCCAGCATATGTGTGTTGCAACTTAATTGTTATACATCACCCTTATTTGTTAACTTAACAGTTGATAATATGTGCTTGTTCAAGTAAAATATTAACATCTCTAAAAGTAAGTATCACATTCAGAAATACTAATCTTAAGATTGCCATTTCCAGGCAGACAGTATAGAAAGTTATTTACAATATATGTCTTTCCAGTAATCAGTGTAAGATTAGCAAAACACACAAAAGCTCTGACTTAAATCTATCATTACGTTACTTGCATAAATGAAGTCAGTTTAATTACCAAACCATACCCGAGCTTGCAGAGAATTGACAAGAATAACCTTCTAACTCAAACCAATTTTAGCAAAGATTTCATAAGAATAACATTCCAACTTGATTCGATTTGCAGAGAATCGGCAAAGATAAACTTTGAACCCAAATCGATTTTAGAAGAGAAAAGACAAGAATAATATTCAAACCTGAACTCACGCTATCCTGCATTTTCCAGATATGAAATCGTGGGCATAGGGGGTGAGCCACATATAGAGTTTTAACAGAAATAAAACACCAGGCAATCATTGCATTCAATAATCTGAGATCATGACATAGGAATGAAGCCATACGCAGTGTTTTAACAAAATAAACAAAACCAGGAAACGTTGCAACCACCCAATTTGAGATCGTGGTGTACAGAGTTTTTAACACATGAAAAACCATGCCATTACAGCATCCATCATGGGAAAATAGGGGATGAGCCAACACACACGATTTTTTATTTTTATTTTTTTTTTAAAAATACGTCTCATAAAATACACATCGATTTCCTTAAAGACAAACTGTTTTATAAAGAAAAACGTTCAACAAAGAACAGAGAACTGATTTCAAGGCAAGAAAGCAAGGGTTAAAACCCAATCTGGTACCTAAGCCCGATCATTTTCTTTCCTTCAGATCGGGGCATCAATCCCTCAGGATTTTTATACGCCCAGCATTTAAACTATCTCAATGTCAAAATCACAACAGCGTTTTTATCTTTTTCTTGAGGAAAACTTCTCCAGCATATAACCCCAATCGATATCAAGAAATAAAACTCTATGAAAATAAAAAATTGGTACTCCAGAAACCATATCCCTCTTTCCATCAGCAATTATAAGAGAATAAAATTAATTCCCCAGATCTCAAAATCAAGCACCAAACAGAGATTACAAAAGAATTAAAAAATCAATACTTCATAATCGTTTTCACACACAACATTTCATAGAAAACACATCTCATACTCAGGGGATCATACGCAGCAATTTCAGCCATGGAGACTTGGATTTCAAACTGCAATTCTTACATAAGGGTGGCTCTGATACCAATTGTTGGTTTTACTTGTGGGTATAACCAAGATCTACTCCTATGTAAGAAATTAAACTTAATGCACAGTGGAACTTACTTTCCATCTTCAAAGGCCGCAGACAGCTTCCAAGGCTCTGGGTTGATACGCTCCTGGTCTTGACTTGAGTTGTTGGCTCTCTAGTCCTTCCAAGAACTTGCAATCCTTTTCTCTGGCTATCCTTATGACAGAGTATCCTGTCTTCAAATGGAGCAAACAATTTTTCTGGATGATTACAAGCCTTGGAGACTCAGCCCTTTTATAGCAGTGCCAAAGAAAAGTTCTAATCCTAGGGTAGCCGAAATTTAGCTAATACTTGGGAAACAAGTCTGCCAAGAAATCTGGAATTTCCGATTTCAAAAGATCTTGAAATCGGGAAACTTCAGAAAAAACTGAAATAAATCAGAATAAATTCTGATTTCCTTATTTAGCTCAAATTTATTACTGCTATTATTTTAATCAACTATAATCGGTCCATTAACAATTATAATTGATTAACATTATTCTATATGTATTTGTATCCAAATCCTTATTTAAATACGTATAATGCCATGACTTAATTAATCACATTGTTTGGCATATATTAATAATTACATAAATGTAATCTTGCGACAGTATTTGATATCATAATCATAATGCACGTATGTCCAACTTAATTATTGTAATTAGAGGTCTCTAAATCCAACAAAGCTTTCTGCAGTTCTCCCTTGAGCTCATTATCTTTAATGCTTCATTTTCTCAAACTATACTTTATAATTCTTAGGTCCCGCTAAAGTTTAAAGCTTTAATCCAAACTCTTCGAGGCAGGCCTGAGCTCGAGAACAGAGATGAACGATTAGGCATCATAATAGGAAGGAGGTCCTTGTTATCAATGTACAGAAAATCTTTCTAGGAGCTTGTTCTAAAGCCAAAGCTGAAGGAGTTTTAGTTACTCAGATATAACAATACAATAAAACCGCTCAAATTATTATAGAAACTATTTCTTGACAGTCTACTTTTGTTTTTTGTTGCGTCACGCGGTACATCAATTAACAAGATAAAGAATAACTTGATAATAACAAGGCATGCTTCTGGCAGTACTGTGATTCCTAGGAGTCTCGGCGATAATTGCAGCTGACTTATGCAGTGGAGGCTCGAGTTTCATAAACAGTTTTATTCATTTAGTTTAAATTTTTTAATTGTATTCATTTAATTTAAATTTTTTAAAATATCAAGTTAGAGGAGCGATTGATCTCTTCACTCACTAAGTTTCTGAAATCATTGCGGCCTGGCCAATAGTGTCATAGAAACTAAGTTTCTGAAATCATGGCGGCCCGGCCAATAGTGTCATAGAAGACGAATTCTGTTAAAATTTGACATACCTACGGCTGAGAAGCTTTTTGATCAAATCCGCGGAATCGCCTTCAACTTTAGGGAAACGAAATTCAATATAAATATGTAGAAGCTTAAGGACAATGTTTGCATGAAACAGATTCCATCCAAATTTGGCAAGAATTATTTTCCACGCTTTGCTTAATCTGTCAGCATCAGCCATTACTGTTCTCATTAGCTAATTCTTAATTGAACTACTGATATCCCTCTGGATAGACTGTGTCAGGATGGTCTTAAGACAGGTTTTGAAGGATAAGCTACCCCAGACCTTAGTTGTTTTTTTAACATACTTCATATAAATTGATCAAATCAAATCAAACGTGTGATTGAACGTGCCGGCCTACACTGCTCACATTCAGCCCGCCTTGGCGGACACTTGGGATGGATTACCTTTCATTTAAAAAAATGAAAAAGCAATTTTGTATTACATCGAATGGCCCTGAAAACCATGGAAGAAGTGAGCTCGTCGTCTATTACCAGGAGGTAAAGATGTATGTCTTTCATATATTCTTTTCATTTCTAGAGACATTATTTATTTTAAACATCCAATAAGCTGGTGAAATCAATGGAGTCCACTGTCAATTATGCAATGTAGATTTCTTCATATAAAAAATAATAAAAACAACAGCGATAACATTCGTCCTATTCTTGAAGGTTTCATCCAAATCTTGAAGGGTTGGAAAAAGGAACATATTATCTCCTTGCCATGACAGGGTTCCCTTGAGTTTGAATAGTTTATGTTTGAATATGGCAAGTAAAACGAACCATAAATTATATAATTTTCATTAATTGTTGAAATCAAAGATATGTTTATACAATTTTCATCAATTGTTTGACTGGAATTTAACAATGCAATTTTGAGGTTGATGCAGATGCCAAGAGATGGGTTCAAATCTAAAACAATAAAATTCCTTGCACTTGAAACTTCTCCTTGTACTTATAAACTTGGTTGAATCTCTTTGAAATTTAGTATATGCATCCATTTAACATAACAAACAAGTCAATTTGAGTCCATAAATAAAGGTTTACAACAAAAATAATAATTTTAATTTCTTTTGGTTAACAAAGTTTCTCTTAATAAGAATAGGTGATGGTTTTTATGAGCAGATCAGCAAATATTTTTCCCATCCACAATATTATTTTTAAGTCAACAGTCAATACTTGAAGAAAGTAATTTTGTTTCCTTTTTACACAGGGTAACTAAGTGGGAAAGTAGATAGGGGAACAGGATGGATAGATTGAAGAAAGAGGACGGAAGCATTGTTGAATCCCAGGAAGAGCTGGAGACCACCCTAAACTCTTGTTTCGCCAAGCTCCTTCAGGAACCAGAGAGAGATAGGGAGGAAGTTCAAAGAGAGGTGTTAAGTCACATTCCCAAAATCATCACGGAGGATCATAACCAAATACTCAGAAAAGCCATCGAGATGGTAGAGGTTGAAAATGTGGTTAAACAAATGGTTAAAGATAAAGCACCGGGCACAGATGGTTTCACCATAAACTTCTTACACGCTGGTTGAGACTGGATGAAAGAAGAAATTTGGGCCTTAGTGGAGGACTCTAGGAAATCTGCGAGTGTTCTCAAAGCTCTCAACTCGACTTTCTTAACTCTCATTCCAAAAGAAAGTGGAACAGAGGACCCAAGCAGATTAAGACTGATAGCCTTGTGTAATGTTATCTACAAAATCATTTCCAAGGTAATTGCTAATCGCCTTAAGCCACTCATACCTCTTATCATTTCTCTGGAACAAGTAGGGTTTGTGGAAGGAAGACAAATCCTGGATGGCATTATTCTGGTCCACAAAACTATCCACTCCCTCAAAGTAACGAGGACTCCAGGTATGCTCCTAAAACTTGACCTCTCCAAAGCTTATGATAAATTGAATTGGCAATTCCTAGCAAGTATCCTGAAAGCTTTTGGTTTTGTGGAGGAATGGTCTAATTGGATCACGAATATGGTCTCCTCTGCTTTTTTCTCAATCTTGGTTAATGGATCACCCTCGAGTCCCTTCAACGCGACCCGAGGCATTAGACATGGGGACCCCCTTTCTCCTTTCCTCTTCATAATTGCGGCGGAAGGGCTTGGTAGGATGCTCAAGAATAGGAGAGCAGCGAATAGAATCCAGGGATTATCCCTAACAGATGGGATGGACCCTCAAACCCATCAACAATTTGTGGACGATAACATGCTGATGGACCCCTCCTTGGTACACGAAGCTAGGGGAATTAAAGAATGTCTGAACACCTTTCTAGAAGCTAGCGGCCTAGAAATTAACAAAGAGAAATTCCAGACCTACTTCTTCAATACTCCCAGGATCACCAAGAGAAATATCCTTAAGATCTTGGAATTTTCGGAAGGCAGACTCCCCTCAAAGTATCTTGGAGCGCCTATGGCATAATCGACTATCAAACAAGTTTCCTAGAAAGAACTGGTGGACAAAATTAACAAAAAGCTCAGTCTCTGGACTTTCAGAGCCCTCAATTTCCTGAGCAGGTTAATCCTAGTAAAATTTGTTCTTCAGGCTATGCCCATTTATCTCTTCTCAGTGCTGGCAGCCCCAAAATCCATCATTAAGCAAATCAGGAATATTCAGAGGAACTTCCTATGGGGAGGAACAAAAAGCAATAGAAAATGGCCTCTTGTGGACTAGCAAACCATTTGCACCCCGAAAGCTATGGGGGGATTGGGGCTCAGAGACCCACTTGATAACAATAAAGTTATGAGTGCAAAAATTTGGTGGAGATGGGTGAATTATGAAGATGAACCGTGGGCCAAAATGTGGCCTCTGAAATATGCACCCCAATGGCCACAGCAGTCCCTAGTTCGATTCGGAGAAAACCTACCCGGATCCAGCATCTGGAAGACTGCCCAAGAAAACAGGGGATTGGTTCAAAAGCATAGCTTCTGGGAAGTTTGGAATGGACAAAATGCAAGATTTCCAAGTGAAGCGCTAAACCAGGAACCAACAATCTCTTGTGGGGAAGATACCCCTTTGTTACGCACCTTTCTCCAAAATAATTCCCTTGAAAAGGTGGCGGAGTTCTGGGATAACGGTAATGAAGACCAAATGTTCAGGAGATGGAAGGAAAGAAGTTGGTGGCAAGCTAAAGCTCTCAGGGAGGATATTGAAGAATTCTTGACAGAGCTCTACGAGAAAAGGATAACCAAGAATGAGGACCATGATAAGTTGAAATGGGGTTATGCCAATTCAGGCAACTTCAATCCCAAAGAAGCCCTAGGACTGCTAACAGTAACTCAGAACCTAGTACCAAACGCCAAGTGGAGAAAAATTTGTACAGGTGGCTGGTGGCCCAAGGTCTCTGTCTTCTGTTGGCCGGTTATTAAATGTCGCATCCTAACCTGGGATAACATACAGATCAGGGGATTCCACGGTCTGTCGCGATGTTCCATGTGTGAAGAGAATAACGAGTCCATAAACCACCTATTGGACGAATGTAGAGTGGCAGATTCCTTATGGGAGAAATGGGCGTCAATCTTCAGGAAAAACCACAGGCACAGGGAGCGACCGGACATCACTATAGCTGACTGGCCTATTAACAGTTTTAAAAACAAAATTGTGAACCGCCTTTGGGAACTCTTGCCAAGTTTCACTCTATGGGAAATATGGAAAACCCGAAACAAACAGAGCTTTGAGAAAAAAGCTAGAAAACAAGAAGAGATATGGAATTCTATAGAAGCTCACCTGAAAGAAACCATCTCTTTGCAACTATGGACACGGGAGGAATATTCTGCTGAAGCAAATGAGAGAATTATATTGTATGATCTAGGGATCGAGGAATTACCTCCCAACAACTCGTTGCTAAAACTCCTCCTGTGCATGTTTCCAGCTCGAACTGTTGGCATGCTCCTCCGGCTGGGACTTTCAAGCTCAATGTGGATGGAGCGGCTAAAGGTAACCCAGGGCCCGTCGGATATGGTGGCGCTATCAGAAATTCGAAGGGAGATGTCATTAGTCTGTTTTGGGGCTCCATAGGAACCAACATGAACAACATGGCCGAGCTTGAAGGCCTGATCAATGGCTTGAAATGGGCAATGCAAGCAGGTAAAACGCCTCTGGTGGCGGAGGGGGACTCTCAGATCATCATTAACATTGCTTGCAGACTTCAATCAAGAGCCTCTACGACCCAAGTTTCAAATAATTGGAGATGGGAGGGTAGGTTAAGTGTCCTCAGGCAAGTCCTTACAGGAGAGGAAGCCATTCTGCTGTCGCATGTTAAATGGGAAGGAAACAAGGTAGCGAACGCCATGGAAAATGTAGGGGTGGAGAGCAGTCTGTCTTTCCATGCAGAGGAAGACAAGGATGGCAGAAAATCCCAACAAATCTAGCATTGATGCTCAAAGTTGGCGGAAGACGATGCAGCAGGCAGTGGCAACACGTACCACATGATGCATGCGAATGACTACTAGCTCAGGACATTTAAGGGAAGGCAAACAAACAGCGTGCCGACAATGGGGAGAGGGCCCACAAATTTCTCTTCGAAAAACACGGCAAGCCGAGAAAGTTTTCGATCGTCAGGTGTGGCGGACCTAAACACTCGGTAATGTATGCCTTAACACACGCCTTGGTACGGCTCACATGGAGGCTTCGCAAGGTCGTTTCAAGTCAAGCTTGTGGGCTCGGCTTTATAACAAATGCCAGGGGTGCATTGATGCCCGATCCGTGGAAAGTGAGGAAGGAAGGACGAGCAGGTACTGTGCTCACGTCTGATGTGAATAGATCATTAAAAATGACGGAGGCCCGTATCCTTTGGCCCCCTGCGAAGCCTAAGGTGGCGAATCAATTCTATTCAATGAGAGATCTATTTGAGTGTGGGGAGTGGCAGAGAATTATGGCAAGTACGTGGAGAGTTAAGGGGTATGGATGCGGTAGGGAGATTTCGGCCATTGATGGCCCTATTTATATGGATTCAGAGGAGTCCAAGGCCTTATTCAAGGCTATGTTTATACTTCTGCTTATGCCCATTGGCCACGTGTGTATCTTCATCATGCCACAGTTATGGAGGGCCCGTAGCAGAGCGAGAGGCCCCAACCAGGGTGTTAACCCCAGTGATGCTTCCCCACTCCTTCCCCCAATGAAGTGGATGAATCGTTGCCCTCCAGCAGAGGAATTCCGACCGCTGCTCCTTTCAATTGGGGTGACCAATACATGGCGGAAACACCCACGGCCATTGAGGCGTTCATAGCCATCATGGAAATCGATCTCCTCTGGGAGTTTGAGGCAATGATGGGCTTCCCACTGTTACCCAACCCCTTTTGGACGGCGCGTATCATGCTTGCCAGGGTTATTCAAGCAAAAATCCAGATTTCCCAGGGCATTCACGATGCTATGGAAACAATTCGTCGAGGGCAGCAGGAGAGTGCAGCGGGGTTTCGACTCCTAGAACAGATAGCCCAAAACCTGTTGGTCAGCCCTGGTTCCAACACCACCAACCCAGGGAACACGCCGGTGAATTCTCTAGCAAACGCCATGCCGACCCCCTGGGAGGATCATTTCCAAGCCCCCCTCAGCGATGCCGGGAGCTAGGGGGAGACTCACTGGTGGGATTCTAGGTCTTTGTGATTTTATGAGAAGTTCAGCTCGTTGCCTATGTCGAGGCGGTTTTTTTTTCTTTAGTAAGGTTTTCGTCGATTGTCTGTTAGGCTCTCGGGATTATAATGTAATATTCCTAAGTTCTGTTTCGGGTAATCTTCCGTGGGAAAGCTTCTGCTTCAAAGTTGTAAGGAAACATTTTTTGTTTTTGTCAGACGGAACAGGCATTTTCAAGCCTGGTCTATTTTTGTTGAAGGTCATGTTCCAACGACCTTATGTATAGTCCTTCTATGTAACTTTTTTGTATCATAATAGATATTTCCAACTTACTCATAAAAAAAAAGTATTTAGCTGCACTGCAATTTCATTTCCACATAAATTCCCAAAGAATTTATTATTTAAGTAGTTGCTTTAAAAAAACAGTAACATCTCAAAAATTTAGGGTAGTTTATCACATTTATTATGAACAAATGCTAGGAGACTCCTCATTTATCGAAACTTAAACTTACTCTAAGTTTTACAATCCTAAAAGCAAGAAACATGCAGGAAAATTGGCATGGAGAGATGCAAATAGGGGTGGGGAGGATTGCACCGGCCGCCATTGTCGTTTGGCAAAGCATAGTTAGGAGGGCAGAAATGATAACCAAAATCAAAGGGATGATACCATTCTGGGTCATTCACACATTTGATGCTCCACAGCTTAACCCGTTGTTGAACAGAGCTGTGCTCAATGCTGGAAATTGAACTACATACCTTGGCTGTACAGGTTCTCATAACCACAAGCACCCCCTACTAAGAAACAAAAAGCTCAAAGGTTAGTGTAAAAAGAAAAATAAAAACCAGTAACGACTTGCCATTGTGTCAACCAACCAACTATTGAGTGTAAGAAATAGCCTAGGAATCCCTTCATTCCATTGAGAAATACATATATAGATAGCTAGAAATATAGAAAGATGTGCTGCCAAACTCCCAATTTGGAGGCGCAACGTTCCGGAAGTGGAGGTCCTTCGGTCACTACCAGTCATTCTATCAATTAAATATAACCCATTATACAAACCATTGTTTATCTATCTAAAGGAAACCAAACTATTTGGAGAAAGAACCTCACGGAGAATTAATTTTAGTTTTATTTTATATATTTGAAATGATCTTGTACATTGTATTACATAATGAAATGGATCTAAAATATTTCAATGAATCAAGAAAGTCTTTCATGGGAATTAGGGCTTCAAAAGTATAGGTCAATAATGAAATGGATCTAAAATCTTTAAAAGAATAAAAAAAAGTCTTTCATGGGGCTTAAAAAGTATAGTTTAGAACATCTAAAACGGTTTTCGAGTTCATGGACTTTTCAACCATAACTAAAATCTCATTTTCCAAAAAGTCATAGAATTCTTAAAAAACTCAATTGTCTAATCATAGGGTACAATGCCCTCTTTGTCTTACCTATTGAGTTTTTCTCTACAAGATTATGTACAACTAATTAAAATATTTTACCCCTTATGCTAATATTTCCAAAAGGTGGCATACCTACCACTAATTTTCTTTTGGAGTTTTCCACATGGTGTTCATGTTTCCATAGGGATTCTTCCTAGGACAATAGGTTCTTCTTCTGATCTTCAAATCTTTTTCGTGTGTCCTTATCTTTTATTGTGAAAATATTGCCATTTTGTTTTGTAAAAAGATGAATGATTTGTTGTTATACTTTTAGAAGATCCTTTTTGGGGTATTGGTATTTTTCTTTAACCCAGAGTATGGGTTCCATTTTGATCGTATGTAAGATTTTTCTAAATTAAAGCATAATTGCGTCTTCATTATCCATTGATAAATCCTTTGTAATGTGCTTATGGAGGACCCCACCACTACACCATCCTTTGATCTTATTCAACCAAGTATCCAAAGAATACTATAAAAAGAGAAAAGAGCAAAAACAAAAGGAGGGAAATGTATAATCTAGGCAATTATTTGAGGGCAATGGAAGATCATTTTTCTCAGTATTGTCATGTTTAACAATTCAACAACAATTCAACACGACAACAATGCACTAATTTTTTTTTGTGGGAACTTAACATAATGCCATATGGCTAGATCATTTACAACACATAATAGTTTATATGTGGAGAGTGTGTTCCAAAATATTGTAATCTCTCAAGAGAAAGTAGATAGTCTATTTTAATGTTATAGTTTTTCTTCAATTTAAGGTTTCTTTTAGGGTAAATCCCATGTGTTATATGCATGCTGCTATGATAAATATGTTCCATGCATGTCCATTTTCTTTCTGCACTCAATGTTCATCAAAAAATGGAATGGACAAAGTTTTATTTAGGGAATTAACATTAGAAGTAGCATAATATTTGTTTTCCCTTTATATTTATTTTGGAAAATTCTTTGGATGCATAGCTTTAATTGTTTACCAATCATATTAGTATAAGAGTCAGATTGTTCCTTAAACCAATATGGTGAATATTTGAAGTGAATATGAGGAGAGTGACGATACATTGTTGCCAATAATAAACAAAAAGAAAATACAAATAAATTTGATGGGGTTGTTGTTGAAATTCCAAGAATTTGAGTCTCAATGCAAACTAAGCAATCTCAGTGCAAACTAAGCAATTTCACCTTAAACTTCATGTTTCCCAAATCTATTTCCTATGAACTTTTATCCTTAGGGATAAATCTAAAGTTTGAATTTACAATTGTAATAGTTCACTTCACTTCAACCCATTTTTTCAAGGAAACCCAATAAGTTAAGAAAATTAATATCATTCAAGTGCATTTCAATGACACAAAGCTACAACCCTTATGTAACGTCCCCGACCCTTTGACCGGCGAAGAGGACGCTACCGATACTACTATCAACCCGATAAACTAGCCCCATGAACATACACATAAAGAAATTGAAATGCTTTGAAGTAAAACATGCATACATTATTACCATACAACAGAAGCAAAACCATGCACTCAAGCATTTAACATGTTCATTGTAATTCATTAAACATCAAATACAATTGTAGAGATTGAACACAAAAGGATACTTATCTTATGAAAAACTCGTCCCACAACCAGCTACGTCGCAACAACGTTCCACCCAACCATAGGCCAATGTGCTCCTTAATATCTTAGCAACACTGCCATCCTCGAGTTGGGCATGATTCCCCAAGGAATAAGGAACAAGCAGGCTCACACATAGCCACAGATACACAACAGTACATAGCCAAGCCAACACAGTTGGGTTTATCAGGCCATCAAGGAGCTAGGAAAAGCTGACTGCTAAGCTGGTGGGCTCACTGAAGAGCTAAGGACACCTACACTAGAACTAACTTGACTTCTAGGACACCCACACACACCCAACACAAGGAATCAGTCCCTTCTCTGCTACATAGTCCCTCATGCCCTAACTTCCCTTCCAGTGCTATTCAGGGGTTGTGGAGAAGAAAGCCAGCCCTTTAGCTCTGTCTATGAGGCTCCCAAAGACACCAGGTTTATCATGCATACCAAGCCTTCATTCCCACTCCCATACAGTCCAAATACCAACCACTACATACACACAACAAAATCAAGCAATTCACAGCTCTATGAAAGAAAAAGGGAAACATTACGGCAACCAAAAATGGTGATACGCAGCTCAGGGAAAGCAAGGCGATCCCAGAGTTGTTCTTGGCCCTAACGTGGCCAAAACAACTCAGCAACAACCCGCACTCATGGGGAAAAAAATAGCCACGATATCACCACTAAAAACCATGGGAGAGACACAGCCTGAAATTGGAAGAGGAATTAAATTCCACAGACTCTCAGCATGGAGATGGATTCGTATACACAAAACCATAAAACCGGTAAGCTAGCTATGCACAACAAAGTCCAACAACGAGATTCACACACAGGAAAATTCCATTCGATTTGGAGAGAACTCAACATGGACGTCTGGTAATGAGGAAAATGTCCCAGACCCCAAATCGTGAGGATGAGAACCCACACAGCAAAAATTGTAAACGTGAGGTAGTTCCCCCATCTCTCTGCGTGAGAATGAACAAATGGAATAATGGGTAGTGTGCCTCTTCCTGCCCACGTGAGGGTGGATGAATCTCGTGGAGGAGTGTGCGTGTGGGCAAGGACTGACAGTCCTACTACACACCACTGCCCAGCAATAACTGCCCAACTAACATCAAAGGCTTTTAATTGCTAGTTGACTTATTGAGACAAGGAAAGGTGAGTAATTCAAAAGGGTAGGTGACAAGTAAATGGGTTTAACAACTGACACTTGGATTTCCCCATTGGCCCCAAGGGTCAAATAATTTCCCTCCCTATCCTTAGGAAAATCATTCCCTTTTCATTATGGTTGCATTGACATAGCTGGTTGTGGGTATTTTTTATTAAAATGCATGTTTACATGATGCCAGAATTAATATGTGTCGAATAGCACGATATACCATCGGCAATGATTTTGATCGCCGAAGCATAAAACAACCAAATCAATGGTGAGGATTTTGCCTTTAGCTCCATACCATGATTAATTACAATATATACAACATATACATCTTAATGCAAACGGGCTCAAAACCGAGGTGTTACACCTTATGGCACAATTTCCAATAATATTGTAGTTTAGAAATGTCTTATTACAACAATTATAATAGTACTAAATATTATTCTTTTTCTCTAGATATGTGTTAAGCACTTAACCAATTTAGCTTTAAGTCATGTCAACTCAACATGCACAACCAATGTTAGAATCTAATTAATCAATAAGATAAGGTAAGCTAAAATTCAAAAATGCAAGTGGACAATATTTGGACAGCTGAATATATATATATAGGGCCCCAAGACCCATAACTACTGTAAAAAAAATCACCAATCAATCGGATATCCCTAATATAAGGCCAAAGACCCCCAATAGAGGTTCATGTGTGGTGTATTGATACATTATTCTTTCCTTGGAAGCTTCCTTTAGTGTCTACGACCTGGGTTTCGCGATCGCTCAACCATGTCAAAGGTCTCTAAACCCGTCATTGGTGATTAAAACAACCTAATGGTGTCAATGCCCAGACACAAAGCTAAGAATGGCATCAAGAGGTAACATATGGTGGTTTAAGGTGTTATTGGTGGTCC
>LPNX011220241.1:42573-53274 GCA_001517045.1 Pseudotsuga menziesii
AGTGAAGGGAGGAGCTATTTTCTCGAGGTTACAAGCAATCATTAAAAGTTTACATAAATGACTTAGTACAAAAGCATGCTTTCTATCATTGAAAGAGAAACAAAAAACTAATTACTTTAAATCAATGTTACAAGAATTACAAGAATCTTGAATATTACTGTGTAACTAGGTCTCTAAATAAGTGAATACCATGAGATGGATTCCCATGAAAATAACACCAAATCCAAGCAATAAAAGAAAATATATTTGAAAGAATAAGAGCATGCTAGAAGATCCATGTTTATCACTTTCTCACACATATTTCATAACGTTCTCTTAATTCTCCTAGCATAATCCTAATTACAACCGTCATTGCCATTAAATTCCATGGGAAATGCGATATATCACCCCAAAAAAAACATGTAAAATGGATGGGATCACACTGTTAGCTCGTCTATTAATTAGAATGAAATAATATCTGTAGCCATCGAAATTTATCAAAGAAGCAAAAGCTATTAGGGTGGTGCTTATAGTAGCCAATAGATACTTGCAATACAACAACTACCCAAAATGGGTACGTTGTTTCACCGTAATTTCTCTGTAACAAAAGTTGTTCCAATTTTAAACTCCATATGAATTATTAATGTTGCCAGTGTTTTGAGAGGTTCAAGATCCCAGAGGTTCTGAGTATATAGTTCCCAAAACTTATTCATTCTTTTGACCAATTTTTATTTGCTTGGGAGTATACATTAATTAAATTCTTTAACTTCTACCAGGTAAATTACTAGAAACGGCCATGATATATATTTTACTTGTTGAGAAAACAGGTTATATATAGAATCGCCATGCTAATGTACAGAAGAGGCATATATATATAGGCTAATAATACATACAATATATGTACATAACCAATGTGGGACAAATATAATCTAACAGCCCCCCTCAAGCTCAAGGTGGAGTGTGAGAGACCAACTTGAGTTTGGACACAAGATCACAAAAACACCCTAGAGGATGTGACTTTGTAAAGATGTCCGTGAGCTGATCATGGGACGTGACATAATGAAGCTATAGTGAGCCCTGAAGAAGATGATGACGGACAAAATGACAATCAATCTCAATATGTTTGGTCCGTTCATGAAAAACATCATTATGAGCAATCTGAATAGCACTCATGTTGCCATAGTATACAAGAGTAGCAGAAGAAAGAGAGACACCCATATCTTGTAACAACCATCGTAACCAAAGAAGCTCCAAGGTAGTGTCAGCTAGAGCACAATATTCTGCCTCGGTGCTAGAGCGAGCAACAATAGTTTGTTTCTTACTTCGCTAAGAGATAACCAAAGTGCCAAGTAGCAAACAATAACCAGTGGTAGAGCGACGATCTGTCAGATCACCCACCCAATCAACATCAGTATAAGCATGCAGCTGAAGAGAAGACGGAGAGGAGAAATAGAGCCCATGAAATAATGTTCCCTTCAGGTAGCGAAGAATGCAGAGGACAGCTGAGAAATGAGTGGAGTGAGGAGCAGCCATAAACTGACTCACCTGATGGACAACATACGAGATATCGGGCCGAGTGACAGTAAGGTAAACAAGACTACCAACTAAATGCCGATATAAGGTAAAATCACAAAGAGGCTTGCCATCACCAGGAGTGAGACGAGTATTAAGCTCAGTCGGAGTGTCGACAATCTTACTGTCTGTGAGATTAGCCCGGGAAAGCAGATCAGAGATATACTTGGCCTGTGTCAAGTAATAACCATTAGAAGAAGAAGAGATCTCAAGACCAAGAAAATAGTTGAGAGGGCCAAGATCTTTCATCTCAAAGTGCTGACTGAGGAACTGTTTAAGTTCCTGAATACCAGTGATATCATCTTCAGTGATGATGATGTCATCAACATATAGTAGAAGAAGTATGGTACCCCGGTTTGTGCGGTGAATAAACAACGCTGAATCATATGAGCTGATGGAGTAGCCAAGGCTAGAGATAGTAGCGCTAAACTTAGCAAACAATGCTCGAGGAGCCTGCTTAAGTCCATATAGAGCTCGACGAAGACGACAAACCTTGTTTGTAGGATGAGATAATCCAGGAGGTGGCTGCATATAGACTTCTTCACTTAAATCACCATTAAGAAAGGCATTCTTGACATCCATCTGACAAATTGACCAATGTCGAGAGGCTGCAACAGCCAGCAAAGCACGCACAGAAGAGAGGCGAGCAACTGGAGCAAAAGTATCCTCATAATCCACACCGTACTCCTGAGTAAAACCTTTGGCCACAAGTCAAGCCCTGTACCTATCAATAGTACCATCGGAACAAGTCTTGATTTTGTAAACCCACTTACACCCAACCACAGACTTTCTAGGATGCAAGTCAACCAGATCCCATGTATTGTTCTTGTGTAAAGCATCAAGTTCCTCTTTCATCGCAGCCTTCCAAAGAGGGTTAGTGGAGGCCTCACGAAAGGAGTGAGGCTAATGCAAGGTAGCTAAGGCATGAAAGCAATGAAAATCCTGTAAATGGGATGGGAGGGATCTTACTCGGGTGGATCGGCGAAGGTCAGGTGGTGGAGTGCAGATCGGATCCTCAGATGGAACAGAACCTGGGGACGTAGGCGGAGCGGCGTCCAGAGCATCAGATGACTGTTGTTCGAGCAAGGTAGACTCTGGCAAAACATTGCTAGTGGGAGTTGGAGGAAGAGGAATCTCAGGAAGTGTAGTAAAGGGAGGGAAGGATGGCATGCTGAATTTGTCAACTTCATGGAATAGACGATGATCCCAAAAAACTACATGACGAGAGATGCAAAGACGACGAGAGACAGGATCATAACAACGGTAGCCTTTTTGTTCCACTCCATATCCAAGAAAACAGCACAACCGAGAGCGAGGCTTGAGTTTGGTGCGCTCATAAGTTGGATACTTGTATTAATTCTGTCTACGTAGATTTTTCACAGGGTGATTACAAGCTTATTGATGATATTGCACGATCAGTATTGGAGGGGGAGTTCCCTCCTTGCCCTCTTAGGTTGGGTTTGTCGATGGTCATGGAGGGGGAAATGCTTACTGCTCCCTTACTGGTTGGGGAGAGTTTGGTTGTTGATCTACAGGTTGCAATAGGTTTATCTAGGGGGGAGTCGGTCTCTGTGGGATTGTTGGACTCTTTGGGGTTTAGGGGTTAGGAGTGTGAGGGGGGTGGTGGTGGTGATCCCCATTTTAATGCTTCGGTGGTACCGATTGAGGATTTTCCTCTGCTGATCTCTGTTGGTGGGAACTCGGGGTCTGAATTGGGGCAGGGTGTTGATAGTCCTACTAATTGAGCTTCTTTTAAGGACCCTGAGCTCTTGGGGTCTTTACCCATTTTCTCTGACCGCTTACCGTCCTCACCTTCTGTCTTGCCTCTAGCTTCGACCTGGCATGAGAATGTTACTATCAGGAAGCCTCACAAAGCACTTTACCCAGTGGGTTGTTGGGGGGACAAGTCTTTGTCGGGGGACTATAGTTATGCTCCTCTCTCTGTACATATTAGGGATGTTACCAAAGCGGTTATTCCTTCATCACCTCATATATCCTCTCGGGCACTTAGAGATAAGAAACCCTTGGGTGTGGTTCCCTGATTCGGTTGGTTTCCTTTAATGTTTGTGGGTTAGGAGGGCACCCAAATATCTAGCCATTAAGACTTTATTGGAGGAGATACGACTTGATTTGGTATTTTTACAAGAGACCCTTTGTCTGGGGATGCGGGCTTTGACTATGGTTTCACGTTTTTCCTAGCTAGGAATTTTGTGCTATGTATGTAGAAGGATACTCAGGGGGTTTACTGGCTTCCTGGAACCCGCAGGTGGTGAGATGTAAAGCATTTGTTACTTTTGCGGGTATAGTGATTAAGGATCGGTCTAGAGGATCTCCTATTTCCTAGAAGTGTTTAAATGTTTATGTGTCGTATTGTGATCGAGAGAGTTTTTGGGATTTGGTTAAACTAAAGGGGCTACTAAATCTTGAGAATCTCCTTATTGCAGGCGACCTCAATTTCATTGTTTTAGAAACAGAGGTTTGGGGTGATTCTTCTAGGGTTGATCCTTTGGCACAATATTTTACCAATCTTATGTTGCTCTCACATCTGGTTGATATTGCTCCAACTAGGCTGGGTCCTACTTGGCGTAATGGTCTGGTAGGTTCTATTGGTATTGGGAAGAGACTAAATAGATTCTTGGTTGCAGAGTGCCTGTTACCTCATCTTTCTCAGCATCGAGTGTGGTCTAGACCCTCCAAAATCTCCAATCGCTTTCCTATATGCCTGGAATGGAGGGAGGTGGGGAGCATACCTCCCTATCTGTTTAAATTCAATCAGTCTTGGTTACAGGATGTTGATTTCAATATATTTGTCCATCAGGCTTGGCTGGGGGACTTGACTGCTAGGGGGAATGGTGTTATTTAATCATTGGTTGGTAAATTAAATCGGATGAAGAAGGTGGTTTTAGATTGGGATCATAGGATAAAGCATGAAAGAGGATGTGAATTGGATTTGATTGAGGTACAAATTGCTGATACGTTCTTGTTAGCTCCGACTAGTATTCTTGCTAGTGAAGAGTTGGGGTTATAATCGATACTTAAGGATGAGAAAGAATCAGTACTAGCTTTTAAGGCTTCATCCTAGTGACTTAAGATTTAGGTGATATGGATCGAGCATGGAGATGCTAACTCAAAATTATTCTAGAATTATGCTAGTGCTCACCGCAATGGAAATACAATTTGGGAAGTGACGAACCTCAGGGGTAATCATATCCATGAGGATGCACAACTGAAGGTGGCGACGGTGGACTATTTCTCACAGGTTTTTAAAGAGGAGGAACCTACTCGTATTCAAGATCAACTGCAGGTTCTTAAACAGTTCCCTAAATTTTTATCTTCTGATGAAGCATAGATGATCGAGAGGGCTATCACTTTAGCAGAAGTTGAGTCGGTGTTGCAGGGTTTTGCGAAGGACAAAAGTCCTGGGTCGAATGGGTGTCCAGTAGAATTCTTGCTATCTTTTTTTTATTTAGTTGGAAATGATTTGCTGGCAGCAGTTGAACAAACTCATTTGGAAGGTTGTTTTCAAAAGGTACTAAATGCGACATATATCACATTGATGCCTAAGTGTGAGAATCTTGAGACCTTTGCAGATTTTAGACCTATTTCATTGTGTAACCTGCTTTACAAAGTGATTACAAAGATTATTTCGGGCAGGCTGAAACCATTACTTGCAGATGCTATATCAGGTGAGCGGTTTGGTTTTATGAAGAATAGAGAGATATTAGAAGTTGTAGGGATTACATAGGAGGTTTTACATTCAATCAAGGTTAGGAAGTTGAAGGCCTTGATCCTTAAGATGGACTTGGTGAAGGCATACGATAGGGTTAACTAGAACTTGCTCATGCTTCTTCTTCTGTAAATTGGGTTGACAGTGGATTCGGTGAACTGTATTATGGCGTGTGTCACTACTGCAAATTATGCAATATTCATTAATGGTGCACCAAATTCCTTTTTTAGTTCGAGCCGAGGAATGCATCAAGGATGTCCTTTATCTCCCTTACTCTTTCTGTTAATTATGGAAGGTCTGAGTTTGCTTATAAATGAGGCCAAAATCTTGGGTAAGATCAATGGTATTTCTTTCTCTACAACCCTGGTTATTACCCACTTGCTCTTCGTTGACGATGTGGCTATATTTGGTCTAGGTACTTTGGAAGAGTGGGCTTGTTTCAAAGGTATTCTTGACATTTTGACTACGTCTTCATGTATGGTGATCAGTGTTGATAAGTCATCCTTTTTGTATAATAACATATCATCTATTGTGCTTGATAGTATTCAAGTTCTTTTCCCTTATAAGATGCATCAGATTGATATTGGTTTTAGATATTTGGGGTATCTCGTCAAACCACTAAACTATCAGATTAGAGACTACAGATGGGTTATTAGAAAATTTGAACATAAGCTTAGCAATTGGTCATTTATATTCCTTTCTATGAGGGGTCGTCTTATATTGCTAAATTTTGTTTTGTGTGGTATCCAAGTTTATTGGTTCTCTCTTGTGAAGCTTCCTAATACTATTTTGAAGGCTATTAGAACGATTATGTTTAGTTTTATGTGGTGGGGACATAAGTTGAGAAGAGGTTTACATTTGGTAAATTGGGAGCAGCTCTCTCGACCGTATGCATGTGGGGGGTGGAATGTGAAGAACTTAGAATGGTTTAATATTTCCTTAAGAATGAAGAGCATGTGGTTGGAAATTAATGGTGCATTCTTATGGAACAAGGTACCGAAGGCTAAGTATTGTTGGTCTCCTATTATTGGCTGTCCAATACAGCATTTTCTAGCATAAATCTTATGAAACCACATGATAAGTTAGTTTTATTAATATTGATTTGTGCGTGGTCATGTTTTTGTGGAGACCAACGTTGATAAAGGTTTGGTAAGTGATTTTTAACTATTTATTTCTTACTTTACCTTGTTTTATGTATAAATTGGGTTTTTAAACCTCCATTTAAATATTTGGGTCAATTGATGGGTCGTTGTTTCCTTTGTGCAGTGGTCTCAGCGCTCCAGGGCAGATTTACGCTAGCTGCACCAGCGATTCAGGGGCTTCAATCCACAACTGGGATGTCTCTTGAGCTTTCATCGCCTTCCAGATATCTCTGCAGATTTTTCAGGTGTTGTTTTACGGGATGTCCTATGTTTAAGGAGCTGTTACCCTCCATTTTTAGCAGTGTGTGGATCTCAAGCAGTCTGGCAATGTCATTCCCGTCCTTGATCAGGAACCTGATTTCGGGCTCGATTTCTGAACAATCGGTTGGGAATTGTTCAAAACGGTTCGAAACCCACTTCACAAATGGCCTCATTTACCCCTATTCGCGAGCATTTTTCAGAATTTCTCAATGAATGTGGAGAAATCCTTTCCAGAACATACATGGTTTTGCCAGATTTGGTGTTGGCCGTTTTCTGGGTGGTTAATCAAATCTCTGCATTTTGGGATGGATCTTGTTCATCTATCCATCTATAAATAAATCCTTAAGAAGAGGATGCTCAGAGAAGATTGTAATACTTCATTTCATTAATACAACCAGCGTTTATCTCCTTTAAGGTTTTGACTTAGAACTGGAAGGCGTTGAGGGAGGGCCGCCTTCAACACCAACCCCTGGTATTTTGATATTGTGCATTTTACAGTAGTAGATGTAACGGTTTCTTATTTTGACAGTAATATTAATGGTTTTACTCATACGTGAATTAAAATAGAATGCATGCTGCAGATTTTAGTCATTTACAACTGATTTGGCTTGCTGAATAAATCTAGGAACAGTTTGTATTTAAAACCCCTTTCTGGTTTTCAGCATGGATTGTGTATTAATGGCTATGATTATTATTTAGGGTTATTGTATTTATAAATCGTGTGATGGTTTGATTCAAGCTTTACTTTGTGAAGAATTACAAGTAGACTGAGCTTTCACATTGTCTTCACTGCTAGCATATAGCGATAAATGAATAGCTACAGGATTGGTTTAGACTCTTCTTGTTCACAGGACTGTAGAATAAATTGAGGAATGGTGTGTATTTAAATTTTCCTTTGGATTTCCAGTGTGAATCGTGGTATTGGCAAATTGGATAATGAACTCGATTCTAGCTGTTGAAGAATCCTTTTGCTGCAGCGTGAGAATAATTGATGAACAGCCCATCCTTTTTACTTTCGAGCTTGCAGAGCTGTAGGATATTTTGTTGGAGTTGAACAGTATTCATAATATTTTTGTAGAGGGTTTGAAGACCGTAGTTTACAGAACGTATAGGGCTTTGTTAAATAATCTTTTAAACAAGTGATTAAATAGGAAGAAATCATGCTGTTTGAGTTTGGAGAGGAACCTTAGTTTATAATATTGCTTTCTTGAATCAACATCAGCTCCACAGTGTGCATATGCAAACCAGAACCAGTGAATATTTCTCACATAGCCCTAATACTGATTAATGAGTATTGTTTGAATGGCCTTGGCATTTTCCTGTGTGCATTAGTGTGCATAAAATAAAACAGAGTATATTTAAATAACAATAACCAGCCAAGCTTCATTATAATAGGCTGTGTGTTGACAATTCAAAGTCAAGAGGTCACAGGTGTTACTCCGGCAATAATTCTAGAAGTATTAGTGTGGAGTTAAGCATTAGATCTTGTAGGATTAATGGTGGAGTTTTCAAGTTAATTGATCATGTTTATTCTGAAACTTATTAAGCTCTTTCAGTTGTAGAATAGATCATCAGCACTGTAGCTGAGTGTGGACTGTTGAGTGTTTTAAGGGATTGCTGTAGTTCAAGGGTTTGTTTAATTTATCAGCAGGTTGTTCTTTTGAAGCATTGCTGTAGGTAGGATTTCTTGAAAGATTAGGGCTGTTTCAAAGAATTACTGTAGCCTGTAGATTGCTGTAGGCTATGCTGAGTTTGATAGTCAGTAAATTAATTTCCTTTTGTTTTAGAACAGATCTATGAGTCTTTAGTATAGATCATCCAGGATAGCAATAGTTTCATCCATTTCATTGCTTTGTTTGAAGTAGACTAGCATTCCTGTCAGCACGAGCATTAAAACTGCCTTGCCTGCACATATAGTGTAGCAGCTCAAAGTTTACGTTCTCTGGTTGATAATTAAATTGAGGTGAATTAAGTAACATTAATTTTGACCAACATTTTGGCGCCGTTGCCGGGGATTTGCTCCAAGGTAAGCTATTATTTTGCTCATTTTTCTATGAATTTGTTTCGGTAGATATGTTTCCTGTTACATTACACAACAAGGTGGAGGGGAAACGTTAAGACGCAAAGACGAATTCACTATGGGGTTCCCATGGTGTAACAGCCTGCCACATCCACTTTAGTGGGTTTCCCCAAACCCTTGTTGTTTCCTTCTTGCAAGTGTGTCTGTTTTTTTTGTATGTTTGATTTATTTTGCTGCAAAAGTGTGCTTACCTTTCCTGTAAGGCGTGTTTACTTTCTTGCAATTTAATTTCATGCAAGTGTGTTTTTCTTTTTGCAAGTTTGGGTGTGTTTACTTTTTGCAATTTAATTTCAAGAGTGTTTCATTTTATGCAAGAGTGGTGTGTAGTCTTGATTAGAATCATTTAAAACACATCTTAATCAAATAAAAATAAAAACTTGGGCGCTGTAAGAGCCCTATACATTGATCCTTGTGCGAAACATGAACAAGACAACTGACAGAAATGGATGCAGAAGTAACCATTAATTTGGGAAAACTTTCTCAAATCCTAGCTGCAGTTGGGAATTCTTCTTGTCAGGTAGAACACATCTTGACAGCAGTTAAGAGTTTATCTACCTCTCCTGACATAACAAATGAACCAAGTCCCAAGAGTCACAAAAAGACATTCCTTGCCAAATTGCAGAGGAAGTTGACAACTTGGGTGTTACATCGGATGAAAAGCAGTTGAAAATTGAGGAGGTATCAGCAAATCCTCTATGTACTTCCAAAATCAATCAATCAGAAGAAGGGGATCTACATGATATGATGAAGGAAGGTGAGTACTAGGACTACTTCGAAAGTTGGTTCCAAGAGGCAACCAGACTACAACACCATTTCCTCCTTCAACACCTTTTGTTGCAGAAGCAAGTAAGTCAGTTGGTTCTCCTTATCCAGGTAATCATTGCAACAACTTTTTCATATGTGGATAGAGGTATATTTTTAATTTTACTTCGCACTTGGTTACATTGGAAGAATTCCTATACTTGAATGGAAATATTTTCTTTCTTCTTAGGTAGAATAGGAAAATATGTATATATAAAAAAAAGGTTGCATGTTTAATTTAGAAATTAATGCAACTTCGTTGTTTTTCTTTCTTTTCAATAAAATGATAAGATCTTTAACCAGACTTTAGACCTTCTCTCCAGTCCATACTTTCAGAAAATTTATTATAACAGCAGCCCATAGCAAGGAAAAATGCTAGAAGGTAATATGAAATTGTGACTGTTCTGTAAATATAAGACCAATTGGTGATGGACATGTTACATTTGTGGTAATGGACATTGGTTAAAGGTATATCACAAACATCTTTTTAAGCAAGAGTTCCTTCATAACGTGAGTTAGCAATTGGAACTAGAGCTGGTAGGGGGAGAAAGGATTTCTTCATCTCTTACTCTCTCTCAGTAACATTCAATAAAATTGTTTTTGTATATATGTACAGGAAGTTGTTTTTATTAGGTTTCTTTTGAAGGATATAGATATTCTTTTCAGGTTCAGGATGTTTTGAAAACAACAGGGAAGTCTTTTGTTATTATTTATTTTTCAGCCATTGATTGTTCTTGCAAAGGACTGTTTTAATTTGGTAATTTCTGAGCTGCACTGGTAATTAAAATGTCTGTATCAGGTAAATGTATGTGTGTTGTCAGATTTTTCAGAAATGTTCTGGTTATTCATATGAGTACTTACCCACCAGGCATTTCCTACATTAGTGCTTTAAGCTTCCCAAATGTTTTCTGCTTTTGAACTTATGGGTTGCTAGGACCATTTGATTTGGTTTCACACTAGATAGAGCGAGGGAATTGTTTTTAGTAACAACTATGGGCATTAAATTATTTTTTAAGACAGGCATCATTTTGAAAAAGGTATCTAGGACTGGGCAGTTTGGGGGTTATTATTTATTGGCTGTTATAATACTCAATATATATATATATATATATATATATATATATATATATATATATATA
>LPNX011220287.1:1999-46934 GCA_001517045.1 Pseudotsuga menziesii
ACAGACCTAAGATCCACCAATAAATGGATCGAGTCCTATATGATACATGGGAATAGCAAAATTTGATTTCATATCAGATTTATTGATTTAAAACATAAAATCTGTTAACAAATCTTTAGATCCACTTTTTTAGCTTCATCTTTGACTATTCCAAATCTTGGACCTAGATCTTTCCTTGGGCACATGACCAATTTTGGGAAGTAGACAAGCATGCATTTGATGGCCATTCACGATTTTAACATCCTTCTGGACAGGCTAGAAACTCCAAAAATGCAAAACTATGAAAAATTTCCACCTACAGAACTTTCGACAGCACCTTCTGATTTTCATGTATGGAGGGCTTTGCCGGAAATTCTGAAGCACTAGTTTTCCTGTTACTGACAGTTCAATAGTTTGTCTTAATTTCAATCTGGATTCTGAACTGCTTCCGAGATATCCTGTTGTTGCCTTTTGATTGACACTAACTAAGACTGAAATACTTTCCAAGGAGCTCCCGCAAGGCTTAATTACACATGATGTACTACATCTCTGCTAGAATTCTGAGTTTGACCTGTTGAACTAATCCTTTGACCGTTGATCCTTTGCTTTGAGATGTACAACCTTAAACTCATTTGCTCCCAGCCGTCATTTAATCTTTGAGCTGCTAGAATTGAAATCTGTGATTGCCTGCTAAATTTGGGCTTTTGGATTAATCATCGACAAGGTTCAAACTTTTCCTCTGCCCCTACTTTGCCAACTATAATCATCAAATAATTAAACTCTGCCTGGGAGTTTATCTTTGACTGCTGATCTTTCTTCAACAAATTTAAGACAAATTGACTAAAATTGATTTGGAAATAAAGTTATGGATAAGTCTCAAGAGGATTTTACTTTTTAAGAAAATTTGCCATGATTTATCTCCTAAATTGGAGGAATTTGTTGCTGACCCAAAGTCTTTCACGAACTCTGCCATCTTGTAAAATCTCGACCATAAGTTTAGAAGATCGGGAGTCCACCGTTATCTTGTTGAGGATATTTCATGCTAAACTTTACTAAGTCTTTCTCACATTCACCATTTTATCTTCATGCGTTTGATCTTCTTCAAAATTTCCAGGAAAATGATAAATACAATATCCTTATGAATAAATTTCCCAAAATATAAATAATTTCTTCTTTATATCCATAAAACCATTTCTTGTTTTTACCCATGGTTTTGAAAAACAATCCCATGTTTCCATAAATCATGGAAAACGGTAAACTGTTTCTTGTTTTTGCACATGGTTTTCATAATCAAAGTTTAATAGTTTATAGATAAATAAAATTATCCGCATACCAAAATACTGAGAAAATAAACCCAATTTAGGATTTTCTCAATCTTATTTTCTGTGCATATCTCGATCCATAAAAATCTTGTACATGAATACTTCTCCATAACTGCCTGCAGCGAATGCTTTTGCAAACTGCTGGTTTTGCTGCCGGATTTGAAGATCTTCCCTAAAATATACCAGATTGACTTTGAGATCGGAGAAAAATCGGCGAGTTGGCTTTGACTCGGCCGAGCCGACCGGTTCGGTACCGAACCGGCCACCCGAGCCGGTTTAAAGGCCGGTCTGGCTCAGTG
The DNA here is from genome assembly GCA_001517045.1 of Pseudotsuga menziesii. Taxonomy (NCBI): domain Eukaryota; kingdom Viridiplantae; phylum Streptophyta; class Pinopsida; order Pinales; family Pinaceae; genus Pseudotsuga; species Pseudotsuga menziesii. The sequence goes on from LPNX011220287.1 coordinate 3,600, forward strand.
AGGGTTTGACATAGTCGACTAGGGCCGAGTCCGAGCTGACTCGGCCGAGTTTAAAAATACTGGAACCTGCACATCACATTGTGACCGCTCCTCGTATTCTTTATCAATCTGCATTTTAGATAGGCACTTGCATATCATACTTAGAGTTAAAAAACACAAAAATATATACGGTGGACCGAGCCGCAACCGGTAAAACCTTTTAATTTTTGTTACTTGACCTACGGTAGCCGGACCGTAAACCGGATGGATTCCTCATACCAAACAGTCACGGCTAGTTGGGAACGTTGACTGGGGAGAATCCCTTGCTGTTGTTGCCTACGATTTTCCAGGCCTCAACAGTTTCTGGAGCTAGAAGGAGGGCACCAGTGCATGGCTGGCCGAGGAAACCCATTTCCTCAAAATTACTCCACCAGTGACAGTTTTGAAAGCAGTTTATTTCCTAATCCGATTCGTGAAGAGAATAGAGAACATTTGTATTCTGTGGACAACGAAGTTGTTAATGATTTGAGAAGACACACTAGGGCTTATGTGAAGAAGATTGGAGGATTACCGATTATCCTTGACTACCTAGAAGAGAATACAAGAAGAAAGACCGTCCTGTTTTGGAAGACTCTGTGTTAGTTGGAGATTGGGAAGAACTTGTAGAAACAATGTTACAGGAAGTTGTTCAGCCTTTGAATCAAGTAGGCCCTGATACACCTAACGGTTCACCTGTCCGTACTCCTGTTCATTCTCCACCTCACTCTCCACCTAGACTCATGGCAGGTGTAAATGCAAATCAGCCACCTAACCCACCAAATCCACCACCTACTTGGAAAGCCAGATCACCCTTAAACCTAACACCTCCTTTGCATGACTTACCTAAAGCTTTTGAGAAGATGCTACCCAAGTTTGACCCAAGTGAGAGGATCCTAATAGATGATCATTTGCAAAGTTTCTACTTGGACATAGAAGGGCTAAAGGCTGGAGAACACGAAGACGTAGTCTGCAGACTTTTCCCACATACCCTTAAAGGAGCAGCCGCCTCATGGTATTTTGGTCTGCCTGCAAATTCAATCCCAGACTGGGATACTTTTGAAAGGATATTCAGAAGCAAATATGTAGCCCAGAAAACTCATGCAGCTCTCATGAAAGGGCTGTGCGTTTTAAAGAAAGAAAGAAAAGAGAGTGCATAGTTTTACTCAAAGGTTTGCAGCCTATCTTAAAAACTTTTCTGAAACTGACAAACCCTCGGATAAAGTTCTGATTGAATATTATACTTCAGCTCTAGGACCCGATTTGGCCATGTTTGCCAAGATGAAAGCCAAACCTATGCTAGTGGAGACTTATGAAGAAGCGGAGAGAGTAGAAGCTGAAAAGGAAAGCATAGAAGATTATCCTGAGCAGTCAGGAGAGAAAAATGTTGGGAGGAAAGCTTTGTTATTTACAAAGCCTAAAGAGGAACAATCACATGATTTCGAAGGAATGGCAAAGATGATGCAGAAGCTTTCCAACAGAATAATAGACTTGAAAAAGGAAAAGGAAGCTCAGAAGTCTTATAAGCCTTATTACAAGAAGAGAGAAGACAATAATCAGTCTAAACCTCCTCCACACGGTCCTGCATCAATGAACTTAACGGAGGTAGGTATGGATAACTTTTGCACTTTCCACCAGCAGCCTCATTCTGAAAAAAATTGTCCTTTGTGGATAAATTCAATGACATTAGTGATGAATCAACTGCTGGATTCCAAATTAATAGAAGCACATGATGAGGAAGAAATTGATAATAAATCAATGGAAAAGCAAGAGGATGATGCCATGGTTTTATGGGATTGTGTCTCGATGTTTGATACTGAAAAGGAAAGTGATTTAAGACATGAGGACATATTAGAAGCAAATGTGACAACGAGAAGCCAAGGGTTGATAAAAGAAGACAGATTAATAATCCCGAAAATTAGGAGACTTCAGAAGAATATAAAGAAATTTCAGAAAAGCACCACGGCTAATAAAATTCCCGAGTTTACTATTACCAGTGAAAATCTAAAGCAGACCAACATGCCTACTAAGCCCATTGAAAAGAAAATCGATAATATAAAAACGAATCTCACAGAACATAAAATGGAGTATGACATTGTGGAGGATATCAAGAAGGTAAGGGCAAATATTTCACTATTTGAGATGTGTAATGTCCCACAGCAGAAAGAGAAATTATTGAGAGCACTTGAAATGCATGAGGAAAAGCTTCCCACCGACAATCAACCCCAAGTAGAAGAAATCGGTGAAGCAAGTGTGGGAGGTAAGCCTAAATGCAAAACTCCACATTTTCTCCTTACTTTCGAAATTTTCAACCATAACGTGCACAACTGTCAGGTAGACTTAGGGGCATTAGTAAATGTTATGCCACTGTCAGTCTGCAAGAAGATAAATGGACAACCCAAACCATCTACCTGGCAGGTCATTCAGTGAAGGTAATTGGGGAAATTGAGGATCTTTTAATTCGATTATCTTCAAATAAAAAGGTATGTCAGTTCATTGATGTTGTAGTAGCAGACATACCTGAGGCGTATGGACTTGTTTTGAGTAGGGATTGGTCAGCAAAGCTGAATGGATATTTTGCATCAGACTGGTCACATCTGTGGCTACCTTATAAAGGAAGTCCAAATCAAATTAAAGTTATAAGAGAGCCCCACATGAAACACAATGTCACTCAGTTAGAAGGTAAGAATGAACTAGTGAATTCTGTTTTGGGGAACTACTTCGTTGAGCTAGAACCGGGAAATTACCAAGCGGAAGAAGCCAGCAGTACATCAGACACCCAGCCTAATCTCCTTCGATTTTTGCAGGCTGATGAAATTGATTGTAAAATAGTAGATTTAGCTTTAGATGTAGATGTTGATTCATGTACATTAGTAGTAGATGATTTTTGGACACCCTTCTTTGATGGATCTAAAACTTTGGAAGGATCAGGAGCTGGTTGAGTCCTGATTGATCCTAAGAAAAATAAACATTTCCTTTCATGTAGGTTAGAGTTTGAATGTACCAATAACACAACCGAATATGAAGCATTAGTTCAGGGACTAAGAAAAGCGATTGAATTAGAATTAGAAAATCTGAAAGTGTATGGGGATTCTGAAATAATTGTAAAACAGATTCGAAATCAGATACATTGCATTTCCCCTCATTTAAAAGCTTATCAAAATGAAGTGTGGGATTTGCTCAAAGGTTTTTACGCATTTAATATTGTATCGATTCCTAGACTAAAGAATGCAACAGCTGACTTGTTAGCCACCTTAGCTGCGAGGCTTGTACCCTCTAATAACAGGTGTTCTATTGAATTACTTTTCAGGCCTTCTGTTCTAGACATGATTACAAATTTACGAGTTTCTGACGACAATCAGCAGATTCTGGAATGTTTGACAAATGATGAAACCTTCAAAGGGGCAATCATTGATGATGAAGAAAATCAAGCTGAGCTAAAATTCGACAATTTTATTCCTAAAGGAGTCAGGACTTCAGAGCGAATATTTGATCTAAACTACAAATTCAGAAGGCCAGTAAATGTTAAGACTCATAGCTCGTCTTTACAATTCGCGCTGATTAATTTAGGAACTGAAATTGAGCCTAAATATGTGAATTTGGGAAAGTGTTGCTCCCCAGGTGAAAGAAATAAGTTCACCAGTTTGTTCAAGCAATACAAAGATGTGTTTGCCTAGACATATGAAGATTTGAAAACATATGACACCAAGATTATTCAGCATGTCATCCCTATTAGGACTGGGGTCAAGCCTTATTAGCAGCCTTTGAGGAAAATGCATAAAAAACTGGAGCCTCTAATTCAGAATGAAGTAAAGAAATTGTTGGATGCTAAAATTATTTTCAGAGTCAGACACTCAGAATGGGTTTCAAATCTGGTACCAGTAAGGAAGAAATTTGGAGAAATTAGACTGTGTGGATTTCAAAAACTTAAATCGTGCTTCAGATAAAGACAATTATCCAGTTCCACCCATGCAACAAATATTGCAAATGGTTTCGGGTTCTGAGTTATTTTCTTTATTAGATGGATTCTCTGATTACAATCTGGTGTTAGTAGCTGAAGAAGACAGACTCAAAACTACATTCAGAACAAGATGGGGGACTTTTGCTTACAGAAGGATACCTTTTGAACTCATAAACGATGGAGCTACTTTCCAGAGGGCTATGGATATAGCTTTCCACGGTCTGATTGGCCGCAGTGTTGTGGTATACCTCGATGACATCGCAATATTTTCAAAGAAAAGAGAAGAACACACATTTCATCTAAAGCAGATTTTCGAGCGTTGCCGAAAATATGGTATCTAGCTAAACCCCAAGAAGTGTGTGTTTGCTGTTACAGAAGGAAAGCTACTAGGTCACATGGTATCTAAGAAGGGGATCTCCATAGACCCAGAAAGGATCAAAGCTATCGAACAGATCCCCTTACCCCATAACAAAAAGGGCATGCAATCATTTATGGGGACAATAAATTCCGTGGGAAGGTTTGTGCTGGATTTTGCCAAAATTGTTAAGCCTTTGTAGCAAATGATGAAACAAAGTGTACAATTCAAATGGATTGATGTAGAGAAGAATGCATTCAGTAAAATAAAGACATCTATTGCTCATGCACCCTCTCTCAAAAGTCTAGATTATATGAAAGATTTTATTTTGTACACTTTCGCATCTGACAATTCACCAGCAGCTGTGCTTACTCAGAAGGAAGATGGGGGAGATGAGTTCCCCATATCATGTATGAGCACTGGTTTGCAGGGGGTCGAATTAAATTACCCAACTGTGGACAAACAAGCTTATGCAGTTTTCAAAGCGGTAAAACAATTCAGGCCGTACATACTTAAGAACCGGACCAAGGTAATAGTTCCACATCTAGCTGTGACTCGTGAGGCCTCTTTTCGTGAAAAAAGAATTTGGAGAAAGAAGAGGCAACTGGGTAACAACTTTGCAAGAGTATGACCTCGAATTCAAGCCAGCCTCCATCGTTAGAGGGCAAGGACTGTGCAAATTAATGGCTGAAGGCAACAGTAATGAAGAAAACAATTGGGAAAATGAAGCAGAGTTACATATGATGGATGTATGTCCTCTTTTCACAGCTCTAGATTCTTGGTACCGAGACCTTGTTCATTACCTTCAGGAGGGTGTGTTGCCAGAACATTGGAATTCCAAGCAACGAAGAGCGTTGCGCCTTAAATCAGCTGCGTATTAGATCATTGATGGAATTTTATTCAGGAAAAATTATGATGGAGTCCTTCTCAGATGTTTAGAGAAGGAAGACGCTAAAAGGGTCATAACTGAGTTACATGATGGGCCTGCTGGAGGTTATTTTTCCGGAGATATGACAGCACATAAGATTCTCAGAGCCGAGTACTATTGGCCCACGCTGTTCAAGGATGCTCATGTGCATGTTAGAAGGTGCGATATCTGCTAGAGGTGTGGGGGAAGACAAGCCAAAACAGCAGGACCATTGAAGCCAGTTATGATAACAGAACCATTTGAGCAGTGGGGAATTGATATCATTGGAGAAATAAAACCAAATTCTTCGTTGCAGCACAAATATATTCTAACGACAACCGACTACTTCACTAGATGGGTCGAAGCCATTCTGCTACGTAAAGTCAATGAAGATGCGGTCATGAATTTCTTGCAGGATCATATTATGACCAGGTTTGGGGTTCCAATTTCCTTGGTTTTCGATAATGCTACTTATTTTTCTTCTATTAGATTAACTGCATTCGCTCATGAAAAAGGAATTAAGTTGCATTATTCTGCCAACTACTACCCACAAGGAAATGGTTTCGCAGAATCTATGAACAAGAATATGATTAGGATCTTGAAAAAGACAGTCATAGAAAACCAGAGAGGTTGGCATTTAGCATTACCGAACGCTCTTTGGGATGATAGGGTCACACCCAAGAATGCCTTAGGTGTGTCACTGTATACCCTTGTTTATGGAAAAGAAGCTATACTTCCTCTTAACATTATGCTACCATCCTCCATAATAGCCCAAGAATCTAGAGGCACAGACACCGAAATCCTACAACTGAGAATTTATAATCTTTTGAAGGTGGAAGAGTCTAGATCCAAGGCCAAGGAACGTTTTAAGCAGCAGCAGGAAGTAGTGAAAAGGTGGTTTGATAAGGACAAAGATGGAACAAAGGAATTTGAAGTGGGAGACCTGGTTCTTAAATGGGATCACTCGCATGATGAAAAGGGGAAGCACACGAAGTTTCAACAGTTATGGGTAGGCCCTTTTCAGATTGCGGCAAAACTTGGCCCCTCAACCTATAAATTGCAAGATTTACAGGGGTGGGAAGAGAACTTGCCAGTTAATGGTTTAGTTCTCAAGCCTTATTTTTCTTGATTTTTTGTTTTGTTTTATACATAAATAATTTGATTTGGTTGATTGCTGCTTGTTTTTAGTTAAAGTTTATTTTTGATTTCAATAAAAGAGGCAAACTGTTGGTTGCATGGAGCCTCAGAGTTCTGGATTAATTGAAATCTTTGGGTATAAGACTGTATCCTTTTGTTTGAATTTGATGGAATTTCTTATAGTAAGTAGTTTTCCTAAATGGCTATGAACACATTGAAGTCCTGCTTAATCCCTGAAAGATAACTCAGGATCAAGAAGTCTGGAATACTATTTCGAGGCCCCATCCATTTCACATCTAAAATGTTCTAAGGTATGATAGCAAAAGACCCACGGAAAGGAAGTAGGGTAAACAGTATATTATATATAAATGATCCCATGCCAAGAATTGAAAGCCAAAAGGCTAATAAGAGTCAAAACTCCTAAGAAAGCAATATGTATCAAACAAAGTACTGAATCTTATAAGTACAAAATTGCCAAAAGTTCTTCTACGTCCGTGAGTTGAAAATTAAATACATCTCTCACACAAAAGGACACTATGGATAGAAATTCAGAAAGAAAGGCATGAAGAGGACTCAAAGGAAAAAAAAGTTCACAAGCACACAAAAGTGCAAAATGGCATGGGAATGAGGAACAAATGAATATTTCTGTTTGCCATGTGTTACAATCTTGTGGTGTCTAAGCTGGAAGCTACTTGAAGACCGAGGTAAAATGAAACTCATCTACTTGGCCTCAAAAGAGTTATCTTGACTTTGAAGTCATAGTTTCCATTTCCTAAATAGGACTATCATCAATGATTAAAAGTACATATATTTGCCATTGTGGGAATCTAGACATCTAGAAGAATTCAACATGTTGGTTTTATTGCTGAACAGTCTGTTGCTTAAGGAAGAAATTATCCAGAGATCTGGGTTCACCAGGTAGTCGCCATTTGTTGCAGCTGCAACGTTCTCCCAAATTTCTTAAAATTTTGGACCCTCCTTTAAATTTTTGTCTTGCTTAGATTTATTGCAATTGCTTGACTCTGCTGCGAGTTTGATCTTTGGAGGATGATTGCTGAATGAATATCTTTGTCTGCTGACGCTGCTATGTTTAACTTGGTTTTGACTTATGGGTGATTTCCTTTGATCGCTGTTGGTAGGTTTTGAATTATGAGTCGGGGCCGTAGTCACCTACGCAGCCGCCCTTGCGGAAGCTTTATAATGAATGACCTGATGTAAGGTCTGTTGTTCGCCGATGCGTGTTTATCTCTGTCATTTTATTTTACTGTCAGCGTTATTCTTTCCGCTGTCGGAGGTCTTTTTTACAGTGTATCGAAGCTGTTGTTCTCTACAGAGCCGCCGTTGTGGAAGCTAAACGATGAGTGTTCCGATGCATAGTTCCTACCCTGGCCGATCCTGCGGTTTTATCGCTTTTCCTTGTTAATCGGAGCAGTTCATAACTGTGGGCAGAACCCGTGTCTATTTGATTCCCGCCATTGTGGTTCCTTAACAGACTAACCGTCCGATTCTATAATAGTTTCGACCTCTGATGTATCGAATCCCGTTGTAATGCTTTGTTTCGTCGATGTTTTGTTTTGCTCCGGAGCAACTAGACCATGGGTTACCTGCCGTTGCGGCGTTTTAGTAAACTAACCGACAGACGTTATGTGTTCCGTTTCGTCGATGAAGTTTTTATCTGCCGGAGGTTTAGTTTTCCCGCCGGTGGGGTTTTTCTCGCCCTAGGCGACAGTTTTCTTAGTTTTTGATCAGGTTTGAGGTTTCCATGTTGAAAGTGCAGTCTCGGGTTGTTACTGTTGATGCTCATTTTTATTGGTAGTATGATTTACGTTCATTGAAAAGTGGTTTGGATAAATGATGCGTTTTTTGTGTTGATCATAGACAGACATGGGAGATTTTCTCAAATCCAGTTGATGATTACTGCTGCAAAGAAGTCATAGCTGGAGGACAACTCAGAAGTAAGCTCTAGAAGAATGAAGCAGTTAAAGCACGAAGAAGTAGAGATGTTGCTGAAGGATTAGAAGATAGCGAAGGTTTGAGATTAACCGGATCTCGAAAGTGACCAATGGATTACTGAGCAAAATATAATTAAGGCAGAGGCCTAGGCTTGTAAAAAGTTTGGCAGCTACCAAGCTGGTCCCTTTTTCATAAAAATGCTTTTAAATCATGAATCTGAAATGTAACGTTTGTATGAATCATGAACACTCACAAAATGACAAAACTGTGGGATTAAAAGGCCAGGGGGCAACCCAAAGGTTTGGCAGTCTTTGTATAAATATAGGAAAGATAGAGAGTCACATGGACTTTTTCTCAGTTAGACTTGTGAGAACACAGTGTAAGAGGAACTATTTCGTTTTGCTATATACTATTACAGTTTTGCTTGTTGGAGAAAGCTTTGGTGGAATGTTCAAATGTTGTTCAATGGATGTGTTGAAGGGGAACTATTTCATTTTCAGTCTTTATTCGTTAATTGTGAGATCGTTCTAACTTGTTGAATCTATGTTCTTTATGAATGTTCTCCGGTTTATTTTATGATAATTTCCACTATGAGTAATGAATGTTTTCACAGACAATGAGCTATCTTGTTGTTCATCCATCTATTCATGTTTATGTGTTTTGAATCAAAGAACAGCTACCTGTGATTTTTCTTAATGCATGAACAATAATACATTACTCATTAAATGATAATCTCACTCCCTAGGGACAGCTTAGTTAGTTTTATTTCTTGCTGTGTGTGGTTCAGATGCGAGAGAGTCTAAGACAAGAGGTAAGAACCTGTGCATCACATTGTGACCGCTCCTCATATTCTTTATCAATTTGCGTTTTAGATAGGCCTTTGCATATCATACTTAGAGTTAAAAAACACAAAATTATATACGGTGGACCGGGCCGCAACCGGTAAAACATTTTAATTTTTGTTACTTGACCTACGGTAGCCGGACCGTAAACCGGACGGATTCCCCATACCAAACAGTCACGGGCTAGTTGGGAACGTTGACTGGGGAGAATCCTTTGCTGTTGTTGCCTGTGATTTTCCAGGCCTCAACACAACCTTAATTGCATATTCAAAATTATTCCAATAACATCAATTTCCCTTGCATCCATGGCACAAAAATTGTGGTAAGGTCTAGTGAACTTCAAATTCAATTTTTCCATGACCTTAGTGATAATATTGGATGAAGGCCCTAAATCTAACATACAGTTATGCAATAGAAGATCATTTATCATGAAAGAAACATAGAATGGAGAATGATCTTCTTTGTTTGGGTCCATGCTATGTAATATACCGGGGGTGCCTTCATTGGAATCCATTTGCTTCTTAAGACCTTTTTCTTTATACTTGTCAAAAGTTCTCTCCTTAGGACCCTCTATAGCTTTCAACAACTTGTCTTTGTGAGAGGGTATCTTAATGATCTCTGTCACAGGTACGAAATCTTTGCATTAGAAATCTAACAACCCAAATAAACATTTAATTGTGCAGCCTGAGGAGTTATTGCTTTAGGAATGTACTGGTTTGACATAGTTGAATCCACATTCCCTTTCCTTTGATAAGTAACTCCTTTGTATCTAGCCATTTGAAGCATCTGTTTAGGAGTAGACTTCTCACCATATAACTTGGTCACATTATCAACTTGCTGACTTAATTCCTTAGTCTGCTTCCATTGATCTTTTGAAATGGAGTGAGTTTGGCCTACAGTATTTATAAAATCAGGACACCTTGAATAATCCACCTAATTGTTTATTTCGGGGAATTCTTGCTCATTGATTTGACAAAATATGGGGCAAGTTGATTCTGCATGAAAATCCTCACAACTCCTAGATAAAGGGGTTGCCTCATCATTAACCATATTCTTTGCTTCCAACTGATTTGGTGGCCTCTGATCTTGGGGAGGTCCTCTTCTTTGCCATTCTCTATTTAATCTAGGAGGAAATATCTGTGCTTGGGATCTTCCCATGGCAATCAATCTATTCTGCATGGGATTAAGCTGTGGTCTGCATGGTTAGAGTCCATGGCTTTGATCACCTTAGTTAATTCTTATAAAGGGTCATTGGAAGAATCCTTATTATCAGATATAAATGCCTTTCCTTTAGTTTCCTGTTGCTTGGAGGTAGAAGTACTACCCCTTATAAAACCAGGTAGGTTGGACTTGCCAGATGCTTGCATATTTTCATCAATTTTTATAGCCATCACTCGGGCAAACTTTAGATTGGCAGGCTTTTTATCTCTTTGCTGATATCTTATTTCACAATTGAAAGCTAAGAAACCGGACATGTCCAAATGGGCCTCCGTGTCCCGTGTCATCGTGTCAGACACGAATACACTGATGACACGTGTTTTGACGGTGTCCATTTTTGGGACACGGTTAAAGCACGTGTTGGACACGGATTTGGTCAATGTCCCAGCATACATACTCCGTGTCCTAAAAATAGGACACGAAAAAGGCGGAAAAGAATCCTGTGGGCTCTTAAAAATTGATTTTTGCCTCATTATTTTTCATTTGCAAGTGAGGAGCAGGCTTTGAGAGTGGTTGTTTTTGTGGATGAAGAACATTGGAAAGATATCCAAAGGTTTGCAAGTGATTTGAGGGTGGATTTCATTGGGAGCATTCAAGCTTACCATATACATTTTGATTTTGACGACTTAATGTCAACGAGAAATATCATATATGGTTCCGACATCTTGATCTATCATCCGTGTCTCGTTGTGATTTGGGAATGTGTAATTACTAAATTACTAATGTGCATTGTGTATTGATTCTAATTTCTATTGAATATTTCATAGTTGTATATATATATATATATAATGTGTCTTCTGTGCCCTGATTCTGAAATTTTTTGTATTCCCAACCCGGTTTCTATTATCCATGTCTCGTTGGGATCATCCATGAAATTTTTTGATCTATCATCCGTGTCTCGTTGTGATTTGTGAATGTGTAATTACTAATGTGCATTGTGTATCGATTTTAATTTCTATTGAATATTTCATAGTTGTATATATATATATATAATGGGTCTTCCTTGCCCTGATTCTGAAAATATTTGTATTCCTAACCTGGTTTCAAGTTTTGTTATTCATATGAAGTTTAATGCCCAAACCCCGTAGCCGTAAAAACTCATTATATGCATGAAAATTCATAATTTCTTGAAACACATGGAAACATTTCAAACTATAAACATATCTAAAAATTAGGAAAGCCACGCACAAATTTTTGACACAGTGATTTTTGACCAATTTGGTCCAGGATAAAACCCTGAAGGGAAAACCTGTCAGAGAGAATTTTATTTTTCTTCTTTCAAAGTAAATTTACAGCAGTATAATGACATGAAAAATTCAACTTATCTCAACCCAAATTGTCTGAAAATTGCCTAAAAAACAATGCTGTACTTTTCTAGTTTCTGTGCAATCTATGTCTTCAAAATTGTGCCCTTCTCAGACTGTACGGACTGCCAAAACAGCCTGTTTGTTCCTCCTCGAAATTCGTCACTGTCAGACTTTTGTTGGGATTTGTGCCACTGTACCAACAGTTTTCTGTCTCGATTTCTGTACAAACTCAGCCACTGGAATCACTGTTTAGCCTGCATATTTAATGCTGTATGGCCTCCTGAAAATTGTGCCAATTTCTGGAAAGTTGTCCCATATTTCCTTTCGAAATCTGTGCCCTTCTCTCTTGATTTTCGTGTCCTATCAACTGTTTAAATTTCAGTGTCTAGAATGTGCCCTCTGCCTTGGAAATCGAGCCAGCCATCTCAGCTTCAGATCTTTCTCTTTTGCGAAGTTTTCTTCTCTCTTAAAATCGAGTCCTCCTCAAGAACTCGACTTCTCTTCTTTTTGCTCTCTCCTCCAACTCTCTTGGTGAACAATGAATTGAAATAATGCCTTTTCTCTAGTTTTGTTTGAGGTAACCAACTCCATCTAATCAAAGGCTAGGATTAGATCTTGACTTTTTAAGATCTGGGGGCCTCATTTATTTCTCATTAATGTCTCATTAAATGAAAATAAAAACACTTTTTCATTTAGATACGTTTGTGCCCTTTTAATTAATTTTTCACTTTGTCTCATAAAGTCAAATTAAAATTATAACTCGAACCTCTTTTTATAAAGTGACTTTATTAAAAATAAAGTACTTCTCACTTTATAAAGTACTAGGGACCTCATTTAATGTTATTGTCCACCCCAAGGCATCACAAGGTGAACAACACTTGCTTTGGTACTTTTTCTACAGGTTCTGGGGGTCACCGTGTCCATGTCAGATACTCGTATTTTTCGTGTCCTTCATGTCCCGTGTCCTCATGTTAGGTGACTTAGGTTGAAAGCTTCCATATAATAAATGAGCATGGCAGTATCTGGAGGCTTAATGTCTTTGCGAAGACTTGTAACCAAACCGTTGAACTTTTTGTTGAATTCCTCCATTGTTTCATTCTCATTTTTCCTTATAGTATGAATAGCAACAAACAAGCGACGATATTCTTTCTTGTCTCCTGATCTGTCTGTAAATGCATTTGTCAACGTGGTGATGGTTTTGAAACTATTGTCATGTAACTCAGAAAACTAATCAAAAGCATCTTATTTAAGAGACAAGGCAAAGAGTTTCATCTTAACATCCTGATGGTTATGAGTCACTGCATTACACCAGAATTTTACTAATAGCAGTACAATTTTCAGATCTTGATAATTATTTGAACAATAATTTCATTCCACTATTATCATTGGATAATTATACACTGAAAATTTCAACTTTAAATTGCAGCGGAAACAAAAAATCATAGAAAGACAGCCATACTGTGGGTTGTGTCTTTGTCATTGCATTGGGAGATTCAAGATCAACTTCCACTAATCTCTTCTCTATCAAATGATTAAGTCCTTTTGATTGCACTAGAACAGCCTTGCTGTATCAACCTTTATGCTTTAAGCCTTTATGTAACTATGTTAGACTCTTGAGTCTTAGTACAATCATCATTTTTATTTTTTTTATGTAATTTCAATTTGGTGGACAGTTGCTTGATTTCTTTTGACTTATCTTCCTTGTTTGGCTGTTATGTCAACAAAAATCTCATGATATGAATTCAGACTAAAGATTTAGATTTGTTTCTTTAGTTTTTATGGACAAACTATCTCCTAATATATATAAATACACACACACACACACTTCCATAATTGATTAAAGATCTTAAGAATTTGAGTATTTACTTTCTTCGCAATGCAAAATTGTAATATATTAGATTCTTAAGTTTAAGAAGTTATACCTAATTATACAAGCAGTGTTATAGACATGGAACCATAGTAGTAGAGTCAGGGGGAAAATGCACCATAGGAATCCATTCTCAATAAAGACCCAAGCTCTCCATTATGGTAGTACGTAGAATTTAGTGGCAAAAATCCCAGGGATGGTTCATACAAATGGAAATGTGGTGAGTGCCAGAACGTTTGTAGGGTCATCTTACTCGGTAGATTAACATAGGGGTGCTGGTATGCACTGGTCTGAATGACCAACCTGGACCAAGTTTGAGTCCTACAAAATTTATGTTATATTCATCTTTTCAAGACGCTGCTGATAAGAGACATGCTAAGGGAAAACTCCCTATACAAGGATTTGTAGCTAAGCATTCGTTGCCATCTCGACTCATTCCCACAACTATCATTCCCACAACTAATAAAAGGCCTACTTTGGGACATCTAGAAGTAGCATTCAATAATTTGGGTAGAGAAGTAATTGATAAGTATGTAGCTCGCTGCATCTATTTAGGTACAAGACTTCCACTTCTAATGGGGGACAAAAAATCAAGTCTATCATTCTTGATGATGCATGGTGGGACAACGTCCAATACCTTTTGCGCTTTATAGAACCAATCATGACCATGATCATGACATTTGACACAGATATGCCTTACTTGGGGGGGGAGTTTAAGAAAACAAAGATAGTATGCTAGAGAGAATAAGGGAAGCTATGAAGGTAAGTGAAAGTGACTCTTTTCAAGTATTTTACAATGAAAGAAAGGACATGGCTACAAAAAGGTGGAGCAAAACGACCAAACCATTACACCTTTTGGCCTATGCATTGCACCCCAAATATTATAATTCCAAATTTTTGCCTTTATCCATGGAGTATATATAGCTTTATCCATTAAGTGAAGTAAAACAAACTGTGAGCAACAAAGTTGAGCCAAACAAAGTCATAGTTTTAAAAATCGGCCGAACCGGTTTCAAAATCGGCCGATTCACCGATTTAAGGGCTGACCAAGTCAAACCGGTGAGCAAATCTGATCGGTGACCGGTTTGATACCGAACCAACCGGTTATGACACCGAATCGGCCGGTTCGATACTGAACCGGTTTGCTTGGCCGATTCATGACAAAAATCGGTCGATTTTTGTGAAGATCTGTGCACTCAAAAATCAAGGTTTTTTTAATGTTTTTTTTTGTTTTAAATTTTTTTTTCTTAACCAAAATTACCTAACCCAACCTATGACCTCTTTAGTGACTACCCCTACCCCCCCAACCTTCAATTCCATGTGTTGTTAACTTGTTGGCATCATGGAAGCTTAGAACCTTGGAGAGTTAGCGGTCGGTCAACTCAGGAGTCAGAACACTAAACCATGAAGTTTGAACTTTGAAGTAGTCACTATTATGTAGCTAACTATGTAGCATGTTATTTTTTGGACTCTACAAGCCATATACCCTAGGGCCTATAGGCCTCATGGATTATGTATTTTGTTCCATTTCTAGTCTGCTAGATATGTATTTCACAGTACACTTTGTGCCATTTTGAGATATTAACACTTATATGGTATATACATGAGTAGACATCGGATATTTTGTTTCTAAAGCTTTGAAATCATGGATTAAAATCTTGAAAATGATATTTTTGTTTAAAATTTAAATATTTTATGTATTTTTTAGTAAACCGATTCATTAAATTCAAATCGTTTGATTCATTACCGATTCCGATTCCGATTCGGAGTTGACCCTCGACCGATTCCAAGTCCGATTCTGATTTTTAAAACTATGAACAAAGTTCGCTCACACATAAAGCTTTTCTAAAATATCTGAAATATTAAATAATCCATAATATTTAGAGTAGAATGTATAAAATATGAATATTGAATAAGATACGAATATCATTTTTACAATACAATCAAGGCCCAACTAAATAGGGCTACTTGTGCCTTTTCACATGAAAGGACATGTCTTTTACTTAACTTAGATAATTAATCATTTCTAATTATTAGTTATTTTTATTATTATTATTTAGTATTTGTATATTTTATTTATTACATTGCCTTCCTCATCTAGAAGCTTTGTCCTCAAAGCATACCTTATCAAACTTCATTATAATTTAATATAGTAAGTAAAACCATGTGCGACCTCATAAAACCATGTGTGGTTTTATGAATTCTCTTCTTTAACTTTTTCGCCTTTTTTTTCCTTCTCTTGTGGATAATTTTTTTTCCCACTTCTTCTTGCAATATATATATATATATATATATATATATATATATATATATATATTACTTGTTCCCTTCTTCTTATTTGCACCCGAAATAATTTATTCTTTTCTCATTTTTTATTTTTTTGATTAACTTGATTGAATCTTTTTTTTTGTCAAAGGCCTGCATTAAAACTAATGGCCAAGGGCCAAGTTTTGAAGAAGCTTCAAGAAGGGTTTGTAGCCAAAGGCTGGAATTTGGATAAAGTCCTAGATTATGGCCAAAAGCCAAGTTTTGGAGAAGCTCTGAGAAGGGTTTATGGCCAAAGGCCGGAATCAAGCCCAAGAAGGGGCTCTGATACCACATGAGCCGAACAAAGTTCACTCACACATAAAACTTATCTAAAATATCTGGAATATTAAATAATCCATAATATTTAGAACATTATGTATAAAATATGAAATATTGAATAAGATACAAATATGATTTTTACAATACAATCGGGACCCAAATAAATAGGCCTACTTGTGCCTTTTCACATGAAAGGACACGTCTCTTACTAAACTTAGATAATTAATCATTTCTAATTATTAGTTATCTTTTTATTATTATTTAGTATTTAGTATTTATATATTTATTTATTACATTGCCTTCCTCATCTGGATGCTTTGTCCTCAAAGCATACCTTATCAAACTTCTTTATAATTTAATGTAGTAAGTAAAACCATGTGCGACCTCATAAAATCATGTGTGATTTTATGAATTCTCTTCTTTAAGTTTTTCTCCCTTTTTTTTCCTTTCTTGTCGATAATTCTTTTTCCCACGTCTTCTTGTAATATTTGTTTTTTTACTTCTTGTTATCTTCTTCTTATTTGAACCCAAAACAATTTATTTTTTTCTCTTTTTTTTTAATATTTTAGATTAACTTGACTGAATTTTCCTTTGTACTTTTTTTCTTTCTTTTTAATTTTTTTTCCACTTATTTGCACAAAATAATTAATTAATTGAAATTGATGGCCAAAGCCAAATTAGACAAAGTCTAAATAATGGCCAAAGGAAAGTTTCAGAGAAGGTCCGTGAAGGGGTTGTGGCCAAAGGCCAGAATTTGGACAAGGTTCTAGATTATGGCCAAAAACCAAGTCCTGAAGAAGCTACAAGAAGGGTTTGTGGCCAAAGGACGGGATCAAGCCCAAGAAGGGGCTTTGATACCACATGAGCTGCACAAAGTTCGCTCATACATAAAACTTATCCAAATTTAAAATATCTGAAATATTAACTAATCCATAGTATTTAGAATATATTGTATGAAATATGAATATCGAATAAGATATGAATATGATTTTTACAATACAATCAGGACCCAAATAAATAGGCCTAGTTGTGCCTTTTCACATGAAAGGACATGTCTTTTACTTAACTTAGATAATTATTCATGTCTAATTATTAGGTATATTTTTATTATTATTTAGTATTTGTATATTTTATTTATTACAGAAGGCTGAGGATCTTGTGTATGTTCATTCCATCCTCCGCCTTCTATCACATTCTAATCTAGAGTATAAGAAAGGTTCGAGGATAATGTGTGATGTGGAGCCTGAGATCTTTGACTTAAACATGACATTGAATGCCATGAGTCACCTCAACCTACTTGATGATGTTACACCACCAGTCTAACCTTATTATGCAACTTACAATATTCCCTTCTCCCTATCGTCAATTCATGATGTAGATCTGCAATATGCAAATGATGAGTATGTAGATCTATTTCAAGACATATAGTTTGATCTTTTCTACATTATCGTATTAGTAGAGTGATTATTGATGACTCATTTTTGCATTTACTATTATCCTTTTCTATGAGGCGAGATGCATCATTTCAATTTTCATTGCTTTAGTGTTCATATTTACAAATGATGTATTGATTTCAATTCTAATGATGTGATTCATGAATGGTTTTGATTATAACCTTTGAATATGCTTTTAAAAAAAAAAAAAACTATTATTATATTTTTTGTACTTGATGTATCTAGGCCATATTCAGATCTTGACTTTTCAAATATTTGGCGGACACATATCCAGGTAACATAGAATATTTCACAATTATTAATCCAAATCTGCAATTGGCTTGTTAGAAGAAAGACAATAAAAGAAAAATAGACAACAAGTACATCAAGAGAGAGAAACTTCTCAAATTGATTTACTCCTAAATAAAATTGAGGCTTGTATATTACACTAAAGCAAGAAACAATTGGTATGAAATTTGTAATGAATACACAATAATGAATATACAATTTGAAACATATAAATACGAATAACAATTAATTAATAATTAATAATTAATGAAAGGACACGTACTATCTAAAAGACACACCTTTTTGAAAGGATATGACCTACCAACCCTTGTGGCTAGTCAATGCTACAAGTACACTGTCACATGTTCATTGTATCATCAACATTCATATCATTCAATTATTTATATATTATATTTACAACTATCCTATTTGGATTTCTATTTATTGTCATTTTTGTGTTGGATATTTGTTTGAAACGAACCTTGTCTGTTTCAAAATTTCACAACAAATAAAGCAATACACCTTACAATCAAAATAACAAACTATGCCTGATGTCTTCATTAATCATCAATCATCATAGTAGAAGGGAGCTCCATTAAAGTTCAACTTCTAAGTCCCAATGCGTTATCGCTTCTCTAACTTCTAAATCACCATGCAAAGAATAGAGTGAAAACTCATTTATATAGGAGTTAGATCTCTCTTACAATAAAATATAATTATTTTTCTAGCCAAGTCCAACAACAATAAAAATGTTGTTGGTTATGCCTTTCCCAAATCAAAGATCTTCGTACCTTTAAGGAGAATTCATTCCATTTGAAGAATTAATAAAATATGACAAGGGAATCTCCAAGAGAGAAGGAACACTAGTAAAATTCGGCCCTTTTACCAAGTTAAAGCTTTAAGCAATAATACAATATGTTCCTCTTTGCGCACCCTTCAAGATGCTTTGAAATGATATAAATAAATTTATGTTTTTCCAAGTAACCACCTCCATGCCTTGAGTCAACCAATAATAAAATATTGGGTAGTTCTAACCTTCAAATGTGTGCCCTCCAAGATCTAACAAACTCCCAAATACTTCACTTGATGTGTGAGGTGTGAGCAAAACCTATTCAAAGATGGAAGTGGACCTCCTAGAAGAGCACACGAGCTAATGCTTTTAGGGGAACGATTAAATGGATGGATGAGTATAATGCATGAAGGGACATTGTCAAAAATAAATTGGTGAAGAGAGGCACAAGTAAATATTATTATTTTAGTGTTTTGCGTCAAAATGTGTGCCATCAAAGTGAGGGTGATACCGTTAAATGTGTGACATGACTTAAAGTTGCATTCCCTATTGATTGATTGAATTAATGCTTAGGGAATGAAGCTTAAAAGCCTAATGACAACTAGGAAAATCTAATGCTTGACAACCTAATGTTTGGGTTTAATTAATCATGAAATGAAAATATCCCAAACTTGTTTCACATTGGAAATGATGAAAAGTGGAAATAGGGCAAATAAATGACTAATATGATACGATACTTAGGGAAATGTAATCAAAATGTGTCATCTGCCCTCTAGGGAAGGGAAATGATGAAGTGTGAGTGTAATATGGATTTTACCAAGGTAAAATATGAAAATACGATAAAATATGCAAATTACGTAAGTAAAATGTTGAAAATGTGATGAAATGTAAATGGTACTAGGAAAACACTAGTCAAATGTGTTGATTTTTCTGAGCAACATCGAGAGCCCTTCTCTTAGGAGAATGGGACCACGGTGAAGACTCAACCAAGTGTGGAGTGACCATTCTGTTGGATGGTAGATATCTGGTCTGGAACCATGATATAGACCCAACTCTGCCCTAGGTAGACTCAACCTAGTGTTGAGTAGACATCTGGTTCGGGACCACAATGTAGACTAGTCTAGTATTGGTAGACTCAACTTAGTTCTGAGTAGCCATTCTCTTAGAGAATGAAGGCATTGTAAGCCCTAGACTGGGTCTAAACATGTGTGGCACTCTGACCTTTGATCTATGGTCTTGGTGTGCTTCTCTAAGGATTAGCTACCCTTTGTTAAGTTACCCTAGTACCAGATCTAGGTATCACACAGAGTGTGAGATAAAAGCATTAGTAACTCTCTTGGTTTATGATGATGTACTTTTGGAATAAAAAAGGACTACAGGTAATGACCATAGGGGCACTTGGAAAAAGGCCAAAGTCAAAAGTCAAAATAAATAAAGACTTTTGTACCACAGGAGGAAGTAAAAAATAAATAGGGACTTTTGGTAAAAGTCAAAGATAAATAAAAAAACCTTTTGGTAAAAGGTAAAAGTGAAATTAGGAAAAGATTAAAATATTATTATTTTTATCTCTTCTAATTTTGGTCCACTTAATAGGTGAAGGAAGGCTATAAAAGAAGAGCAAGTCTTCTCATTATCACACCCAAGTTTGCTCTAACAGGTGAAGCTGCTATTTTTTGTTGAAGAAGATTTTTGCCTCAGCCTAGGGCATCCTCAGCAAATCCTCAGCAGGGTTTTTATCAGCATTCTTTATCTCAGAGTTTTGGGGCAGTTTTTCTCTTTTCTGGGCAGCCATCTTTTCTCTCTCTCTCTCTTCTCACGGGCTGTCCAGTTTTCCTCTCTACGAGCAAGTGTGAAGGCTCGACCTCTTTTCTTAGCATCACGGGCAGGCCTTTAGAGGGCCCTGCCCTATAGGTACCCTCGAGGAGCCTCTAGCAGGCTTACCCGTGAGGGTTTCGCCCACGACCAACCGTCGGGTATCCTAGGGTAGACTTTAACAGGGCTGCCATGGCCACGAGCAGGGCTGCAGACCCTCTCGATAGTCCAGGCAAATTGCGGGCAGCGTGGAGCAGTCAACGGGAAGCGTGAAAGGGCAGCCGGGCAGAAGAAAAGGGTCACGGGTAGGTAGAACAGTCAATGGACAGTAGTAAACCCAGATCCGTACGACCGTATAGCTATACGGAAACAAGGTACAGTTAGTCAGGTATTTTCAGATCTGACTTGGGCAGTCTGTATTTTTCCAGGGCAGGAGAGAGAAAATCATTTTTTCTGATAAAGCCTTAAACTGGAAAAAATTTGTAATTCTGGAAATTGTGGTTGAACTTATCAGTGTGATTTTTACTGATAAATTTTATAGTTACAGTGGGTAAAATTCAGATCTGGATTTGGGGAACTTTTTGAAAAATTTCCGAAGTCATCTCATTTATGAGATGAGCTACTAATGCTTTTGGGGTTTTTGTCCTTTGAAGGTTTCCCCAATGAAAAATCTTGTGTCCATTGTGTTGATGTGATGAATGTGTTTTTACTGCACTGCTGATTTGTTTAAGTCTATCTGCAAATTTTTAAAGTTATATGCGAATGCTAAATTTCAACATGGTATCAGAGCTTAGCATGTGAAAACACAGTAAAGGGACACTGCTGTTGTTTTTAGCTAGATCTTGGAATAAGATTTGCAGATCTAACATTTGGATAAGTGACAAAGATGGCCATTAATGGTTTCAAACCAGAAGAGAAGCTCTATGGTTCAGCCAACTTCAATTCTTGGAAGGCCAGGTTGACAGCCGTTCTAGACGAGAATGACTTGAACGACATTGTTCTTAATGTCACAGAAGAGCCAACTACAAATGCTGGTAGGCTTGCTTCCAAGAGGAAGCAAGGTAAGGCTATAAGAGTCATTTATGATTCTATCAGAGAGGAATTGATGCCTAACATCACATCTTTGAAGACTGCTAAAGAATGCTATGATATGTTGGTAAACCTATATGAAAAGAAGGCTTCCGGTCAAAAGACAGTCTTGGAGAAGAGGCTACGAACTTTGAAGCTGAACAAAGATGAAAGTGTTGGTTCCTTATTCACAAAGATTAAACAGGTAAGAGATCAACTCATTGCTATTGGTATTATTGTTGATGATGATGACCTTGTGCAAACAGTGGTTGATGGTCTCCCAAGCTCTTGGGAAACCTTCATGGCATCCGTCTGTGGACGAGAAAATCAACCAACCTTTGAAAGGCTTTGGTATGATTGCATAGAAGAAGAAGGAAGGAATTCTGGCAAGGTAACCAAGGAAGACAACCTTGCACTTGCAGCAAAGAAAAAGAAGTTCAAGAAGCCTTTCCCTCAGCAAAATAAGGGTAAGAAACCTAAGGGTAAGTTTTCTGACATGTCTAAGATTGAATGTTATACTTGTCACAAGTTTGGACATTATGCTAGAGACTGCAGGTAGAACAAGAAGAAATCCAAGAGAAGGTTTCAAGCAATTGCTGCAGAAGCAGAGGAAGAAGAAGACGAAGAACCAAAGAAGAAGAAAACCAAGGTCAATAAAACTGATGAGCCTAAAAGAGAGTACTATATGATTTCTGCTCTAATTGGTTCTTTCTCAACTTGCTCCACTTCTTGGTTGGTGGACAGTGGTGCCTCCAGGTACATGACAGGTTACCGTGATACCCTCACCAGTTACAGAAAGAAGAAGTTCAGCACTCAAGTAGAACTTGGAGATGACTCCACCTACAAGATTGAAAGAGTTGGGTATAGTGATTGCTCGAAGGCTTATCGAGTATATATACCTGGACAGAGGCACATTGAGGTCAACAGAGATGTGATCTTCCATGAGGAAGTAGTGTTTCGTAAAACACTAGAGCTTTCACCAGAATATGCAGTTGCTCCACTTGAGTTTCCAGATTCAAAAATTCAGAGGGAGGAAGAGGAATTTGATGATCAAATTCCAGATGTTCTTGAGAACATTGAAAGTCTACTAGAAGAACTGCTTGAAGTTCCTCCTTCCAAAAGGAGACCTTCTTGGTACTGAGAAACGGTACAAGAAGCTGAGAAGCATAAAGCTCCTTAGGGACTTTCAGAGAAAGCATAAGACCACAGAAGTACTCTGGTCTTATGAGTCAGCTTATCAGTTCAGAACCTTCATCATACGAAGATGCAACAAGTAAACAGGTATGGGTTGATGTTATGATTGAAGAGTATAAGTCAATCATGAAGAATGATGTTTGGGATGTTGTTCCCAGACCTGTAGGAAAGTCAGTAGTGACTTCCAGATGGCTTTATAAGATCAAGCATGCTGCAGATGGCAGTGTGGAGAAGTTTAAAGCCAGATTCGTAGCTCGTGGCTTCACTCAGAAAGAAGGCATTGACTATGACGAGACATTTGCGCCTGTTACTAGGTACACTACCATTAGAACCATCATTTCACTTGCTGCAGTTTTCGGATGGAAGTTACATCAGATGGATGTAAAGACAACCTTTCTCAATGGTAAGATTGAGGAAGAAGTTTATATTGAACAACTTGAAGGCTTTGTTACTCATGGGAAGAAGACCCATGTATGCAAACTGAAGAAAGCCTTGTATGGATTGAAACAGGCTCCAAGAGTCTGGTATGCCAGGATGGATGGATTTTTTCATAGCTTGGGGTTTTCCAAAAGTATAGCTGATTCTAACTTGTACTTTAAAGTTGTTCATAATCATGTCTTGATATTAGTTCCATATGTAGATGACTTGTTTCTTTTAGGTGACAAATAGTTGATAGACCAGTGTAAGAGGGAGCTTACCTCTGAATTCGAGATGAAAGATCTCGGATTGATGCATTACTTCCTTGGCTTAGAAGTCTGGCAAAAGCCAGGTGAGATCTTCTTGACACAACGAAAGTATGCAGTGGACATCTTGCAGAGATTTGGGATGCAAGACTACAAGTCCGTCAGCGTGCCAATGACTACCAACTTGACAAAGTTGCGGGACTCGGCCTCTAGTACACAGAGTGTGGACTCTACTCTCTACAGACAGCTCATTGGTTCCTTGATGTATCTCGTGCATACGAGACTAGACATCTGCTACACAGTGAATGCACTGAGTTAGTTCATGTCAGATCCGAAGCACATACACTTGGTAGCTTCCAAACATGTACTTAGATATGTGCGAGGATTATGTATGGGCTCAGGTATACTTCCAGCAGTGGAGTATTGTTATCTGGATATTCAGATTCAGATTGGGTTGGCAGTGCAGTTGACTGGAAAAGTACCTCTGGTTATTGCTTTAGTATGGGATCAACAATGATCTCTTGGTCCAACAGGAAGTAGGGTTCCATAGCTCAGAGTATAGTTGAGGCAGAGTATATTGCTGCAAGCGATGCCCGCAAGGAAGCAGTTTGGCTCAGGAAGTTGTTGTCTGATCTGTTCGAGGTAAAGCTTGACTCAACGATCATCCATTGCGATAATCAGAGTTGAAGAAAGCTTTAAGAGAATCTAGTGTTTCATGACAGATCAAAACACATTGAAATGAGGTATCATTTCATCAGAGACCTAGTGCAAAGAGGTGCTTTGAAGTTGCAGTACATCCGTACAGATGAACAGATTGCAGATATCTTGACCAAGCCTCTGACAACATCAAAGTTCGGGTACTTTCGTGACAAGCTTGGTATGGCAGAGAATGCTTCTCTCACTGAGAGGGAGTGTTGATTTTTCTGTGCAACATCGCGAGCCCTTCTCTTAGGAAAATGGGACCACCTGGTCCGGGACCACGGTGAAGACTCAACATAGTGTTGAGTGACTATTCTATTGGATGGTAGATATCTGGTCTGGGATCATGATATAGACCCAACTTTGCCCTAGGTGGACTCAACCTAGTGTTGAGTAGACATCTGGTCTGGGACCACGATGTAGACCAGTCTAATACTGGTAGACTCAGCTTAGTTTTTGGTAGCCATACTCTTGGACAATGAACGCACTGTAAGTCCTAGACTGGGTCTAGGCATGTGTGGCACTTTGACCCTTGATCTATGGGCTTGGTGTGCTTCTCCAAGGATTAACTACCCTTGGTTAAGTTACCCGAGTACCAGATCTAGTTATCACACAGAGTGTGAGATAAAAGCATTAGTAACTCTCTTGGTTTATGATGATGTACTTTTGGAATAAAAAGGGACCACAAGTAATGACCGGAGGGGCACTTGGAAAAAGGCCAAAGTCAAAAGTCAAAATAAATAAAGACTTTTGTACCACAGGAAAAGGACCACAGGTGGAAGTAAAAAATAAATAAGGACTTTTGGTAAAAGTCAGATAAATAAAAAGACCTTTTGGTAAAAGGTAAAAGTGAAATTAGTAAAAGATTAAAATATTATTATTTTTATCTCTCCTAATTTTGGTCCACTTAACAGGTGAACGAAGGCTATAAAAGAAGATCAAGTCTTCTCATTATCACACCCAAGTTTGCTCTAACAGGTGAAGCTGTTATCTTTTGTGGAAGAAGATTTTTGCCTCAGCCTAGGGCATCCTCAACAAACCCTCAGCTAGGGTTTTTATCAGCATTCTTTATCTTAGAGTTTTGGGGCAGTTTTTCTCTTTTCTGGGAAGCCATCTTTTCTCTCTCTCTCTCTCTCCTCACGAGCTGTCCAGTTTTCCTCTCTCCGGGCAAGTGTGAAGGCTCAACCTCTTTTCTTAGCATCAGGGGCAGGCCTTTAGAGGGCCCTGCCCTATAGGCACCCTCGAGCAGCCTCTAGCAGGTTTACCCGTGAGGGTTTGTCCCACGACCAACCCTCGGGTAGACTAGGGAAGACCCTAACAGGGTTGCCGTGGCCGCGGGCAGGGCTGCAGACCCTCCGGACAGTCCAGGCAAATCATTCGCAGCGTGGAACAGTCAACGGGCAACTGGGCAGAAGAAAAGGGTCACGAGCAGGTAAAACAGTCAATGGTTAGCAGTAAGCCCAGATCTGTACAGATCCGTACGGTCGTAAAACTGTACGACAATAAGGTACAGTCAAAAAATCATTTTTTTTGATAAAGCTCTAAATTGGAAAAAAATTGTAATTCTGGAAATTGTGGTTGAATTTATCAGTCTGATTTTTACTGATATATTTTACAGTTACTGTGGGTAAAATCCAAATCTGGATTTGAGGAACTTTTTTAAGAGCTTTTGGGGATTTTGTCCTTCGAAGGTTTCTCCAGTGAAAAATCTTGTGTCCATTGTGTTGATGTGATGAATGTGTTTTTACTGCACTGCTGATTTGTTTAAGTCTATCTGTAGATTTTTAAAGTTATATGCGAATGCCAAATTTAAGCAAAATGCACCACCATGTTAGAGGACACTAACAACTAAGAACAAAACATGAACTAACCGTGAAACAACCAACAAAAGTAGTGACTAGAGCATGAGGAAATTTCCTGAATACAGATCCAACATGAAGAATGCCTCCATCAAACTACAAAGGACATGATGCACTTTGAAGCACCCTCCACTAAATGACTCACATGATCATCAACAAGGAGAAGTGAGTCTCCTACACCAAGATCCCCATCAAAAGCGAAGAAGGGAAAGCTGTCATGTCCCCAACTAAATAATTTCCAAATAAGACTATTTGCAAATAATGTTTCACCAACCTACTAGTTTCCTAGGTTGAGATGGAGACATAAATTTTGAATAAGGGGCTATGTGACCCAAAAAGACTTTAGTTTACCATATTCACATTTAAATGGGTCACATAAATGATAAATGCTAAGAAAATAAGGTGGCATGGATTCATGAAGACACTTAAAAGCTTGTGGAGCCTTTGGGTGACTAGATTCCCCGCACACTTGGCATGATATTCATCCAAATTCAAACACATGGGTAATGTAACATTATTGGATGGTTATGTGGTGTCAAATATTATATAATGAACCAAGGAATTCGAATTGGTAAATGAGGGTAACTCCCATGGAAGAGGAAGACACTAGAAGACAAGGTGTGCCACTTGGAAGGAGATTCTATGCACTCTATGAAAACAAATGATGAAAGATTCTATGAAAAGTATGACAAATTCAAACTTGATTGCCGACATATGACAAATATGACATGCCAGGGCTAAAACTAGCCACCAAGAGGTTGAATTTGGAAGTTAGAGGCAACCATTCGAATTGGGGAAAGAATTGGAGCATGAAGAGGAAGACAAGTGTCATGAGAGTTACTAAACCACTAAGATGAGTTGGAGGAAGCCCATGGAGGGAAATTCGACCTTAGGAGGCCTCATGAAGTTAATAAAAGGATTTACCGAGGAAGGAGAATAGCTTTTGATCATTTGTTAATTGGCCTTTGGAATTTTGGAGAGCTTTTGCTTGTCCATTGCATAGTGAGTGTTCACTAAGCACTCTCCCTGCTCGTAAACCAATTTCGAGGGAGTTGGATTCCTTAAGTTGGTTGATGGAGAGGCCATTCAGACCTCTCATGGGAGCTTAATGGAGGAGTTTTATTTGCAGGTTGAAGGCCGATACAGTCGAATTCTCATCTATCTCCCCATTCTCTCATTCCTTCTTCTCCATTTCCCCACACTCACATTTGATGGTGCACTTGTTGGAGTGATTCTTGCGCCTTGATGAGGATAGTTGATGACCAAGATTTGATTTATGATGTATGGCTCTGTAATATCATCTCCATATGCTTTGTAAGCCGAAATCTCAGAAATACATGTATGAAAGGCTCGCATTCCCCATGCTCTTGAATAACTAGTTTTCATGGATTTGGCTTCAATATTGAAGTAGCTTTATATATCAGATTTGTATGAGGACATTTATATGAGTTTTATGATGATGGGGAAGCAATATATGATGTATGGCTCTGTAATATTATGTCCACATGCTCTGTAAGTCGAAATATCAGAAATACATGTATGAAAAGCTTGTATACTCATGCCCTTGTATCACTAGTCTTCATTGATTTTGGCTTCAATCTTGAAGTAGTTTTATACCAGATTTGTGTGAGAGATATTCTATGAGTTTGAGGATGTTGTGATAGCCATATATGATCTGTTACTCTGTAATTTGATGCCCCTATGCTTTGTGTGTCGAAATCCAAGAAATCCATATGTGAAACTCTTGCAATTCCATGCTTCTAATTCAATAGTTTTCATGTATTTGACTCCCATACTGAATGAGATGTATACCAGACTTGTATGAAGGGATTTATATGGTGTTTAATACTGTTTGGGAATCAATTTGTATTCTGTATATGGTCCCTATATGTCACATCTTGATATTAACCTTTAATTCTACCTTTCATATGTCAAAATCGAGCTAGTTATGCAATATCCCCATAAGCAATTTTACTGAAAGTTATCAAATGAATGTGGAACTCTATAACCAGTTTGAAGAACTAATAACCATGTGTAATGATAGTCCATGAGTTCTTATATCAGTCCCCATACTCTTCTTACAAATTTGGGAGGTCCATACATGAGTTGGGAAGCCCAGTTGGTCTACACCCTAGGGGGGATTTCATCACAATTTCTTAGTAATTTTTGGTCTTTTTATCATCAGCCCCAAACAAGTTTGCAGAGGTCTAAAGTCTGATATAAAGTATCCATAAACCACCTTAGGATGTTTTAATACTCACCATACCATCTCTTTTCAAATTCGGAACCATTTGGTGAAAGTTGGAACCCTCGAAAGTCATGACTAGTTAAGCTTGAATTTTGCCCAATTTGTGCATTTCTCCAAAATTTCCAAAAATGGACATTACAAAAGCCTCCATCAAAAAATATATCCCGAAGTTAATCCAATGCTCAAAATGTAGTAACTGCAAATCCCCATCAACGTGATAAAATAATACAAGTTTATTCTTGATACAATGAGGGGTACAAGGGCCCATATGTAGAGTGCACAACTAGAGGTGCATTGTAAGTTGAGTCCATCAAGTTCAATAAGAACACAAAAATTAAACCTTTGTAAAGTATTCAGAAGTTTACCTTGATAAACCTAAGAGAAATACAAGTACCAAGTTCTTCCGGGAAAAAACTTTGCAATGCACAACCCCTCATTGCACAACAAGCGAAGCAAAATAGCACTGCTCTTTAAGGAGGGTTTAAACCCTATAAAATACTAGGAAAATTGTGGTAGTATGGTAGCATTGAAGGGGGGTTTAAAACCTAGGAAACCGTACAAATAATGCACCAACTTTTGAAGGAGGGTTTACACCCTTGAAAAATCCTAGGAAACCCTAGAAAAAGAGATATCCAAAACTCCTTATTTTGTAGTCACAAAGAAGCCTTAAGCGATGCTACTAGCCAAAAATCTTCGGATCAATTATTGTGTAAGTGAAGTTCACACACTTTGACAGTGTGTTGAGATTCACAACAGACATAGAATTGAATGGAACCAACAAAACCCTTGTTCTACAATATAGAGAGAAAAACGAAGTACAAGTGTGGTATAAAGAGAAAGAAATCCATGACACAGTGATTGAGGGTACCCTTAGGCAAATCACTTGGATAAAAGATGAAAATGAGAATCACGTGGATGATGAATTAGAAATGAGAGTTGTGTTTTTATACATAGCTTAAGAGTAGGGCATTTTCCCCAAAATGTGCTATGAGCTTACATGTACAACGTTGGCCATCTCCAAACCTGGAGATACATTAATTATTACATTACAAGGTTTGCCATTGCCAAAGGTGTTGTTTACACTACTTTCAACAAGAAGGCTACTATGAGCAAATCTGAACCTGAATAATCACTTCCATGGCTTATACGAAAAGACTGTCCAAAGCATTTGGCAGACAAAATTGCACCTTGCAGAACAGTACCAATCAATCCCAGGCTCCCATCCAGCTTGGGCAATGTGAAGATCCACAGCTTGGGCAATGTGAAGATCCACTATTGAAGAGTGAGGAGACCCGTCTTTCCACCAGACTTGTACCAAAGGAAATTTTGTTTTAGTTTTCCAATTCACCATGTTTAGTACTAGAAGAAAATTGACAGGAGACGTGGTAAACATGGCCATCCTGGAGATAGTGAGCTTACCAGCAGGAGGAAAGCCCCTAAAGTACCATTTCTGAGACTTGCATTGCAGCGTTTAAAGACACCAATCTCACATATCAGCAAGAGAAACATTAATACTACAGGGAATTCCCAAACATCTGACAATGTGCCCATCAGTAATCTGCCTCAACCAAGAGGGAACTACATCCAATCAAATCAGCCAAGAATCAGACTTTCGTTGATTGGACCTACAGCAGCACATAAAATTTCTAAGCAGTCCATGACAGATACAAACGACTCAGAGACATCTTTTATATAATTGTTTCAATCACTCACAGGTAAGGTCCAAGTGGCTAAAGATAATTTAAGAGAAAAAAACTAGTGGCAGATTAGCCCCATTTTTCTTCTAAACTTAGCTCGCAAATCGGCTTCTGTATCCACTACATTAAATTGGCATAAACACTGGTCCTACCCCATAAAAATGACTCTGTATCTAAGCTCAGGTTGTCCCTTAGATGATTTTAAACCAACAGTGTATGTCTGTTTATCTATCTATCTACACTCACATATGACAACATTCAATACATAGCATTTTTGGCATTTCATATGTATCGGCTTTTTAGTGAAATTGGTAATGGCAAAAGCAAAGAATTTTGGGCTCATTAACAGTGGAACTACTTTTTTCAGTGCATATTTCAGTGCAAAAACCTTTTCACAAGAACAACTCTGCTGTGAACATAGTTTGAGCAAGCAGGAACAGATTTTTAGCCTCCCCTTATTGCCCAATGCAGCTCAGATTTGGCACCAATCCTAGCAGCAAATAGTTTTCAAGTTTCCTATTTGCTGGTGCATGTTTTCTTGCTGCAATTCCAGACCTTCTGCCGCATTGTCTTTACAAAACATTGGCTCCAAATATACTACCAGTTGGCCTGATTTGATGGATACACGCTAAGTTAGACCTATTCTATCCTGTTTGTGCTTGAAGTTGGCTTGCTTTCTGCAATTACTCAAACTTGACAAGTCTGCTATTGTTTCCAGCCCATTTTGGCTGGGATTGTATTGTTGTCAAGGAAAATGTTGGAGCAAGCTCTGCATTGTTGTCATATTGAGAAAGTTTTAATAAAATTCAGATAGGAGAGGTGCATCCTCGTACATGCACACATTGCGCATACACTTGTTATAACTATATCATCTAGTATCATATGGTTTCCCTTGATTTTCAATTTATATATTGTCAATTTATCATTGCGCATTTTATATAAATCAGTATTACAATAAATCATAGAATGTTAACTATGCTAACAATAGCCTACCAAGTTCCATGAGTTTGTAGAGCTATTCTAGACTTCTAGGATGCTTAGTTGTGTAGATAGTCTTTGTATGTTGAGGGTTTTGAAGCTTCTTATTCACTTCATATCACGTTCTGAAACATGTTGACATTTCTCTAGATTGTGAATAAAATCTTCTGCTAGCAGCTAGAGTACAAGTGGTTTTTCAAGTATTCATCTTTTCTATTCTGTATTTCAGGCAGCTCTTGGAGGTTCTACTGGAAATTTACAACGGGTTCGAGCCTTTTTGCGGGTTTGTACATTCATTATTTTGAATGACCTTTATCAGTTGTTTATAGAACCATCTATTTTGAAGTTGTTGACATGTTTAAATAGAGTTCTTCAGGTTGATGTTATGCTTGGAGTGAAGAAATCACGTGCTTTTCTTATTATTAACTCATTATGACCAATTTGTAACTTTAGGTTCGTCTAAAGGATTATGGTGTATTAGACTTTGATGCACAAGATGGACGTAGACAACCTCCAATGGACACGACATGGCAACAGGTGTGCATGATTACAGATCCCAAAGATTTATGGGGACTGCAATTTATTAAAAGCTAATTTAATATTTATTCCTCATGCCTAGATTTTTTATTACAGTTGTAGAATATCTTGTTTTTATGGTTTGTCATTCATTTGTAATGTCATACATTGGCTGACGTTTGTTAACTAGTGGAAATGAAATTTGTCTTCTATGGACAACTCAACAAGTGAAAGTTTAGCTTACTGTATACATTCATTTAGTAATATAATCTATTAACATCCTTAGTATGAAAATATTTTAATCGGTTCCTTCTATATCAGTGCCGAACCCACCCCTCGTTGTACTTGCTCGAGGGTATGGGTCTATGATTTATACCTACAGGGGATCTTATGTGTGATATATGATGGATCCCTCTCTATGAACACAAAGCAATACTAGATAAGTGTAGAAATTTCAGCACTCTCCCAACCTGGTTTTCAACTCCTTTTATAACATTGTTTAGTGCCCAACCCAATTGTGCTGCAAATTAGATTTTTCTCATAAACAATAAGGACTGAAACAAAAGAAGAGCTTCTACAACATTTCATGAACAAAAAATAAACCACATTCAACCATAAATTTCAGACACAGTATTTTTGGTCCAATGACCTAGGAAAAACCCCAACCTTCGGGGAAAACCTGTGAGAGAGAAATTTTTATTATCTGGAAAATTTAGAGCAATGGACAGAAAAAAATTCAGACCAACTTATCTCAACCGGAAGAAATTTTGTCTCGTTTTCCATGCCCAACAGGAAAAATATCAAACTCATAAATTTTCCTGTAGCTTCCTCGATTTCTGTGCTACTGTACAGAAGCCGTACGAACGGGCTGTACAACCTGTCTGTACGGCCATGTCTCGGGAATCGTGCCTGCAATAAATGCCTCGGGATTTGTGTCCACATTTTTCTGCCTTGAAAACTGTGCTGCATTCTGCCTTGAAAACCGTGTTGTACTTATGCCTCGGGATTCGTGCTGCTGTATGGAATCCATACTATACAGCCTGTATAGAACAGCAATAAATACTGATGTACCTTGCCTCGATTTCCATGCCCTGCTGCTGCTGTTTCCTTCCTCGATCTGCATGCCAAGAGAAAAAAACTACTGCTGCTATTTTTCTCCTCTTTCTCAGAAAATGGCTCTCTCTTCTCTCAAATGCAAAAAGTGCCTCTTCACTTGGAAACTTTCCTTTTTGGTGAAAAAATTAGGGTGTGTTAAAAAATCAGACCTCTGTTCACTTACAGATTTCGTCAAACACTTCATAAACCTTCGATGTCAGGCCTCAACAGTAAACCACAATCAAGCACATTAATTAACCATTCAATGGAACTATCCTGTAGGCTGATATACTGTTTATAAAGCACATTTAGCAGCGGAAAAATTAAAATATCAGCAGACTGTAACACACATTTAAAACACAGTATTTTGGTCAAATAGACCCTGGAAAAACCCCCTTCAACCCTTGGGAGAAAACCAGCATGCAGGAGAAATTTTTTATTGAGCTTTTAAAAAAATATCAGACATCAATTTACAGTCAAAATATAACTTATCTTGACCAACGCAAATAACCCAGTAAACTGTCTTGGTTTCCGTGCTAATGCTGGCTTGATTTCTCTGCAAATCCCTTCTCGAAAAATGTGCAGAAATAAGTCACTAACAGTCCTCGATTTCTGTGCCTGAGAGCATTAAATGCAGCCCTCGAAATCTGTGCCAAAACAGTCAACAACCGTACTGTACGGACTGCATTAAATGCATCCGTACGGCCTCAAAAAACGTGCTGTTTTTCCTTGGGAAAAGTGCCAGATTTCTTCCTCGAAATCTGTGCCAAAACAGTCAACAACCGTACTGTACGGACTGCATTAAATGCATCCGTACGGCCTCAAAAAACGTGCTGTTTTTCCTTGGGAAAAGTGCCAGATTTCTTCCTCAAAATCTGTGCCTGATATTCTTGAAAAACGAGCCCAAAAACGTACTGTACGGACCTGTACTTTCTTCCTGAAACTCGTGTCTGCAATAAATGCAGCCGTACCTTTCTGGAAATGCGTGCCAGCAGTAAATGCTAGCCGTACTATCTCGGTTTCTGTGCAGCAGTAATGGTGGCTCCTTGATATTCGTGCCAACTGAGAATCACTCCCAGCCCTGTCTGAAAATCGNGTGTAGCAGTAATGGTGGCTCCTTGATATTCGTGCCAACTGAGAATCACTCCCAGCCCTGTCTGAAAATCGTGCCCTTGCTCTCCTTCAGCTTTCTCCTGCAAAAATGTGCTTCTCACGCTTCTCTCTAAGCTCCTCTTTTGGAAATCGAGCCCTCTCCAAGAAATCTCTCTTGAATAATGTGCCAAATGAAGTCTCATGCACTTTATTTACCCTATTAGGGTTATTCTCATGACTTTTCACCTTCAATGGTCGAGATTAGATCTTGGCCAAGAGATCTATGGCTGGGATCTAATCTCTCATTCACTTAAATCTCCTAAGTGAACTTTATAACAAATTTTTACTTTTTGAAAAGTCACATCACCCTAAATATTTAAAAGTACACTTTATGACTTAAAGTCACTTTAAAAACATAATATAGTGAAACTCACTTTAAAATCATAAAGTCACATAAAAAAGGTACTTTAATAAAAAACACATTTACTAAAGTCACTTTATGAATATAAATGAGACTCCATAGTTAATCACCCCTGCACCTAGGCACCTGATGCAGGAGTGCCACCGAGCTATCAAAAACTAACACTCCCTCTTAGCGAGGGAGGTACTACTGTCATCAGCTCCACCTGGATCTCTCCCTCCAATAACTGAAGCTCCCTCTGAATCTGAATGCCTATCAGATCTCTGCACTGGAACAATTGCTGAAGGTCTCCGTCTGACAACTCTGAACTGAGAGTTCTCCTCACTCTCCTGCTCATCCTGAAGAACCATATCGTACCAACTCTGTTTCCTCACAGAGTTGGATGAATCCTCCATACTGACAGCCACTGTTGCTGCCACTGAGTCTGATCTCTCACCAGGCTCACCATCCACCGGATGCCCCAAAACTCGGTACATCCGGCCATCCCGGATGCCAAGCAGACTCGCTGCACCCAGGCCCCCACTCACCGGATATATATAAACATGTCCACTCACATGAAGAACCACATATCCGTCATCCTCCAAAGCTGAAACTGAGACCAAGTTCCTCTTCAGCTCTGGAACAAACAACACATCGCCAACCTCCAGATAACCACGAGACTCGAGTTGGAATATGACTTTTCCAACTCCTTCTACTGCATGGGTGCCGGCATACCCATCCTCAGTCAGTATAACTCTGTCATGATCTGTCAACTCTCGGAACACTGCTCGTATCCCCGTCATATGGCGTGCTGCTCCGCTATCTATGTACCATGCTCCAGTATCCAAACTCTCTGCTACACTACTGTCTGAAAGAATGGAGACGAGCGAGAATTCCTTCTCGAATTCCTTCGCAAAATCTCCCACTTTAGCTGAAGAGGCTTTCTCAGTCTCTTCTTTCTTCTTGTGCTTCTTCTTGTTGGGACACTGCCCAGCATAGTGACCATAACTCTGACAAGCAAAGCATTTTACTTTGCTCAAGTCTTTGGCTCCACTGCTCGAGCCACCCTTTTTCTTTCTACCCTTTGCTGAAACAGCCACATTCTCATCGTCAGCAACCTGCTCAGTCTTCCCTTCTCGGATCTCCTCCCGAGTAAAATCATCCCATAGTCCTTCCCAAGAGGGAAAGTTCTCTCTGCCAACTACACACTTCACGAACACGTCCCACTCCTCAGTGAAGCCCTTCAGGGCTATCCGCACTAGCTCGGGATCAGGAATCACCTCACCAACTGCACTCAGTTCATCTTTTATCTGTCTGAGTCTAGTGAGGTAAGAGGTTACATTCTCATCTCTCGTCATCTTAGTGCCATGAAGCTTATCTTTTAGGGCCATTTTACGATTTTCATTCTTGTTCTCATACAAACTTTTTAAAGTATCCCACATCCCCTTAGCAGTTTGTTTCTCTGCCAAATGTGGGATGAGGTGATCTCGAACACCATCCAGAAGCAGTCTCTGCGTTCTGGCCTCCTTCACCTCATGTATGTCAAGGGCTATAGGATTAGCTATGGGAGGAGCCACTGTGGTACTAACAAAGGCCCACAACTTGTTTTCCTTGAGAACTGTTGTCATCCGTGCTTTCCACTGTAAGTAGTTGGAAATCCCTTCCAACCTATCTTCAAATCGGATGCAAGCCATCATTCTCTTCTGCTCTTTTTCCAACAAGGCACACTCTGCCTTCTTTGACCAAAAATATCAGCTGTACTGAACCAACACTTCTCTGCTCACTCTTAGCAAAAAAATAATTAACAGACAGCTGCTACTTCACATGCACTAGTATCTTAAAAAAAACAGCACTTCCTTGAGAACTGCTGTCATCCGTGCTTTCCACTGTAAGTAGTTGGAAATCCCTTCCAACCTATCTTCAAATCGGATGCAAGCCATCATTCTCCTCTACTCTTTTTCCAACAAGGCACACTCTGCCTTCTTTGACCAAAAATATCAGCTGTACTGAACCAACACTTCTCTGCTCACTCTCAGCAAAAAAATAATTAACAGACAGCTGCTACTTCACATGCACTAGTATCTTAAAAAAAATCAGCACTTCTCTGCTGCCCAACAATCTGCTGAAATCTCAGAGCCCCAGCTCTGATACCATGTTAAAAAATCAGACCTCTGTTCACTTACAGATTTTGTCAAACACTTCATAAACCTTTGATATCAGGCCTCGACAGTAAACCACAATCAAGCACATTAATTAACCATTCAATGGAACTATCCTATAGGCTGATATACTGTTTATAAAGCACATTTAGCAGCGGAAAAATTAAAATATTAGCAGACTGTAACACACATTTAAAACACAGTATTTTGGTCAAATAGACCCTGGAAAAACCCCCTTCAACCCCTGGGGGAAAACCAGCATGCACGAGAAATTTTTTATTGAGCTTTAAAAAAAATATCAGACATCAATTTACAGTCAAAATATAACTTATCTTGACCAACGCAAATAACCCAGTAAACTTTCTTGGTTTTCGTGCTAATGCTGCCTTGATTTCTGTTCAAATCCCTTCTCGAAAAATGTGCAGAAATAAGTCACTAACAGTCCTCGATTTCTGTGCCTGAGAGCATTAAATGCAGCCCTCGAAATTTGTGCCAAAACAGTCAACAACCGTACTGTACGGACTGCATTAAATGCATCCGTACGGCCTCAAAAAACGTGTTGTTTTTCCTTGGGAAAAGTGCCAGATTTCTTCCTCAAAATCTGTGCCTGATATTTTTGAAAAACGAGCCCAAAAATGTACTGTATGGACTTGTACTTTCTTCCTGAAACTTGTGTCTGCAATAAATGCAGCCGTACCTTTCTGGAAATGCATGCCAGCAATAAATGCTAGCCGTACTATCTCGGTTTCTGTGCAGCAGTAATGGTGGCTCCTTGATATTCGTGCCAACTGAGAATCACTCCCAGCCCTGTCTGAAAATTGTGCCCTTGCTCTCCTTCAGCTTTCTCCTGCAAAAATGTGCTTCTCACACTTCTCTCCAAGCTCCTCTCTTGGAAATCGAGCCCTCTCCAAGAAATCTCTCTTGAATAATGTGCCA
Organism: Pseudotsuga menziesii; assembly: GCA_001517045.1. Lineage (NCBI taxonomy): Eukaryota > Viridiplantae > Streptophyta > Pinopsida > Pinales > Pinaceae > Pseudotsuga > Pseudotsuga menziesii. The sequence goes on from LPNX011220287.1 coordinate 40,695, forward strand.
AATGAAGTCTCATGCCCTTTATTTACCCTATTAGGGTTATTCTCATGACTTTTCACCTTCAACGGTCGAGATTAGATCTTGGCCAAGAGATCTATGGCTGGGATCTAATCTCTCATTCACTTAAATCTCCTAAGTGAACTTTATAACAAATTTTTACTTTTTGAAAAGTCACATCACCCTAAATATTTAAAAGTACACTTTATGACTTAAAGTCACTTTAAAAACATAATAAAGTGAAACTCACTTTAAAATCATAAAGTCACATCAAAAAGATACTTTAATAAAAAGCACATTTACTAAAGTCACTTTATGAATATAAATGAGACTCCATAGTTAATCACCCCTGCACTTAGGCACCTGATGCAGGAGTGCCACCGAGCTATCAAAAACTAACAGGGTGAATGAAAAGCCATCTAATCCTAGGGCTTAGATTAGTCTAGATGAGTTGTTGTGATTAAAATCACTTTTCTCCACAAAATAATTAATTTCACTCACTTTTTAAATATTTCACTTAAAGTGAACCTTATTCTCTAAAGTGCAATTAATGCTCATCTCAAGTCATTAATATAAAGTCCAAGTGACTCAAACCCCTTGTCCCAGTGACTTAGGAAAATGTCACTTAGGGGAACAACTCCTAGGTAAAAATCAACAGACCCTCTTACCAAGGAAGTTGTTATTCACCACACCCAACTTATCTCTGAAGTGAATAAACCCAATGTTCGTCATCTCGTACTTTGAAGCAAGATCTCTCTTGCAAACTGCAATAGGATTCTCTCCTCCTGTGATAAATAAGCCATCTAAATATAACAGAAGAATGAGCGGATCATCTCCAACCATGATGAAATAGAGATTCGGATTTGCCTCACTCTTCTGAAAACCCATCTGCTGCAAGTAAGAGTCAATCCTGGAGTACCAAGCGCTACGAACTTTCTTCAGCCCATACAAGGTTTTCGTCAGCTTGCACACATGAGGCTCTCTCCCATGAATCTCAAAGCCTTGAGGTTGCTCAACATAAACCTCCTCGTGTATGATTCCATTGAGAAATGCGGTATTCACATCCATCTGATGGATCTTCCAACCCATTTCTGCAGCAATGGAAATCAAAGCCTTGATAGAAGTATAACGAGTAACCGGTGCAAAGGTCTCATCATAATCAACTCCCTCAATCTGTGAAAACTCCTGCGCCACAAATCGAGCCTTGTACTTTTCCACACTACCTTTGCAACATGTTTTAGCTTGTAAAGCCAACGGGAAGTCACCATTGACTTCCCCTCAGGTCTCAGAACAATCTCCCAAACATCGTTCTTCATAATAGAATGGTACTCTTCCATCATGGCATCTCTCCAAACATGATGCTGAGAGGACTCCTCAAAGGTAGATGGCTCTAAATCACGAAGACTAGCAACTAATGCCATACCCAATTTGTCTGGCATCTAAATAGCCCTCACTGGCTCCTTCGGTGTTCCAAATTCCTTTGCTTCCTTCAAGGTGTCTCGAAGCCACTTAGGCTTCTTCTTCCTTGAGGACTGCTCCCACACTGGTCTGTCCTCATCTAATGAACTCCTAGAGGTAGAGGTAGAAACCCCAGTAACCTGTGAACCAAAAGTTGGAGAACCAACAACTGGTGAACCCTGTGATCTTGAAGCTCTGTACGGTGATCTTGTAACTTGAGACCCAAAACTTGTCCTCAAAGATCCTGCTGGTTGAACCACTGAAACTGGAGAACTTGTGCCTATACTCTGTGGTCCAGTAACCCCGGAATCTTGTGAATCTATCAATTGCACTAAAGGTACCTGTGAAACTACTTGAGGTGTGGGAACCTACTGCTCTCCCCGCTCTGACTCTCTAGACTTCCTGAAAGCCCGCTTCTCCTCAAATCTCACTTCCCTCCTCACAACAACCTTCCTGTGAGAAGGAAGATAAATGCGGAAGGCGTTCGAAGTCTCATCATACCCCACAAAGATGCCTCTCTCTGTTGTGGGCTCAAACTTTGTCCTCTTCTCAGAAGGGACCTGTGAGTAAGTCAGGCAACCAAATATCCGAAAATGACTCACCTCAGGCTTCTTTCCTCTGAAACTCTCCTTAGGTGTCTTGTTTCCCACGACACGATGGGGACTCCTATTCTGAAGGTATACAACTGTGCTACATGCCTCCTCCCAAAGGAAAAAAGGAAGTGATTGATCATGTAACATGGCTCTCACAGCTCCAACTATGGATCTGTTCTTCCTCTCTGCCACTCCATTATGCTTAGGACTGTATGGTACCGTCAACTGTCTCCGAATGCCCTCTTGTCTGCAATACTCATCGAACTCCTTGGAGGAATACTCACCCCCGTTATCTGATCTGAGTGCCCAAATCTTCCTTCCTGTCTGGTTCTCCACAAGAGCTTTGAACTCTTGGAACCTCTGCAGGACCTCCTCAGATTTCTTGCTCTTTAGGAAGTAGATCTAGGTCTTCTTGGAATGGTCATCGATGAATGTCACATAATACTCGAACCCTCTCAGAGAAACAACTGACATAGGTCCACACAAGTCAGAATGTATTGAATCAAGAACTCCTGCTGACCTGCTATCACTACTTGTGAAAGCAGTCTTGGTGTACTTTCCCAAAGCACACCCCTTGCATACCTCACTGTGCTTTGTGCTGAACTCTGGCAACCCTGTAACCTAAATCACTGGAATCGGTGAATTTTCGCCTTGAAATTAAAAAATCGGCGATATTTTGTTGCTGCCGAATTTATTCGATCAGATTTTCCGATTCAATTCGCAATTTTGAATTTCCGTTGATTTCGATTTTGAAGTCGTATTAATTCGCTACAAAATCGTCTCGATTTTCAAAAAAATCGGCAAAATTCGTTGGAAATCGTTTTTTTGGCCTCTGCCCGCGAATGCGTTCCTCTTCATTGTGCTATCGAAGCTCGCCCTTTGTCTGTCTATCGCTTTCATTTGCCGCCCGCAAATTGCTACACACAGATCGACAGATCATGCACGTTTTGTGGAGGAAGCCGACAGCCGTGGCCTGTGTGATCTGTCACCACTGAGCAGCTGAGCTCAGTCTGTAGCCGTGGCTCGCGTGAGGGCAGAGTGCCCTAACGGACCTAACTGCAAGTCTCTACCGTCGATTGCAGACTCTAGCGCCAACGATGGACTTCCAAGTCCCGATTCCAAAGTCTTGATCCAAGCTCGAGCGATATAGACTATAGTGTGAGCCTTTAGGTGACTCCCGAGCTCCCAACGCCAAACTCGAAGCTTCCAGCAGTTCAGTGCAACTGTGAGGTGACTGTCGACTCTAGGCTCATGCAATGAGTGTGAGGTGACTGTGTAGTGTGTACCAATACACTATACAGTCACACAAGCGAAGAACTTCAGATTATTATTCAAACTTCAGTCTTAGACTATAACTTCAGTCTTAGACTATCATGTTCATTGTTTATCATGTTCATTGTTGTGTTTAGTGTTTCATAGTTTAATTAGAATAATGAATTTTATTGAAAATTTTCATATTGTTTTAATTTCCATATTTTATAGTCATTTGAACTTAATGCCAATTTTTATCGTCAAAATGTTAAGTGCCGATTTTTTGCTGAATTTCAAGGTCTCCGAATTTGGACACGAACTCGAACCAGGGGACTTAGCCTGTAACCATATACCTCAACATATGCAAAGCTGGATGATGCAGATGAGCCATCCTCTTGTGCCACCGCTCACAAAGCTCGTTGCAGCTGCTATGTGCCAAAGCATGCTGGGGCTGAAATAAGAGCTTGTACAGTTTCCCACATCCGGCTCCAATGGTGTATGAAGCAGATGGTCCCACAGTCTTGGGAAAAACACCCACATGTCCATCTAGGAAGGACACCCCAAGACCTCTATCCTCGATCATGGAAACTGAGATCAAGTTCTTCTTCAGCCCAGGTACATATAGTACATCTCTCAAAATCATGGGACTCATGGACTCACTCTGAAAGGTAATGGTCCCACGCCCAACTGCTCTGACAACTGTGTCATTCCCCAACACTACCTCCACATCAATCTCTGCCTGTGAAAGCTCAGAGAACATCTCTCGAGCACCTGTCATGTGGCTCAAAGCTGCACTATCAATATAGCATGTGCTGGTGGTGGATGCACTCAAGGAATGGTCTGTCAAGAAGGAATACTCCCTCTCAATATATGCACTGGTGATGATGTATGCTCTCTCTATCAACATGCCCAGTGCAGAGAGAAAACTCTCTCAAATCTTGCTGAAAACTCCTCCACCTCTGTCAAAGCTGCTGTTTGTTGCTGCTTTTTCTTCTTCTTCTGTGGACACTGCCCAACATAGCGTCCAAACTTCTGACAAGCGAAGCACTTCCTAGTGCTCAAATCCTTCTTTTGTCCCTCCTATTGCTTAGCCCCACCTTTCTTGAGGCCTTTCTTGAACTTCTTCTTCCCCTTTGCAGTCAACGCCACATTCTCCTCATCCTCCCTACTAGTAGAAGCGTTGCCTTGCACAAGACCTCTCCGGGTCTCCTCCTGAACAAAATCATCACAAATCCTGTCCCATGTAGGTAAGTTCTCCCTAGCCACTAGAGCCTCCACAAACACAGCCCAAGGCTTTGAGACCCCATTCAAAGCTGTCCGCACTAGCTTCGCATTAGGAACAACCTCCCGCACTGCTATAGGCTCATCTCTCACTTGAGAGATCCTAGTAAGGTAAGATATCACAACCTCCCCTTTGGCCATCTTGATACTTTTCAACTTCTCCTTCAAAACCATCTTCCTATTCTCATTTGAGCTTTGAAACAGGCCGGTCAAAGCATCCTACATCTGATATGCACGGTTCTTACTCGAGATGTGTGAGATCACATGGTCTTTCACTGTATCTAGGATTATTCTTCTAGCTTTTATGTCCTTCTTGTTGAAGGCAGAAAGTGTTGCTGCATTGGTGGAAGGGGGAACAACAATAGGAACTGTTGTAGTGTTATGAACAACCTCATCCCACAACTCATTCTCCTCCAATATCAACACTAGTCTAGCTTTCCATGTTACAAAATTCCCAGCCCCATCAAGCCTATCCTCCATCCTAAGACATGTAGCCATTTTCTATCCAAAGTTCAAGTTTGAACAAGGTGCTGCCCACTGACAATAGAAATCACTGAGGTCTGAAATTTTTCTCTGTGTATAAATCTGTCCTCTCTTTAACAAAGCTTTGATACCATTTAGAAATTTTAGCACTCTCCCAACCCGGTTTTCAACTCCGTCAACCCAGGCCTACTATTTTAGCAGCCCGTGGTCTGCACAGTCAGCCCGGGTCTGCTATATGGTAGCTCGTGGCCATGACAGCCCTAATGGGGAATGCCTTAGGCTGCCCAATGGTGCTTGGAGGGCAAGGCCTTCTTTTGGACTTCCCGTGAAGTGTAAGAAGATGGCCTAGCCCTAAATCACTTGCCGTGGAGAGAGAAAAACGAACAGCCCGTGAGGAGAGTGAAGAAGAAAAATGGCTTCCCGGAAAAGAGAAGAGCCCGTGAGGAGAGAGAAGAAGAAAAATGGCTGCCCGAAAAAGAGAAGAGCTGCCCCAAAAAAAAACGAAATGCTGAAGGTGGCTGTCCACAAAGGGCTTGGTCAAGATATTTGCAATCTGGTCATTTGTACGAATGTACTGCAACTTCAGAGCACCTCTCTGCACTAGGTCTCTGATGAAATGAGACCTCATTTCAATGTGTTTCGATCTGTCATGAAACACTGGATTCTCTGAAAGCTTTGTGCAACTCTGATTATCTCAATGGATGACCGTTGAGTCAAGCTTTCTCTCGAACAGATCAGATAACAACTTTCTGAGCCAAACTGCTTCCTTGCGGGCATCGCTTGCAGCAATATACTCTGCCTCAGCTGTACTTTGAGCTATGGAACCCTGCTTCCTGCTGGACCAAGAGATCATTGGTGATCCCATACTGAAGCAATAACCAGGCGTACTTTTTCGGTCAACTGCACTGCCAGCCCAATCTGAATTAGTATATCCCGATAACATTACTCCACTGCTGGAAGTAAGCCTGAGCCCATAGTAGTTGGGTGTGCACTGATTCAGAGCATTCTCTGTGGCTGGTCTCGTATGCTCAAGGTTCATCCAAGATCCAAAAAGCTGTCTATACAGAGCAGTGTTATCGAAACCGGCCCGGAACCGGCAAAACCGGCCGGTCTGACCGGTTCACAGGGTCAACCGGTCCGGTTCAGTAAAAAAATTTGCAAAACCGGCCTCTGGACCAAA
>LPNX011220287.1:47417-182429 GCA_001517045.1 Pseudotsuga menziesii
ATACAGAGTAGAGTCCATACTCTGTGAACTGGTAGCTGAGTCACCCAACTTTGTTAAGTTGATGGTCATGGGTATGCCCATAGACTTACAAACCTGCAACCCAAATCTTTGCAAGATGTTTCCTGCATACTTTCCTTGTGTCAGGAAGATGTTGCTTGGATTTTTCCAGTCTTTTAAGCCAAGGAAGTAGCATTAATTCAAGATCTTTAATTTCGAATTCAGAGGTAAGCTCCCTCTTACACTGTTCTATCAATTGTTCAGCACCTGTAAGGAACAAGTCATCTGCATATAGAACAAGTATCAGGACATGATAATGAACAACCTCAAAGTACAAGTTATACTTAGCTGTACTTTTGGAAAACCCCAAGTCATGGAGCAATCCATCCATCCTCGCATACCCAACTCTTGTAGCAGACAAGGCTTTCTTCACAAAGCCTTCTGGTTGTTCAACATTAGCTTCCACTTCAATCTTGCCATTGAGGAGAACTTTCTTTACATTTGTCTGATGTAACTTCCATTCAAATAATGCAACAAGCGAAAGGATGGTTCTAAAGGTAGAATACCTAGCAACATGAGCAATTGTCATTACTGGCTTTCCTGTTAGTCTGGGAACAACTTCCCACACATCATTCTTCATGATTGAACTATACTCTTCAATCATGGCATCAACCCATACCTGTTGACTTGTTGATTCTTTGTTTGATGGAGGTTCTGTATTGTCAGGCTGATCCATAAGGCCTGAGTACATATGTGGTCTTTCTCTGAAGATCTCGAGAGGAGCTTGATGCTGCTTGCCTTCTTGTACCATTTCTTGATACCAAGCTGATCTCCTTTTGGAAGGAGGAATTTTAAGTAGTTCTTTTGATGTATCTTTAGTGTTCTCAGAAACATCTGGAATTTGATCCTCAAATTCCTCTTGCTCCCTCTGAGTTTCTGAGACTGGAAACTATAGTGGAGGTACTTCATCTTCTTTTGAAAGTTCTTGTGTTTGATGCACAACTTTCTTATGGAAGACCACATCTCTGCAGACCATCTTCTGTGAACCTGGAAGTGCTGTGCAGTGAAGGTGTCCAAATTTTCTATGCCAAAGTTCACAAGGATCAACTGTGTGATGTACCAAAGCATGAGTGGAGACTTTGGAGGCCTTGTAAAGGTCTTCCTCTCGAACCCCAATCTGTACTGCTGAATCTAGATCTGTGTCTTTTGCCCGTAAAAAGACCTTCTTGTCCATAAAGAGGACTCTGTGGCCCTTGTCTTCTAAACCAGCAACATATAAACGATTCTTCTTTAAACTAGGAACATAAAGAATATCGTCAACATGAGAACTGTACCTGAGTCAAGTTGAAGTGAAGTTGAGCCAACTCCTTCAATCTTGTAAGTGGAGTCATCTCCAAGTTCTACCTGAGTGGTGAACTTCTTCTTTCTATAACTGGTGAGGGTTCCACGGTTACCTGTCATGTCCCTGGAGGCACCACTGTCAACCAACCAAGAAGTAGAGCAAGCTGAGAAAGAACCAGTTAGAGCAGAAATTAAATAGTACTCTCTTTTAGGCTCATCAGTTTTATTAGCCTTGGTTTTCTTCTTCTTTGGTTCTTCATCTTCTTCTTCCTCTGCTTCTGAAGCAGATGCTTGAAACCTTCTCTTGGGTTTCTTCTTGTTCTGCTTGCAGTCTCTAGCGTAATGTCCAAACTTGTGACAAGTATAACATTCAATTTTAAACATGTTAGAAAACTTACCCTGAGGTTTATTTCCTTTCTTTTGCTGAGAAAAAGGCTTCTTGAACCTTTTGGTGTTTGCTGCAAATGCAAGGTTATCCTGCTTGATTACCTTGTCAGTGTTCCTTGCTTCTTCTTGTATGCAATCATGTCAAATCCTTTCAAAAGTTGGCTGATTTTCTCGTCCATAGACGGATGCCATGAAGGTTTCCCAAGAGCTTGGAAGACCATCAACCACTGTTTGTACAAGATCATCATCATCAACAGTAACACCAATAGCAAGGAGTTGATCTCTTACCTGTTTGATCTTGGTGAAGAAGGAACCAACACTTTCATCTTTGTTCAACTTCAAAGTTCGTAGCCTCTTCTTCAAGACTCTCTTTTGACTGGGAGCCTTCTTTTCATAGAGGTTTACCAACATATCATAGCATTCTTTAGCAGTCTTCAAGGATGTGATGTTAGGCTTCAATTCTTCTCTGCTAGAATCATAGAATTCTGAGATCAATTTTTCTTCAATTCAGAATTCTGAGATCAATTTTTCTTCTTTTCATGAAAAAACTCAGTCATTTCATTTAAGGAATGAATTACTAATGCTTTGGGGTTTTTGTCCTTTAAAGGTTTCCCCGTGAAAAATCATGTGTTCAATTGTGTGATGCTTGGTTGACTACCTTACTTGTCTTATTGCTGTTTACTTTTCAAGCTCTATCTATATTACAGTCTGCAATTTTTAAAGAATGGCATGCACATGTTCAAATTCAACACTTCTTACCTGTCACAGGAGGTATGAGGTGGTCTGTCACTGCATCTAGAAGAATACATTTTGCCTTAACATTTTCTTGTTGTATTCCACCAAATCAGTAGGGCTGGCAGGAATTGTGACAACTTCCCCCTACATATCAAATTACTCCAACAACAAGGTGACAGTCTCCTTCCATGGAAGAAAGTTCAAGCCTGGCATCAAACCGCAAGCCAAAAGTCAGACATGTTTACAGACCAACCAAAAATAAGCCCAACTCTGCTAGGTGAAAAATATCTGCAATACCCTTGCTGCCCCTATGTCAAATACTGGTTTTCACTGTTCAAAAATAGAGCCCCGACTTTGGTACCATGTTAGATTTTATATACCAGATCTGATTTATGTTTCTGTTAATATTTTATACCCAGATTTATCTTGTAGATCTGAAATTAGTGAAAGAAGTACACTGATATACTAACAATAAATTTGCAGCGGAAAACACACAAAACCAACCACAACCATTCACAGCATTCAATTGACACAGTGATTTTGTAGGGAATGCTTGTGGAAAAACCCCAAAGGGCAACCAGTTCAAGAGATGTTTTTATTGATGTGAGCCGACATAAATTTCTGAGTGTTACAACAGAGAAATAACAAGTACAACATATAAACAATTTCACTTTTCTGGAATTTTGTGCGCAATCCTCCAAATTTGTGCCCAGCCTGTACGGTCTGCACGGATAACCTTCAATAGTCTGCTCCTCGTTTGTGCCCAGAAAATTGCGCAGCCCAGGACCTTGAAATTTGTGCCACCACCTCATCTGTATGGCCTTGATTTTTTAGCCACTGTTCTGCTGTTCAAGCCTCCTTGAATGTTGTGCCATTTGCTCAGCTGTATGGACCTCCTAGAAATCTGTGCCAGGAAACAATAGTACGGATTCAGTAGTAAATGCTCAGTACGACCCAGTCATTAATGCTGCAAGGCATTGGGATTTGTGCCCAGTCTCCTTGGGAAATGCGCCTCCTCTTCTCTTTCAGCTGCTCTCTTCTCCTTTTCCTCAGGTCTCAGCTCTCTCTCTTCTTCTGTCTAATCTTCTCCTACATCTCCCTTTTAATGAATGAGAAATGACATTGTCTCTTCATTTTCCAAGTGATTTTGTCTCTTCATTGTCCCAGTCAAAGGTTGAGTCAAATTTCACTTAATGAAAAAAATTGTTTTCTCACTCTAAAAGTCACTTTAACTTTATAAATAAAGTTAATGCTAGGAAAAGTCACTTAGATCCTTTCTACATGCCTAGACAGCAGGCCTATGTAGTAGACCTCCTGACCTATAAAATCTAACAATTGGGATTTGCAAATTTATTGCTTGATTGCCTTGTGCTGTTGCATCTTATTTCTTATTCTCAAGAGAGATTTATTCACTAGATGTTTTTTTTATAGATTTTTGATGTTCAAACCCAGTCCGCATTCAAGTCAAATTTATGGAAAGTTTATTGCCCAACCAAGTTTAGAATAGTGCTGTAACTTCACTAAAACTTTAGACTTTGAAACACTGAATGAACATCACTTTTAACAAGCAGAAAATTAACAATAGATGCACACCATGAAATTTCAGACACAAGTATTTTTCGGCAAAATTGCCCAAGCAAAACCCAGAATGGGAAAATCTGTTAGAGAGGAATTTTTATTTCAGTCAAATTCAAAGCTATAGCAGTAATGACAAAACTCAGACCAACTCATCTCATCCCAACGCCTCGAATTTCATGCCAATGTGCATTTAACAGGCTGTACAGACCAGCAGAAGACTTCCTTGATTTCTGTGCCTGCTGTATGGCCATCTTCAGAGCTCTGCTGTACATTCAACACCTCGAAATTCATGCCTTCACAGCAAACTACCTTTTCCATTTTTGTGCCACCTTCAGACTGAAAATCTTATTGTACAGATGCTGTACGGTGCATTTAATGCTGGATTCCCTTCCTCGATTTCTATGCTGGGTGCATTGGGATTCATGCCGAAACTCTGCTGTAATATTCACCTTTGAATTTGTGCTGATACTTCTGTATGCTGCGCTCTCCTGCCCTTCTCAGGAAATCTATGCTCTCTCAAAAATTCGTTCAAGTGCCTCTTCACATGGAAATTTTTGCCTTTAAGTAAATATGTGTTGGGTAAGTGAAAGGTCATCTAATCCAGGGGCCCAGATTGGATTAGCTGAATGGTTGAGATAAGTTCACTTTCTCTCCATTATTTAAATTTTTATTTCACTGATCTTTTAATTTTTACTTAATGTACACTTTAATCCCTAAAGAGCATTTAATGCTCATCTCAAGTCATTAATATAAAGGCCATGTGACATGACCTCTTTTTCTGGTGACTTAGGCAAAACCACTAAGGGAAACAACTTACAAGGTACAAAAACTCCAACAATTTTCAGAAAGATGTTTATACTATGCATTACATTTCCTATTGCAGTGTAATTGCACTGATAACCCTGCTAATTTATTGCATCCTTTTACCCCAATTTTGGAAAACATTGCTTTGTAAATGTTGCTCACAAAGAGCTGTTTTTTGATTGTATGTATATTAATGTTATTAGAACTAGACTGATCACTGAACTGCTGGACCCCAAAAGCTGGAAACTGGTTGGAACCGAACTGGAAACGGGAAAAAAACCGAAATAAAAACTGGGAAACCAAAAAATACATAAAATATTCAAATTTTGATAAAAAAATATATTTTCATGTAATTCCATCTGAACCCAAACCATTAAACACAAATATGGATTAATGAAAAGCTTTCTCTTGTATATTACTATATAACAATTAAGGGTGCATACAACTAAAATAGCAACAAGTGCAATCCATATTCAACCCAAAATTCATAAACAAAGGAGCTGTAAATGACCTCTACAGTCCCAAAAATATTATGCTACTACAAATAACTACATATCATCAAAATCGTTACATATGTTGGGATCCTATTTATTAATAGCAGCCTTTGCCTTCCTCCACTAGGTTCTAGCCCTTGCCCCTCTACCTTGAATCTTGAATTCGATCCTCCAAGGACATTTGTCAACATGCTACAATTTTGATGAAACTTCCAAATCCAAGCCTTAAAATAAGGTAGAGAAAGGTTCTGATGCCTAACAAGTGATTTTTTTTACTGGAAGGTACATTTTTAACTCTTTAGTAAGGTCATGACAGAGGATTTCAAGAATCAACATCACCAACATTGATGTAAATAGAGGGGTCGATGCACTCGATTAAATGCCAATTCCATACCCTCATACATGAGAGAATCCAATGGAAACGTTGCAATCCTGAAATCTTGAAAACCGTTAAGTTGGTGGAATTCGAAATGGGATATAAAATTTACTTATTGCATATGAAGTCCAGTGAGGCTGGAACCGCTCTCAAACATCCTGAAACAATTAATGTTAATGTTAAAAATTTAAGTAAAATGATAGAAAAAGGAAAGATAAGGATGATAGAAAAGGAAACGAGAATGATAAGGAGAGTGTCATATTACCATTTATTACTAGGGTCTAGTGTTAGTTTTAGTTTTATTTATTTATTATTATTATTTTAATAAATTTTAAAAATTTCATGGTCTAAATCATCATCCCATGCGTAGCGTATGGACTTGTACAAAACCAATCAGTTCCATACAAAACTAGCTGGTTCAGGTATTTAAGACTGGTTCTGTATGGAATGTGCCGATTCAGGTACAAAATCAGTTGGTTTGGTTATGGAACTGGCCATTTCCGGTTCAGGGCCACCATTTGGACCAGTTAGTCTTGTAAATAGGTCGAACCGACTGATACTGGCAAAAGCAGTCTGGTTTTGACAACACTGATAGTGATGTTTGTTTGTGATAAATATTAGTTTTAGCTATTGCACTGGCTTGATTCTTTTCTCCTTGAAGTAACTTGACGAGGCAATATCATAACTAGATTCATGTGATTTATGTGCAGATATACTTTTGCTTGAGAACTGGTTATTATGATGAAGCCAAGTCTGTAGCTCAGTCTTCCAGAGTAAGCCAAATGTTTTCCCCACAGGTATGTTTCATTTGCCATTTTTATCATTTATTTTACAAATGGAACATTGATGGGATGCCTGATTCCTTATATTTGGTTCTGTTATTGCAGCTTGCTGAATGGATTTCTAGTGGAGGCATGGTTTCGCCTGGAACTGCATCTGCCGTTGCAGAAGAGTGTGAACGGATGTTAAGAATGGGGGATCGAGCAGGGAGAGCTGGGTATGACAAACATAAGTTGCTACTGTACTCTATTGTCTCTGGTAACCGACAACAAATTGACCGGTTGCTTAGAGACCTCCCAATGCTGTTCAGTACTATTGAAGATTTCTTGTGGTTTAAACTAGCTGTTGTTCGTGACATTGGTGGCACATCTTCATCCTTATCAGTAGTCCATGATGGGCTGTCACCATACAGTTTAGAAGATCTTCAAAATTATTTGAACAAATTTGAGCCTGCATACTACACTAAGAATGGGAAAGACCCATTGGTTTACCCGTATGTGCTTCTTTTGAGTGTTCAGTTGCAGTTAGCTGTTCAACACCTCACAAAAGAAGTTAGTAGTGAAGGGTATAATATAGATGCTGTACATATTTCTATTGCACTGGTAGATCATGGAGTCTTCTCAGAGGGTGTCGGTAGTGGACACAAGCTTGGAGTAATGGATGCTGTTTCAGAGGTGGCTAGCATAATTCGACATTATGGTTCGGTATATGTACGGCAAGGTAATTTGCCATTAGCACTGGAATACTATGCACAAGCTGCTGCTGCTATGGGAGGTGGTTCTCCTTCATGGACTGGTCACAGCAGTGTTGATCAGCAACGACAAAGGAACTTGATGTTGAAGCAACTTCTGTCTGAGATTTTGTTACGGGAAGGGGGAATTGCCCTTTTGCTTGGCCCCAATGGTACTGGATCAGAAGGTGCACTGAGAAGATTTTTGCCGGAGAGGCAAGCTCAACATCATTTCTTGCTTGAAGCTGCTAGACAGTGTCAAGATGCTGGCCTTTATGATAAGGTAGATTTTGGTCGTAGGCTTAGATCATAGCTTTGATTTGTTTACTCATCTTTATTTTATGCAGGAAAATTATGTTCAGCCTTAAATGTAGAGCACTGCATATGATTGGATTTTAGTCCTTTGTCTTAATAGTATGGATTTCTTGGCCCTTTAAAAATATAATACTTGCGTTTAAACCTGAAATATTGCATCTAATACTTACTGTTTAGTCCAGTATGAAAGAAGTGAATTTCTTCTCTATGAGGCACAATTTGCTGCAAAGCAATGTTGTTTTTTCTTTTTTACACTCAGTGGTCTTCCGAAATAGATATGGATAAAAACTGTCCATCTAGGTTCTGATGATTTTCTCATTATTTACAGCATTTACAATATGGAAGCATAATCCATACGGAATAGGTTTTCAACAGAATGAATATCACCAAATGATCACATATTGATGTTCATGTCATTTCTTGCTGGATGTATCCCTACACTAACGGAAAGAATCTGCTTACAAGTCAAAACTTAAATCCCTGTCTAGTGGCTTGAAACCAATTAAAGGAGTACTTGTAGTAATTGTACTGCCTGCAAATACCTCCCTCTGCTGCTAAATTTTTGGAGACATGTGCCCTCCTTGTTGTCATGACCCATACAACCTTTTCAAACAGGAGAATTACGGCTCATGTGATGCACCTTTTCTCATTCAAAATACCAACTTCTCCTTCAGACAATGGTAGTGAGATTTAGAATCAAGTGCTAACTTGCTAAGTTCAACTGCTCTGTTTGCTGTTCCTGTTAATGTCACTGTAGCACTGCTTAGTTTCACTGTAGGCAACAGCCCAGCCCTGAGGCTACTGCTCTTTGCAAAATTATTGCTAAATAACACAAGATTAGTTGGGAGCTGGAGTGGGAGCGAAAAACGAAATTTTCAAAAGCTTCCGGTTTGGGAGCGTTTCGGGAGCGTTTTTTATATAATATATATTTTTAATATATTTTGAAGCATATATGCCAACAAATGCTTGTAGAATGTTGAATTAGTTATGGAAAGCATACAAACATGAAATAAACCATAATATGATAAATCATAATACCATATAACATCATTCATCAACCATCAATGATTCAATCATATACTAGTGAATTCGTCAAACATAGGTCCATTATCCATAGCATCATGTTATCAACCTTACAACTTCAGAGTTTAACTTCAAACTTCAAACTTGAATCGCCATGTAATGTTCACAAAATATACCATAATAAATATAAAAATGTCAATGACTCAAGTTCTCGAATCTCAACAGTGCAGAAACTTGAAAGTTGAAAGTACTGTAAATAAGAAAATACAAGAAAAGTACATTTTATTGATATTTCCTCTTGCCACGAGAAATTTCTAATTTCTTTTCCCGTGGTCTATGAACAAAGGGAGCGAGATTATCATCCTCAGTATCCACCAATGTTGAGCGGCTTGAGCCACGTCCAAGACTTGGTCCTGCATGACCCTCCCTCGCTGATGCAGGTGGGGGTTGTGAAGTTGAACCTCTAGGCAAAGATGGTGCATCTGGAAACAAGGTAGAAGATGGCGGTGGCATTGCTGCTGGTGCTGCATGGTCATCCTCATCGCCCAAAAGCTCATCCTCTAAGCACTCTAAAGTTAAGGTTCCATCCTCCAAGTTATGCTCCTCCAGATTGTTGTCCCAAGTGACATATGATCTATCGGTTTTGGCCCGCTCACACTAATGAGTCAACAACCTCAAGCTGTAATGTACATAAACCAAGCTTTCTGCTCGATTTTCTATAGGTGGTCCAACAACTTTCTGCAGAGGAACTGTTTAACACCTGTGAAAGCACTTTGGTTGCCAATTGATGTAAGCGTGGGCATGATGAGCCATACATGTTCCACCATTCAATAGGAGGCACCCTATCTCGATCTTTTCTAGCATGCAAAGTACCAAACAGACCAATATCACTGAGGTATTTGCTTAATTCACTACGCAATGCGACACATTCCTCTTCATCAGGGACCAACTTGTCTATAGCAGCCATGTACCCAACCTGCACCCTTGGATCTATGTGGGGTTTTCTCCTAACTCCCCCCCCAGGTGTTGGTTTGGCCAACCAAGATAGAGAATAATATTTTGGCGTTAATACATATGCTAAGGCATGCTGTGGAACGTTGAGATGTTCCCACCTTTAGACCACATTCGTGTGAATATGGTCATACAAGATGGGCTCCTTCGATTCAACAATATTTTTAATCTGGGCTTAACGTTATCCATCTGGTCATACACCTCCCCAATTATCGGCTTATCTATATCTGCAAACCGAATCATGTGATAAATGGGCTTTGTGAACTGCAAAAGAAACTTGACACTTGCCAAAAATTGACCATCAAGAACGGTGTCTTCCACATCTTGAAAATCAATCCTGTCAGATGTGGATGTAGCCCTATATTTCAAGACTTGCCATGATTCACGTGATACCATGCTAGCCCATGCCTCTCTTACCTTCAAAAGGTGCCTGAAGGTGAGGTAATAGCTAGCAAATTTGTTGAATTATTGTAACTTCGAAGAATATTCTATATATATTTTATTGTAACTTCGAGAATCATTTGTATTTCTTTGTACCTTGATGTTCCTAATCGGGAGAATTAATAAGAGTCATGAGGAAGTCCCCTCCGTTGTAAGTCGGGTCATTAGTACCCTCCGGAATATGTTATTATATTAAGTTAGTCTAGTTGGGGTTACTCGAGCCTACATAACTGAGTTAAGTTTACTTGAGCCTACATAACTAGGTTAAATGTCAAGTGAACAAAAGAATATAAATAGAGGTGAGGTGCTTCTCATTTGAACACACTCACACTCACTTTTGTAGCGCATAAGAGAGAGAGAGAGAGAGAGCTGGAGCTGGAAGTAGAAGGAGGATCAGTTTTGGGGTTTTACCTCTTATCTTTTGGGGCATCTATTATTGAGGAAGCTTTTGCTGGGTTTTTCCCATTAGGGTTTTCCTAGGATAAATTTGTGTTGTTCTTGTGATACTGTTTCTTTCAGTGATCCTGTATATATGCTTTTGTTATGAAATTGAAATGAAATACTGATAATCTAGCTTAGCATATAGAATTCTAACATGGTATCAGAGCTAACCTGCTTTCACAAGAGAAAAAGCTCTCTCTCTTCCCGACAAGAAATCAGTATACATTAGCTATACATTAAACTAATACATTATACAATACTCAGATTTAATTTAAAATTTAAATAGCAATTGTTTAGAGTCTAGACTCTACAATGTACATGCCTGGAAATTTGGAAAACGAACTTTGAGTTGTGTTGACCGGAGATAATGAACATGGAGATAATGCCAAGGCCCCACGACTTCCTTGCTCAGCAAACCCTCACTACTCCCTCACAGACTCCTCACGGCAATTGCAACAGCCACGGCCCACAGTCTTGACAGTCACGGCTCAAAGGCTACTCACGGCCCACACTCCAGTTGCTAGCAAGCTCGGTCAGGGCGGCGTCTTCTTCAAGCTCGAAGGGTACTCAGTGCTCATGGTGTCCTCTTCGAGCAACTCCAAAACAAAAAAATAAAACCCAAAAAATCAATTTTAACCACCCGGAAATCGTCTTCAGTCGCCGAGCCGCGGTTTCCTGTCGTGGCGCGATTTTTTGCGAAAAAATCGCCGAGTTTTTCAAAAAATCGCGATTTTTCGTGAAAGCGGCAATTTTTCGTCGATTTTTTCTTCAATGGTCCAATGTCCTCCACATCTTTAAGTGGTTTCGAATATTATATTACCTTTATTGATGACTATTCAAGAAGGACATGGATCTACTTCTTGAAAGCAAAGAGCGAGGTGTTTGAGAAATTCAAGGAATTCAAAACCTTGATAGAGAATCTTTCAGACAAGAAGATAAAGACACTCTGATCAGACAATGGTAGAGAGTATACTTCCAAAGAGTTTGAAGGTTTTTGTAAAGATGCTGGAATCAAGAGGGAACTAACTACTCCCTACAATCCTCAACAAAATGGTGTTGCAGAAAGAAAGAACAGAACCATCATGGAAGCAGTAAAGACAATGATATATGATCAAGATCTTCCAATGCATCTATGGGGAGAAGTAGGAAGAACTGCTGTCTATGTACAAAATAGAATATCTCACAGTGCTCTTGGATTCAAGACTCCAGAAGATATGTTCACAGGAAAGAAGCCTAAGGTAAGTCAGCTCAAGATATTTGGTTGTCCAGTATATGTTCATATAACAAAAGAGAAAAGAACCAAGTTGGACCCTTCTGAAAAGAAGGGAATATTTGTCGGATACTATGAAGTGTCTAAGGCATTCAGAATTTACATTCCTGGATTCCATCACATGGAAATCAATAGAGATGTAACATTCGATGAAGAAGCAGTTCTCAAGAGATGCAAAAAATGTCAACATGAAGAAGTGTAGGAGGAAGATGTACCTCCCAGAAATGTAGAGACTACATCCTCCCTGAAGATGAAGTACTTGAAGAGCATGATATGACAGAACCACAAGAACCTCCTACGATGGAGATATCACGAAAGAGAAAGCCTGCTTGGGCAAGATAAATTATACACGAAGCAGAAAGATATGGAGCTCTTGAAGGGTCCACAAGGATAAGCAAGAACCCCAAGCCATTTTCCAGCTATGTGGCTTTGATGTGTGATCTGGTGGATCAAGAATCTACAAACTACGAAGAAGCGGTACAGAAGAAAGAAAGGGTAGAAGCAATGACTAAAGAATACCAGTCAACAATGAAGAATGATGTGTGGGATATAGTTTCCAAACTAGATGGTAAGAGTGTAGTATCCTCCAAATGGATCTACAAGATAAAACATGCAGCTGACGGAAGTATCGAGAAGTATAAAGCAAGATTTGTGGCCAGAGGTTTCTCTCAGAAAGAGCGAATTGATTATGAAGAGACATTTGCACCAGTAGCACGGTATACTTCGATTAGAGCTATCATGGCACTTGCATCCATGATGAAGTGGGACTTACACCAGATGGATGTGAAAATAGCCTTCCTGAATGGCGTGATTGAAGAAGAAGTATACATAGAACAACCACAAGGATTTGAAGTTGAAGACATAAGGACTCACGTATGCAAACTGAAGAAGGCCCTGTATGGTTTGAAGCAAGCTCCTAGAGCTTGGTATGGAAGGATAGATAGTTTCCTAACGAACTTGGACTTTACCAAGAGTAAAGCCGATCCTAACCTTTACTACAAGGTTATAGAAGATGAACCTGTCATACTATTATTATATGTGGATGATTTATTTTTGACAGGGAATGAGAAACTGATTGTGGAAAGCAAGAAGAAGCTCGTTGAAGAATTTGAGATGAAAGACCTTGGGTTAATGCATTATTTCCTAGGTTTGGAAGTATGGAAAAGTTCAGAAGGAATCTTTCTCAACTAGGGAAAGTATGGAGTAGAGATATTGAAAAGATTCGATATGGAATGCAAAGCCATGGCCACACCAAAGGATTCCAACCTGAAGTTGTTTGCTAATGACTCGTCAGAGTTAGTGGATGTGACTCAATACAGACAGATTATTGGGTCGTTGATGTTTCTAACAAATACCAGACCAGACATTTGTTTTGTTGTGAACACCTTGAGTCAATATCTAGTTCAACCTAGACGTGTTCCCCTGATAGCTGCAAAACATGTGATGAGATATCTGAAAGGGACTATAGACTTCGGTCTATACTATGATGGAAACCATGAGTACAAATTGTATGGCTATACAGATGCAGATTGGGCTGGAAGTGTATCAGACAGGAAAAGCACATCAGGTGGATGTTATAGTCTGGGATCTGCTATGATTTCATGGTTTAGCAAGAAACAATCCAGTGTTGCTCTTAGCATGGCTGAAGCAGAATATATAGTAGCTTGCTCTGCTAGTTGTGAAGCCATATGGATTCGAAAGCTGATGTCAGGTTTATTCAACCTGGAGTTGGATACTGCCGTGATTCTATGTGATAACCAAAGTTGTATAAAGATGATAAAGAACCTGGTGTTCCACGACAGGTCGAAGCACATGGAAATCCGGTATTTCTACATTCGAGATATGATGCAGAAGGGAGCCATAAAGCTCCAATATGTGAGTACTGATGAACAAGCTGCTAATGTGCTGACGAAGCCTCTGTTTCGTGTAAAGTTTGAATACTTTTGAGACAAGCTTGGTGTTGTTCGGAAAGACCTTCCTCGAAAGGGGGAGCAGTGATGTTGCAGTGGGAGTGTATCATCCTCGGACATCTGTCCTAAAGTGATCCATAGAATTATGTCTCCGAGAAAGAAGAAGGATTGTATCATCCCTGAACATTTGTTCTAAAGTGATCCAGTGACTTCGGTCCTCGAGAATGTAGTAGGATTGTATCATCCTTGAACTTTTTTTCAGAATGGATCTGGTGACTTCGGTACTCGAGAACGTGGTAGGATTGTATCATCCTTGAACTTTTGTTTAGAATGGATCCGATGACTTCGGTACTCGAGAACGTGGTAGGATTGTATCATCCTTGAACTTCTGTTCATAATGGATCCGGTGACGTCGGTACTCGAGAATGTGGTAGGATTGTATCATCCTTGAACTTTTGTTCAGAATTGATCTGGTGACTTTGGTACTCGAGTACCGAAGTCACCGGATCCATTTTGAACAGAAGTTCAAGGATGATACAATCCTACCACATTCTCGAGTAAGGATTGCATCATCCTTGGACTTAGTCCTAAAGTGATAAGGAGTGATTATCCTGTAATTGTATCCGGTGACTTTAGTTGTCGAGAATGTGGTGGGATTGTATCATCCCTGGACTTAAGTCTAAAAGTGATCCGAAGACTTTCGTCTTCATATTGTGGATTGCAGGTTATTGATGATGATGATGATGATGCTGATGATCGAAAGATCAGAGTGTGATGATGATGTTGCTCAGATTGTTGCTGATGATGATGTTGCTGATCGAAAGATCAGAGTGTGATGATGATGTAGCTCAGATTGTTGTTGATGATGATGTTGCTGATCGAAAGATCAGAGTGTGATGATGCTGCTGCTTAGATTGTTGCTGATGATGATGTTGCTTGAAGTGTTGCTGATGATGATGTTGTTGATCAGAAGATCAGAGTCTGATGATGATGTTGCTCAAAGTGTTGCTAATGATGATGTTGTTGATCGAAAGGTCAAAGTACTATTGATGATGATGTTGCTGCAGACCAAAATGTTGACAATGATGTTGTCAAAGAAATGTTGCTGCTGAAATTAAAGATGAAGACTATGTGTCAAAGATGTTGAAAAAGCTTCCAATGATCTATAGATGTGTCACCCTGATGATGTTGATGATGTCCTCTCTCTTTCCTACTGTTGTTGTTGTTGTTGCTGTAGAATACCCTTCTCCTTAAGGGGGAGTGTTGAATTATTCTAACTTCGAAGAATATTCTATATATATTTTATTAATCCTCGATGTTTCTATTGGGAGAATAATTTGTATTTCTTTTATACCTCGATGTTCCTAATCGGGAGAATTAATAAGAGTCATGAGGAAGTTCTCTTCGTTGTAAGTTGAGTCATTAGTACCCTCCGGAATATGTTATTATATTAAGTTAGTATAGTTGTGGTTACTTGAGCCTACATAACTGAGTTAAGTTTACTCAAGCCTACATAACTAGGTTAAATGTTAAGTGAATGAAAGAATATAAATAGAGGTGAAGTGCTTCTCATTTGAACACACTCACACTCACTTGTGTAGTGCATAAGAGAGAGAGAGAGAGAGGTATTGTTGCTGCTGCTGCATGGTCATCCTCATTGCCTAAAAGCTCATCCTCTAAGCGCTCTAAAGTTAAGGCTCCATCCTCCAAGTTATGCTCCTCCAGATTGTTGTCCCAAGTGACATATGATCTATTGGTTTTGGCCCACTCACAGTAATGAGTCAACAACCTCAAGCTGTAATGTACATAAACCAAGCTTTTTGGTTGATTTTCTATAGGTGGTGCAACAACTTTCTGCAGAGGAACTGTTTACCACCTGTGAAAGCACTTTGGTTGCCAATTGATGCAAGCGTGGGCATGATGAGCCATACATGTTCCACCATTCAATAGGAGGCACCCTATCTCGATCTTTTATAGCATGCAAAGTACCAAACAGAACAATATCGCTGAGGTATTTGCTTAATTCACTACGCAATGCGACACATTCCTCTTCATCAGGGACCAACTTGTCTATAGCAGCCATGTACCCAACCTGTACCTCTGGATCTGTGTGGGGCTTTCTCCTAACCCCACCCTAGGTGTTGGTTTGGCCAACCAAGATGGAGAATAATATTTTGGTGTTAATACATATGCTAAGGCATGCAGTGGAACGTTGAGATGTTCCCACCTTTTGATCACATGTGTGTGAATATGGTCATACAGGATGGGATCCTTCGATTCAACAATATTTTTAATTTGGCCCAACATGTTATCCATCTGGTCATACACCTCCCCAAGTATTGGCTTATGTGTATATGCAAACCGAATCATGTGATAAATGGGTTTTGTGAACTGTAAAACAAACTTGACACTTGCCTAAAATTGACCATCAAGAACGGTGTCTTCCACATCCTGAAAATCAAGCCTGTCAGATGTGTATGTAGCCTTATCTTTCAAGACTTTCCATGATTCACTTGATACCATGCTAGCAAATGCCTCTCTTACCTTCAAAAGGCGCCTGAAGGTGAGGTAATAGCTAGCAAATTTGTTGAATTATTGTAACTTCGAAGAATATTCTATATATATTTTATTGATCCCCGATGTTTCTATTGGGAGAATCATTTGTATTTCTTTGTACCTTGATGTTCCTAATCGGGAGAATTAATAAGAGTCATGAGGAAGTCCCCTTTGTTGTAAGTCGGGTCATTAGTACCCTCCGAAATATGTTATTATATTAAGTTAGTCTAGTTGTGGTTACTCGAGCCTACATAACTGAGTTAAGTTTACTCGAGCCTACATAACTAGGTTAAAAGTCAAGTGAACAAAAGAATATAAATAGAGGTGAGGTGCTTCTCATTTGAACACACTCACACTCACTTGTGTAGTGCATAAGAGAGAGAGAGAGAGATGTAGGTGGAAGGAGAAGGAAGATCAGTTTTGGGGGTTTACCTCTTATCTTTTGGGGCATCTTTATTGAGTAAGCTTTTGCTGGGTTTTTCCCATTAGGGTTTTCCCAGGATAAATTTGTGTTGTTCTTGTGATACTGTTTCTTTCAGTGATCTTGTCTATATGCTTTTGTTATGAAATTGAAATTAAATACTGATAATCTAGCTTAGCATATGGAATTCTAACAAAATCTAGTCTTTGCTATCTTTAATAGCACTAACTTTGAGTGAGTGTGGAAAATGCCATGGGGCTATGGTTGGTAATACATCTTATCATGTGCTTTCCCTTTTTGTACAGTTCACCAATCCATTTGTATTCATTTTCCATCAACTTAATAGTGCCATGCATCAAAAAGGTTCAATGTGTGAACCAAACAACCAGACCAAAATATTTTGGGGTATTTATCTTCATTGATTGCTTTCGATGCCTTACAATTAGCTGCATTATTTGTTATGACTTGGATGAGATTGTATGGACCAATAGCTTCAATGTTTTTGAGTAGGAGTTCTGCAATGTTCATGCTAGTTTTGAATTTATCTGAGTAGTCATGTGCTGAAAGGAAGACTGCACCAGTAGCAGAGACACCACGAACATTTAATAATGGCTTACCTTTCACATTTGTCCAGCCATCTGATACAATTGATACACCATACTCATTTCAAGCGTTTGTGAATTATCCCAAGCATTTTGGATCTTGGCTTTTTCCATGTCGAGCCCCACAGTTCTAGCTTTGTCATACCCGGGGCTCTTGTATCCTGTTGGGGCAGTGCAGATGGCCTCTACCATTTCATGCTAATAGGGTGAGCGAAGAATATTGAATGGTATGCCACATGCATAGAGAAACCAAAACACTTTTGAAGCCATGTCATCCCTATCACCTTGATCAAGGAAATCTGATATTGTCTTGCCACGTGATTGCATGGAAGAGAATCCCCTGCCTTGGGTGGATGGGCCTCCAGTTCTTGGTGAGCATGAAAGGTCATGGTCATTCGATGATCGTTTTGTTATGTTTTGTGCTTCAAATTCTTCCTTCTTATAAATGGCTCTTTGTGTTGATACCACATTTGGGCAAACACAAACTACTACAGTTTTTCTTTCATCACATGGCATGTGCCCACATAGATGTCTTCTCACATGTGTATATGAACTTGTGTATGTTTTTTACAATGGGGGCAAACAAATTTGGTGGTTCCACCCCCTCTACCTCCTACTTGCCTCGTGACATATTTCCACAAGGGTGTGGGGTCCTCTTTTGTTTTCTTTCGGTTTTCCTCCTCCTCTTCCTCTTCCTGTCCATGGTATGTGCCACTTCCCACTCCTTCATCCTCTCCCTCATTCCTCGTCTGGTTTTCAACCACCATCATCAAAATAACAAATGGAACCAACAAAATAAACCATAAACCCATCATCATGATTGATGCCAGATGGAACTATAGATTTAACTTGTCGTCTGCAATAGAATGAGGGAGGAACTAGAGATTTAACAATGTATATTACTACACTCTAGTGTATAGACCAAGGCCAAGCATTCATCATTCTTGAATCATAATTGAAATTAGAGATCAAAGGTCAAAAACTTTCAAAATTCAAACACAAAGCAAATGACAAATCAACAAAAAAGATTGTAAAGCCTACCTCTTTGGCTCCCGCTCTCCAATGGTGGCAACCTTATTCTCTTCTCCTCTCCTCTCCTCTCTTCTCCTCTCCTCTCCTCTCCTCTTGCAAAGTGATAATGAGGCTGTAGAAGAGGGCTTTATCCCCCAAAGCCCTCCTCCTTCCCTCCAAACACCCACTGTGGACCCCATCTGCATCATCCGTTTCCTCTCTTCCACGTGGGTGTCATTTATAGGTGGGAGCAATGGCGGGAGCGATATGGGAGCGTTAGCTCCCGGACAGAGCAGGGAGCACCGAAAATTAAGAGGAAGCGTTTTCTGAAAAACGCTTCGGCTCAGGAGCGATCTAGGAAGCGCGCTTCTGGTTAGCTCTTGTTGCCGCCTAAAACACACTTGGACACAGGTAATTCTCCCAACCGCTGTGTGTATTCTTGAGGGCAACTTATGAGTTGAGAACCCACTGTCACCTCGGTCCTAAACTCTACCGTTTAGACCACAACTCCTAAAGGCCAAGGGGGGTAGTCCCTACTTACTAAGTTCTTTTTTGAAGAATGTTCTCTAGGAGTTGTAAATTACAAAAATGACAATCAGCGTGCAGTGATGCAAATATTTCAATGTCAAGTAAACCCTTTAACAATCAACCATTAACATATGAAAGAGAGACAATCAAATAATCAAAATGATCAGTGCCATCTCTACTCGCGCTATGGAGTTGGAATAATCAACTTCAAATAATTTGCCTAAAGCATCAACTCATTTACTTTAACAAATATTCAAGAGCATGATGAATTTCAATAAATGAGTAAGTTAAAATAAAGTGATTGCAAAGTGGAGAAATGTAAATGATTGTAACAATGTTATGCAAGTGGTCCTGTAAGTTTTAGTGAATTTTATGTCTCCCTTTGACTTAGGGAATTAAGGTGTTTGTTGCAAAGAAATGAACTATTCTAGATGTCTATCCCAAGAGACTATCTCCTTCGATTAGGGAGAGAATGCCAGGTGCTCGACATGGGAACACAAGGTTCCCACCTAGCTCCACGGGTCAAACTCGAAACTTGTTGGGTGCTCAACTGGAGGACACGAAGCCCCCTACGGCCTCTCCCGCACTAGCTCCACAGGTCAAGCCTCTTTTTCTCCTTTCTAATGAAGATACTTATTTGGGTGCCTATTAAGCTAGCCAACACAAATCTTTGCCCTTTCTCGTCACCCTAGATCGGTTGAACCGGCGAGGGGGAGAGGATACGGGGCAAAAAAGGTGTTTGCTGTAAATTTTATCCTTAAAGAAAAAATAAACAAAACAAGCCAAGCACGATATCACAATGGAGGCAGAGCCTACTCGATTTTGAGGTGCGGGAAAAAGAAAATAAGCAAATACTTTAAATTAAAATGCTAGCCAACGCGATTTCACACGGATGGGCAAAGCCACTTCGCTTATGAGGTGCGGGCAAAAAAAAAGAAATACGCAGATACTTGGAATAAAATACTAGCCAACGTGACATTGCAAGGATGGCAAAGCGAAATCACTTACAAGCTAAGTCACCTAACACGGGGCACGGGACACGAAGGACACGAAAATACGAGAGTCCGACACGGACACGGTGACCCCCGGAATCAGGACACTTAGGATACGTTTTATATACATATATATATTTTTTAAAATATATATTAAAATTTAAAAATATAGACATATAGATCCAAAAATATTTAGAAACTAGAAAATTTGCAAAAATTCAATAGAAATTAGAATAAAAACACATTAATGATTAGTAATTACACATTTGTCATTCATAAGTCACGATTCACAACACATTTGTCATTCACAAATCACAATGAGACACATAGATGCATGTCGGAACCATATTTCTCATTAAGTCATCAAAATCAAAATGTATACAATGTACATATATGTCGGAATGCCACTGGGCATTGGCAAATGCCAAATAGACTAAAGTCTAATAGTAAATACAAAAAGGGGTGGATCAAGATGGGAGAATCCCATATGTCAGACTGTCAGTAGTCCTCCTCCATGCTTGAATCAACATCAACATACTCATCACTGCCCCTGCGCTTGCCCTGATCCTCATCCTCTTCCCCCTCCTCTCTGCCCATCTGATGATCTGCATCTGATGCTGTGGAGGATGACCCCTCCATACGATCACTTACACTATCATCAAAAGTGACCGGCTCTAGCACTGGATCATTAAGATCCATGTTGGCTAATGCCAACTCAATACTGCTGTGCAAACCCATATCATCAGGAAAGACATCCCACATCTTTGTCTTTCCCTTCACCCACTCCTCCCTCTTCCTATAAATAAGACGAAGGTTGGAGTGCACATACACCATTGACTTTGCCCAGGACTGCTCAAGCCTGCTCTTCTTCACACTGTACAAGCTCCCATATGTGCTCCAATTCCTCTCACAACAAGAGGATGATGTAACTTGAGAGATGATCCTCAAGGCTAACTTCTGTAGAATAGGGGATGTTGCCCCATGAGTTGCCCACCAAGCATAGGGTTTCTTACCCCCCTATGTCTAAGCACATCATAGCCTCCAAATCTCCCAGTGCCAGTGGAAAAATCTACAAAGTCCTCCTCCGCCTCCTCGAGCATCTCGCTATCCTGAAATAGCCGTCTAAGTGCTATCTTCCTCCCATGTGCAATCTCTGCATCCATGTGAGGAGGGACTCTGTGTGAGGCCCTCGATCCACCAGTGAGCCACTCCTGAGTGTAGAACTTGGGGTTCAAGGAGTGGGCCAAGCAATGCAAAGGTGTGCAATTCTTATCCCACCTGGAGATAAGAATATCCCGAATAATGGTCCATAAGTTCTCTGTCGATGTCCCATACTCGGGACACTCATTCTCCATGACAATGGACCTCATGGACTCAATCATGGAATCCCACCCCTCATAAACCTCTGCTAGGATGGGTTGGTCCGAGTCTGCAAACAGCAACAAAGAAATGATTGGCTCCATGATCTTAATGCTAAGATCTATCGTGTCCCACCAACCATCATCTAACACCATGTCCTTCACCTTTTGTGATGCAGCCTGATCCGTCCTTCTCCAAAAAGCCCAAAACTCTGAAATCACCATGGACCCAAGAGCGGTTTTGACCTTCCTCAACCTCTTCAACATGATGAATGAGGAAGCAAATCGAGTATCAGCAATATTCAGCAATGAAAGCTGTGTGTACTGTTTGTAGATGGTGAGGGCATTTGTGTGGTTTTGTACAAAGTTACGGATATGGCATGCATCTTCAATAAGGGTGCCAATCCATGTCACATCCGAAGCAATGGCTTTCAGTGCTAAATTCAAGGAATGGACAATGCAAGGTGTCCAAAAAACCTGTAAGAGCAATAAAAGCATGTATCAATGACTTTACAACACTAACATTGCAATGACCAAATTCAAACAATGAGCAAATTAGAAATGAAAGAATGAACATACCTGTGGATATTTAGCTTCCACAATCATGCCAGCAGCCTTGCAAACAGGTGCATTGTCCGTGATGATTTGTACACACGAATCAACACCTACTTCTTCAATGGTTTTGATGAATAAATCACCCATAAATTGTGCATCCTTGTATCTCCCAAGAGCATCCACCGCTTTCAAGAACAACGGTCCATTTTGGGAAGATACCATGAAATTGATGAGTGGATGGCGTGCGGGATCCGTCCATCCATCAGAAACAATACTCACACCGCATGAGGGCCATGTTGTTCTAATTGGCTCAAGGATTTTATCTACCTCCTTCTTTGCTTTAACCAACAATGTGGTTCTAAGCTTCTCTGAACCAGGAGGCACATAACCACTTGGAGCTCGTTCCAAGATAGTTCGAACCATCTCAAAATACAATGGTGACTGTGCAACATTGAATGAGATGAAGTTGAGGTAGAAGAAAAATGCAATCGTAAGGTCTACCTCTTCTTGCGCCTCTTGTTGGAAAATCCTATCCATTGGGCCACCTGTAGATTGCCTCTTTCTTGTTTGATAAGTATCTCCACGCCCATGAATGCTAGGTGGAAATGGAGTCTTGGTGCTAGAGGACTTCCTCAAAAATGGAAGAGGATCATCCTCTTTTTTCTTGCTTGCTGCTACCACCTTCCTTAAGCCAACATTATCCTCTCTTTCCATATCCCTCCTTTGGTTAGCAGTCACCGCTTTGCATGAAGAAATCCCATAAGAAGGAAGGGCCAACAAATGGCCCTTAACCCGGAAATATGTGCTCATGAACTCATGGTTGCAAAAATTGCATCTCCAAGACACATTGCCTCCCCCACCAAGCTTTGCCTCGGGCCCATCGTTCCTTGTCACATACTTCCACAAAGGGTATTTGTTTTCTTGGGCTTGTTGTCTTGCTAAAACAGGATTAAATGGAGCATGAGCTCCACTAGCAGCCGATGGAGCACTTGACGGATGAGGAGAACCGGTTGTGCTTGGTGGAATAGGAGGGGAGGCCCTAGATGGAGCATTTCTCCCTTTCCTTTGACCCCTACCTCCTGCCCTAGCTGATTGAGACATTCCTTTTCTTGTGTGATGGTTGAGCTTGCAATCCTCTCCACAAATCCATCGGAATGCATTTGGAATCACTTGGAAACAATGGATAGCCTTCAAATCTCCTTCAAAACTCCTTCACCTGCACATAAAACTCACTTTCAATCAATTGCTTCCTTTCAAATGACAAAAAGAAAGACAAAAAATTGAATTTAAGCAAACCCGGCTGTGTTTTTCCGCCGGTCATGTGTCCTGTTTTTGGGATTCGTGTCCTGTTTTCGGGACGCGCTTCATTTTTGTGTCCGATTCGAATCGTGTCCGATTCGTTCCCCACGGGACACGGGGGGCCTCCAGGACAAATCCGGTTTCATAGCTTACAAGGTGTGGGCAAAAAATAAAAAAGAAAATAAAAACAAAATGAAATTCTAACTAATCTAAAACCCACGCCAATCAACAATTGCTTATGCAAAGGTGAGCAAGCCCAACTTCTATTCCTAGCAATGGATGGCAAATAAATGAGACTTGATTTAACTGAAAATGCAAAGCAAGAAATCAAGTCTAAGAGACTCTCTTGGACTTGTTACAAAGGCTGAAATTTCAGCGTAAAGAAAGAGGTAAAAGGAGTGAGAAAAACCGTGTTTTTTTCTCTTTCTTGAGATGCCTTTGAAGCTCTTCCTTTGGGGTGGCCTTAAAACTCTTCTATGGCTGAAATTTGACAGAGTTTTTCCTTGTTTTGTCACTAACCTGCTAAAAACCAGCAAACATAAAATGATAAAATGTGCCCAAAATCACTTTGGGGAAGTTGGTATGTTAGTGCAATATATATACAAAATTTATACAAAGTTGCCAGATGAATATTTTTGAAAGAACTTTAGTATATAAGAGTTAAAATCAGATTTAAAACACTCAACAAACTAAAATTAAAATTCAGATATTTGTATGTAAAGAAAGAGAAAAGTGGTCCTTTGTTCTTCAAGAAGTGAAGCAATGGGGCATCCAACCGAGGAATCCTACTCTTCAATCCAAATAACCCGCAACTTATAAGATTTTCACTACACAACTACTAGAAGGTGAGAATCAAATAATGAACAAAGAAATCATAAACTTCAACCTAGAAAATATATTAACTTTTTTACTACAAGAATGAAAACTCACAAAATTTACGGAATATAAATACCACAAATCTTACCAAAACAAATTAGTATGCTTCCTTGGCCAACCAAACTTGTGTAGCTCCTTAAGCATGGAAGCAAATCATCAATGAGAACAATGCACACAAGATTCTTCGAAAGATTTTGATTACCAAAGCCAAATGGTTGAAAATTACAATGGCCCAAGCAAGAGCAAAGGCAAGAGAGTAAGAGAAAGAATGAGAGCATGAGCAAGAGAGTGGGTGTGAGTGTGTAACTCAAATGAGGAGGGGAAACCTCCTTAAATAGGAAAAATGAAAGAGAGAGGCTCTTTGCATGCTAGACAAGTGTCACAAGGGAGAGAAGGGGCCCAAGAGAGTGGGGGGAATTTGCTCAAGGAGGGCAAAACCAAGGTTTGAGATCTCAAATATGGAGAGAGAAACTCTCAATTTAATGCTTTTAACCTTATTGTTATATCAAATGGGGAAGAAACCACCATAGTGGGGCCATTTCCATTGACTTTAGCTCACCCAACCAATCAAAGAGAGAAAGGGGCACCCCCCTAGATTCGGCAACTCAAAACTTGTTATATGCTTGCTTGGGGGCCTCCCTTTGGGTCTTAAATTTGTCTTAGGAACACAATATAAACATTAGAACCTTTATTTGGCCACCCCAAGTGACTATAGTCACTTTTCCAAAATTTGGCTCTCTAATTAAATGCCCAATTTTCTGATTTCCATGACTGACATGGGCAAAAGTGACCAAAACCATAGTAATACTTGTTTGAATGACTTCAAACTTGGCCTGAGGGTATAGGGGTGCTTGTGCCATTTGTCTTGAGTACCCATACCCTTATACGACATTAAAAAGGACCAAGTAACTCTCTTTTACATTACAACAAATTGTCGTGAGTGACAATTTTTATTGACCAAAAAATTAAAAAAAACTATGCGAAACTTAATGAAATTCTGCAAGACTCTGGATAATGTCTAGCATGGTAATATAGAACATTCCTAGGGCCCAATGACCCCATGGACTCGATCGCTAGAACACCTTTCACCACTTTGGAGGTAATTTTGAGTGAAAAACTCAAATAATTAAAATCTCTAAAAAGAAATTTTAATTATCCAAGTGAAAAAACACTCGATGAAAGGACTTCCCTAATGACTAAGTCTTAGGTGATCAAGTTACAAAAAACTAGACCTTCATGCTGACATATCCTTACAAAATCCCCCGCAGGGGGCGAAAATTTCATAGAGCGAAGAAGAGAAGAAGAGCTCCCTCGCTTGATATAATCATCAAGTACTTCATTCTTATCTTCAAGGCACATCCAACATTTGCATGGTACATCGTTGTCCACTTAGTTGGTTTTGGTGGTCAACATTCTGGCTCCAACTCGAGGACGCGTGTTTGATCATCGGAAATCATGCGAGAACCTCAGAATCTGTGAAAAGAAAGCTCAACATGCCAAACATAAGCACCACGTGTGATATCATAATAAATGCATATGTTACAAAATCAAGAATGCTATAATACATAAACACATCTAAGTTAATATATGCAATAAAATTACAACAAAATTAAAGAAAAGGAGTAAGATCAGAGGTACGTTACAAAGGGTACCCCTTTGGGCACCAATGAGTCCTCATCTGAAAAATAACTTGAGTTGTTGCCCATTCACTGGCAAGTTCATGGGTTCACCATCCAAGTGGTGGAAAGAATTTGGCTGTGCTTCATCCCTGATGATAAATGGACCCAACCATAAGATGCCAAATTTACCGTGCTTTCTTGGCTTTTCCCTTCTTTTATCCCACAACAAAATTGTATTCGTAATACCGAAAACGCTTTTCCTTGTTGTCTTGTCAAATTCCCTTTTAACCTTTTCTTGGTTCTTGCGATTTTTTTCACAAGCCATCTTTTTATTTTCATCAAGTTCTATTATCTGATTAACCCTGTTATCCATTGCACTTTCACCTGAAAAAGAAGTCTGAAGTAGACCATGTACAGGAAGCCTAAGATGCACTGGTAACTGAACATCTAAACCATAAACCAACTCAAATGGACTTTTCCCTGTAGAAGCTTTCTTTGTTATCTTGTCAGCCCATAATGCATACTTAATCTTACTATCCCATGCCTTCTTGTTTTTTTCAACAATTTTCTTAACAATGGTCATTAGATTTTTATTACTTGATTCTGCTTGACCATTTCCTTGAGGATAGTAATTTGATGAATGAGACAAAATAATGCCATAATCAAGACAAAAAGATGACATTTTTGCTGAACTAAAGGCTTTAGCGTTATCTGTTGTTATCTTTGTTGGCACACCAAATCTTGTTATTATTTTATCTTCAAGAAAATCCATAACTACCTTTTCAGTTGCTGCTTTGGTAGGAATGGCTTCCACCCATTTAGTGAAGTAATCTGTAGCTGTTAAGATCCATGAGTAACCATTGCTTGAATTATCTTTAAATTTTCCTATGAAGTCCAAACCCCACTTCTGAAAAGGAGCTTCTACAACAACTGGCTGTAAAGGCAAGGAGGCTAACTTTTGTTTACCAGTGAAAAGCTGACAAGGTTCACAACATCTCACAAACTTGTGGACATCAGAAAAGACAGAAGGCCAATAGTAACCAGCTCTAAGAATTTTATGAGTAGTGGTTCTCGCTGCATAGTGACCACCACACAATCCAACATGAAATTCTTTTATGAGACTTTTGGCTTCATCTTTATCAACACATCTAAGGATCAACCCATCTGGATTCTTCCATCCTAGTCCTATTTGAGTAATAACAAATTTGGTTGTTTTTAACCTTAAGGCTCTTCTCTTATGACCCTCAAGATGTGCCATGCTTTAGATAGAAAATAATATCCGCATACCATTTTCCTTGTTGTAACTTTTGAAGATTTGGGGAATATTCAGGCTCATCATTTTGGCAAACCATGTCCAAAGCTTTTTCATTGCCTTCAGTCAACATTTGGCTAGGCCTTGTCCTTTGACTAACTTTGTGGGCTTGATTTCTAAGTCATACTCTTGGATTTTAGCAATCCATCTCCCTCTTGCACCTAACCCTTCTGTTTGAGATAATACACCTTTGACCGCTGAGTTAGGAACATATCCAATTACTTTAGAATGCCTAATAAAAGTTCTAAAATGCTTAAGGGACTTAACCAATGCATATGCTTGCTTTTCAACTGTATGATATTTTAACTCTGAGTCCTGCAAGGCCTTACTCATGTAAGCAATGGGTTGGTCATGGCCTTGGTCATTTGTTTGGAGCAAGACACCTGCACTGGTATCTTCCGAAGCAAAAGAAAAAATCTTAAAATCCTTGGAATAATCTGGACTTACTAGGACAGGAGCTTTAGACACGGATGCCTTTATTTCCTTAAAAGCTTTCCTTTGACATCTTTCTTAAGCAATTTGTAAAATGGCTTGGCTACTTCTCCGTAGTTCGGAACGAACCTGTGCACAAAATTTGTTTTTCCAAGGAAGGACTGGAGAGACTTCTTTGATGTGGGCAATGGGATCTTTTCAATGGCTTCAACTCTTTTAGGATCTATTTTCACTCCATCCTTGGTGACTATATGGCCCAAAAATTTTCCTTCAGTTACCCCAAACACTGAGTTAGCTGGATTCAATGAAATGCCAAATTCCCTGCACCTTTCAAAAACCTGTTTTAAATGTTTGATGTGGCTTCCACCATCCTTTGAAAACACTGTTAAATCATCCTGATAGATCTCAATTATTTTCCCTATCAACCCTCTGAAAGCATAGTCCATTGCTCTCTGAAAAGTGGCCCCAACATTAGACAAACCGAAAGGCATTCTTACATAATGGAAAGTCCCCCATGGGGTTGTGAATGTAGTTTTATGTTGATCTTCCTTTTTAGCCATTACTTGATTATAACCAGAAAAACCATCAAGCATTGACATCATTCCAGAACCTGTTACTTTTTGTAGTAGTGTTTCCATTTTTGGAAGGGGATAAAGGTCCCTTTTACAAGCTACGTCCAAGTTTTTAAAATCCACACATAATCTAATTGCCTCATTCTTCTTTCTAACCACTACTAAGTTTGAGCACCAAGAAGAATATCTTGTTGGGACATTTATTCCAGCTTTCAACATTTTTTGTAGCTCTTGGTGGACTAAGGGAGCTAATTTAGGATTCATCTGCCTTAGTTTCTGTTTAAAGGGTTGAGCTCCTTCTTTCAATGGAATAGTATGCTGGAGCACATCCTCACTATAGACTTTTAGCTCATCATATGAAAAGGCTAAAACATCCCTATATTCTTTCAATAATTTTACTATTTGGTCCCTTTCCTCTTTTGGGGTGTTCTTTCCAACTTTTATCATTTTTGGGTCCTTCGTTGATCCTATGTTGATCTCTATATGTTCACCATTTTTTAAACTTATTTCTTCTTTCTTTTTGCAACCATCATCTTTATCAAAGAAACGCTCATAAAAAACAACCTTTCTAGGCACTGGATTGATTTGTTGATCATCCTCTGGATTATGACATCTTTCCTCCTTATGACTAATTTCAAAGTCAGCAAACTCATGCATATTATTCAAGAAGTTAATGACTTGCCTATTATCACCGAAGACCTGCCAATGATCAACATTGTCAGGAACTGAAGGTCTGAATATGATTTCCATTTTAACATCTTCCTTAACCATATCTTCTGAAAGCTGCAGGGTAGAAGCTGCTACAGCTAATGCATCGGCTTTAGTGTTCATCTCTCTAGGAATGGTAGTAAGGTTTAATGCATTAAATAACTCCATGGTGCTCCATATCGCATTCCTATATCTTTTTTGCCTTTCAGATTTGCATGCAAATATATTTTTAAGCTGTGATATAATCAAATCTGAGTCCCCTTAAATGTTCAACAATTTTATGCCCCTATCTTTGCAGATTTCTAAACCAAGCAACAAAGATTCGTACTCAGCTACATTATTTGTAGCATCAAACTCCAACCTATATGCAAAAGAGAATTCTTGTCCCGAAGGAGATTCGATAGCTATGCTAGCACCCTTACCAGACCTAGAATGTGCTCCATCAAAATGCATTTTCGATACTTCATTTGGTTTTTTTTCCTTAACTTTTTCGCTTTCAGGTTCCACAAGATTAGACAAAATAGCATAATTCCCAATCCCATCTGACTTATACTTTAGTTCATGTCTTGGATTTTTTGGGTCTTCAATATGATATTTCCTTTGTAACTCTCTATTAAGTCTAACCATGGTTCCTTCAAGGGTAGGGATGGTAGCATAAGTTAAATCCATTTGCAAGTTACCTCCTAGATCGGTTGCCCATTTTCTTGAAAGGAGCATGCCCCATGCATCGGGTACATCAATTACCACTATGTCCATTATTATTTGGATATCAGGAAAAGCGACAAGATGGACTTGCAAATCCTTTATCAATCCATGCACTTATATCTTTTTACTATCCATAGCACAAATGTTGTGATAAGGCCTTGATATTCTTAAGTTTAGCTGTTGCATCACCTTTTTAGACATAACACATGAGCTAGCACTTGAATCAAGCATACAATTATGTAGGAGTTGTCCATTTACCAAGAGGGTGACATAGAAAGGATCATTACCTTTGTTTGCTTTATCCATAGTTTGCAAAATTACGGGGGCGTCTTGATAAGCTTCTACTGGTTGCTTTTCCATATTCTTATGATTATTCGTTGGCACTTCAACTTTGCTCGGAAGAGGGACATTTATGGATTGGAAGAATTTTTGCTTTTGATCATCCATCTTCAGGACTTCTGTCAAAGGAACCGGTATTTTTACACGACTAGCCCATTCTCCTACATCAAAATTTGATTCGTTATGTGAAGGAATATTTTCTAGAGGGAGAGAAGGTACCTGAAGAGCGCTTGCTTGTGTTTGTTCTTGATTTTGCTTTCCTCTCTTTTGATACGTGATGCCCCTATACTTATCCATTTTTGCCACTTTCTTAGGTGAAGGTTTCGGCCCATAGGTTTCAGTGACCTTATCCATGTAGTTATTACTCTCACCCGATCCTACCAAACTTTCCCCAAGAACATTTTAACTTTGGGAAAACATGCATACTTGTTCATTTGCTGATCCATCCTCACTTATCTCAAGGAAGTTTAGGCATGTGGATTCTTCGTGGAACTCCCCACATGGCCTACAATAGGGAATCACTTGGTGATCAACCATATTATTTGTTTCCAAAGGACTTGGAAGCCTATGTTCTTG
This sequence comes from Pseudotsuga menziesii, assembly GCA_001517045.1. NCBI lineage: Eukaryota > Viridiplantae > Streptophyta > Pinopsida > Pinales > Pinaceae > Pseudotsuga > Pseudotsuga menziesii. The sequence goes on from LPNX011220287.1 coordinate 77,512, forward strand.
GGAAGGAGGCTTTTTTTGCCATTTATCATTTTGCTTAGGATGGAACCTATTGGCTTGGGACCTTTCCATGTTTATCAACCTGTTTTGCATGGCTACCAATTGGTTTGCATGGTTAATCTCCATTTGCTTGATCAATTGAGTGAGTTCTTTAACGGAATCACTAGATGATTCTTGAATTTCTAGTTTTTTCTTCTTATCCTCGTGAGACCTTGAAGATGTCCCTCTATTGAAACCAGGAATATTAGACTTCCCAGAGGCTTGCATGTTCCTTTCAATTTTGATGGCTTTCTTTTGAGCATCTTTTAGATCTGTTGGCTCCTTATCTCTTAATTGATATCTAATTTCCCCATTAAAAGATTCCATATAATGTATTAATATGTGGCATCATCCGGAGGTCTAACCTTCTTATCTAAGCTTTTGACAAAATCATTGAATTTCTTATTAAATTCTTCCATGGTTTCATTCTCATTCTTTTGACTTGCATGCAAGGCAGCAAGCAGAAAATGAGCTTCCTTCCTTTCTCTCCATCTTTCATTAAAGGCATCTAGGATTTCTTGAAGAGTCTTAAACTTATCATCATCTTGCTCCGTGAACCAATCAATGGCATCTTCCTCCAAGGACAAAACAAAGAGCTTCATTTTCACATCCTCATAATTATGGGCGTTGGACCATTTGCTAATGCATAAGCTGAAATTTCGAACATGAGCCTTTGCACTAACAGCATTGTTTCCCTGAAAAGATGGCAACTTCTCAAGAGCTTTGTCAGGAATAGGATGAGGATAACCTTGGATATTTGAAAAATCACATGGTTGGTAAATTGTATTCATTGGTGATGTTATTAAAGGATTATTAAATAATAAATGCCTGTCAAAAATTGCTTCTTCTCCAAGGCTTGCAAGGAGTCTACGAGGAGCTAGTCTATTTGCTCTCCTCCTATAAACTCTTTCAGGTTTAGGGACGGGAACAAGTAAACCCCTAGAGTTGCTCCTAGTAGAATACCTCACCGAATTTGAAAGTAGAGTCGCCACTCGAATATTAAACAATATCTAATAACTTTTATTCTTGTGTTATTAATATTTAAATCTTTTTACAAAATTAAAATTAAAACCAAAATGTCAACTAACCAAGGACAAGAGACTTGTCCCTGGCAACGGCGCCAAAAATGTTGTTGCCTAAAACACACTTGGACACGGGTAAGTCTCCCAACCGCTGTGTGTATTCTTGAGGGCAACTTATGAGTTGAGAACCCACTGTCACCTCGGTCCTAAACTCCACCGTTTAGACCACAACTCCTAAAGGCCAAGGGGGGTAGTCACTACTTACTAAGTTCTTTTTTGAAGAATGTTTTCTGGGAGTTGTAAATTACAAAAATGACAATCAACGTGCAGTGATGCAAATATTTCAATGTCAAGCAAACCCTTTAACAATCAACCATTAACGTATGAAAGACAGAAACAATCAAATAATCAAAATGATCAGTGCCGTCTCTACTCGGGCTATGGAGTCGCAATAATCAACTTCAAATAATTTGCCTAAAGCATCAACTCATTTACTTTAACAAATATTCAAGAGCATGATGAATTTCAATAAATGAGTAAGTTAAAATAAAGTGATTGCAAAGTGGAGAAATGTAAATGATTGTAACAATGTTATGCAAGTGGTCCTGTAAGTTTTAGTAAATGTTATGTCTCCCTTTGACTTAGGGAATTAAGATGTTTGTTGCAAAGAAATGAACTATTCTAGATGTCTACCCCAAGAGACTATCTCCTTCGATTAGAGAGAGAATGCTGGGTGCTCAACATGGGAACACAAGGTTCCCACCTAGCTCCACGGTTCAAATTCGAAACTTGCTGGGTGCTCAACTGGAGGACACGAAGTGCCACGAAGCCCCCTACGGCCTCTACCCCACTAGCTCCACAGGTTAAGCCTCTTTTTCTTCTTTATAATGAAGATACTTATCTGGGTGCCTATTAAGCTAGCCAACACAAATCTTTGCCCTTTCTCGTCACCCTAGATCGGTTGAACCGGCGGGGGGAGAGGATACGGGGCAAAAACGGGGCTTGCGGTAAATTTTATCCTTAAAGAAAAAATAAACAAAACAAGCCAAGCGCGATATCACAACGGAGGCAGAGCTTACTTGATTGTGAGGCGCGGGCAAAAGGAAATAAGCAAATACTTTAAATAAAAATGCTAGCCAACGCGATTTCACACGGATGGGCAAAGCCACTTCGCTTGTGAGGTGTGGGCTAAAAAAAAGAAATAAGCAGATACTTGGAATAAAATATTAGCCAACGCGATATTGTAAGGATGGCAAAGCCAAATCACCTACAAGGTGCGGGCAAAAACTAAAGAAGAAAATAAAAACAAAATGAAAATCTAACTAATCTAAAACCCACGCCAATCAACAATTGCTTATGCAAAGGTGGGCAAGCCCAACTTCTATTGCTAGCAATGGATGGCAAATAAATGAGACTTGATTTAACTGAAAATGCAAAGCAAGAAATCAAGTCCAAGAGACTCTTTTGGACTTGTTACAAAGGCTGAAATTTCAGCATAAAGAAAGAGGTAAAAGGAGTGAGAAAAACCGTGTGTTTTTCTCTTTCTTGAGATGTCTTTGAAGCTCTTCCTTTGGGGTGGCCTTAAAACTCTTCTATGGCTGAAATTTGACAGAGTTTTTCCTTGTTTTGTCACTAACCTGCTAAAAACTAGCAAACAGAAAATGATAAAATGTGCCCAAAATCACTTTGGGGAAGTTAGTATGTTAGTGCAATATATATACAAAATTTATACAAAGTTGCCAGATGAATAATTTTGAAAGAACTTGAGTATATAAGAGTTAAAATCAGAGTTAAAACACTCAACAAACTAAAATTAAAATTCAAATATTTGTATGTAAAGAAAGAGAGAAGTGGTCCTTTGTTCTTCAAGAAGTGAAGCAATGGGGCATCCAACCGAGGAATCCCACTCTTCAATCCAAATAACCTGCAACTTATAAGATTTTCACTACACAACTACTAGAAGGTGAGAATCAAATAATGAACAAAGAAATCATAAACTTCAAACTAGAAAATATATGAACTTCTTTACTACAAGAATAAAAACTCACAAAATTTATGGAATACAAATACCACAAATCTTACCAAAGCAAATTAGTATGCTTCCTTGGCCAACCAAACTTGTGTAGCTCCTTAACCATGGAAGCAAATCATCAATGAGAACAATGCACACAAGATTCTTCCAAAGATTTTGATTACCAAGGCCAAATGGTTGAAAATTACAATGGCCCAAGCAAGAGCAAGGGCGAGAGAGCAAGAGAAAGAATGAGAGCATGAGCAAGAGAGTGGGTGTGAGTGTGTAACCCAAATGAGGAGGGGAAACCTCCTTAAATAGGAAAAATGAAAGAGAGAGGCTCTTTGCATGCTAGACAAGTGTCACAAGGGAGAGAGGGGGCCCAAGAGAGCGGGGGCGAATTTGCTCAAGGAGGGCAAAACCAAGGTTTGAGATCTCAAATATGGGGAGAGAAACTCTCAATTTAATGCTTTTAACCTTATTGTTATGTCAAATGGGGATGAAACCACCATAGTGGGGCCATTTCCATTAACTTTAGCTCACCCAACCAATCAAAGAGAGAAAGGGGCACCCCGTAGATTCGACAACTCAAAACTTGTTATATGCTTGCTTGGGGGCCCCCCTTTGAGTTTTAAATTTGTCTTAGGAACATAATATAAACATTAGAACTTTTACTTGGCCACCCCAAGTGACTATAGTCGCTTTTTCCAAAATTTGGCTTTCTAATTAAATGCCCAATTTCCTGATTTCCATGATTGACATGGGCAAAAGTGACCAAAACCATAGTAATACTTGTCTGAATGACTTCAAACTTGGGCTGAGGGTGTAGGGGTGCTCATGCCATTTGTCTTGAGTACCCATACCCTTATACAACATTAAAAAGGACCAAGTAACCCTCTTTTACATTACAACAAATTGTCTTGAGTGACAATTTTTAATGACCAAAAAATTAGAAAAAACTATGCGAAACTTAATGAAATTCCGCAAGACTCTGGATAATGTCTAGCATGGCAATAAAAAACACTCGATGAAAGGACTTCCCTAATGACTAAGTCTTAGGTGATCAAGTGACAAAAAATTAGACCTTCATGCTAACATATCTTTACAAAATCCCCCGCAGGGTGCGGAAATTTCATAGAGAGAAGAAGAGAAGAAGAGCTGCTTCGCTTGATATAATCATCAAGTACTTCATTCTTATCTTCAAGGCACATCCAACATGTTCATGGTACATCGTTGTCCACCTAGTTGGTTTTGGTGGTCAACAACTCCCACAAGGCTTCCTTGCATAGTGAGCTTCCGAAGCAGGGGCGAGGGGGGGACGCTTCCCCATAACCTTGAAATAACATAAAAAAATATAAAAAGTATATTGCAAAACAATCTAAATAACATAAACAAATAGAAAAAGTAAATTGCAAAACAATCTAAATAACAAAGTAATACTTGACAATGCAAAAGCAACAAACAATGAAGTTGTAAACTGTAAACACAGTTGAACTTGACAATGGACTTTGACTCTTGATAGATCAATGTTATAGACTTAAATTTAAAGGCCCTCGAGGTTACGTCTCTCCGTGACAGTGTCCATGTCGTTAATTCGTTGAAGCTGGTCTTCGTGATGTTGTAGGTGGTAACTACTTCGCAAATGCCAAAAATAAGAAACAAAGATCGATTTTTTTTCTATAGTTTAGGTGGGTGGCGACTGACTTATTGTTTATCGACTTTATCCCTTGGCCTTCACTGTCGAGACTGAAATCGGTTTGTGAGTGCAGGCAGCTGTTGATCGTGGCCTTAATTCCCTTCAGGTGTCTGAATACTTCATTTTCTGAATCGCAGTTGCTGATCGTGGTGTCTAAATCCTTCATGCGTCAAACTGTCACTGCTGCTGTTGTTGTTTCACTTCGTTGGTAGCTCGAAATAGGCCGAAAGATGGAAAGTGCGAGGTCTTAAACGCCAGGTTAACCACGATCAGGGTAAAGCGTTTCAAACCGAGCCAATCTGAGTTTAACTCAACGATTTTGTCGGATTGAGCAGATTAAAATCGTGATGCCCGATTTTGACTTGAGACAAGCCGAATCTGCTCGTTTAGAGTCCGATCCGATCCGAAGTCGCCAAATCGCGAGTTTGTATCGCGATTCCTGTAATACTGGTTGTGATTTAATTACAAAATCGAGGGTCATCATAACATTCACATTTAATAATTATTAAATTCATTAATTATTAAATACAATACTTAAATGTGACCCACTTTATAAAGTACAAAACAACAACACTTTATTTATATAAAAAGTCATTGTTTTACATATTTATGCAAAGGTCAGAGCCTTAAGTCCTTCTCATCACACTCGCACCTAAAATATGAGTAAGGACCTTCAGAGTTATCATCTTCCAACACTTTTTGTGGGTTATCTTGGGATATTAGTAAAGGGTTTTATAAGAGATATGTTGTCTCCTTATTTTGCACGTAGGTAAGAAAAATTTCAGCTCAAAGGCGCGACCTTGGGGGCAAGTCAACGAGTTGGATGGAACTGTCACCACAACACTCGACTCCTCTAGTTAGGCCAACTACTAAACAAAGCCAAGGGAGGTAGACCCTAACTATAATATTAAGTATGGTTGCTTTGAAAGAACAACTTAGGAGTTAATTATTTAAACTTGAAGCAGTTGTTCTAACAATATATTCAACAAGTAAATCAAGTGCACAATATATCAAGTAAATCATAGAAAGCTCAGAACATATGTGTATCAAAAGATCAATGCTTTTAAAAGCAATTGCAAAACTTGAAATGACTCGAAGTAGTATTGAAAGCAGTGTAAGCTAAACTATGAATTCCCTTTACCAATGAAAGGAAAAATGATCTAATTACTGGAAAGCAAAAGAAAGTGAAATTGTGAACTTGCGAGAAACAAAGATGGACTTGCTTGTTAAATGGAGGAACAAAAAATAAAGCAAGTGTCCAATTGTGAACCTGCCTAGTGCAGGGATTGACAACTTGTGAAACTATGATAAATTACCACAATGGTCAATATTGTGAACTTGCTTGGTGCAGGGGTTCACAGCTTCTTAACAGAAAGTAAATGTTGTCTAATTACTAAAGCGTTCAAGAGGACAAAAAGAATAAAAGCTCTAGTTAGGAATGGAGCTAGATGCAAAAAACTGAATATTGTGACTCAGGGGGTAGGGGGGATGTGACACAGATGCCCCACCGGGTTAATTACAAGTTGAAATAATAGCTATTGAGAAGTGCTTACTGTTGGTCCTTGGTGGCTAACAATCAAGCTCACAAATGATAAAAGAAACTGAGAAAAATGAGCGACAAATAATGCATTTTTGACGAGTTAAATTGAACTAACCAAAGAGTGATTAGGGCTGCCACTTTGGACTGTGTACCTGCTGTCCAAAAACAAAAAGCAAAAAACTGGTCAGCAAACTAAAAAAATCAGTGGCAAATGCACTCCTTTGATGCCTTGAAAAGCGTGCCTTTACCTGCAAAACTAGAACAGCTCAAAGGCATATATCTAGGGGTGTTAGAATGCAAATATAAGTGGATAACGAACTAAATTATGATTGTCCAAACAATGGACAACGACCAAAAGATGCCAAAAAGGTGATTGCAAGTGAGTTAGGACATCTTTCGAGCAATGTTTTAAAATCAGACTTAGACTTAGAATTGGTCGAGTGTCAACTCAAACTCAGACCCAAAATTGATTACGACTCGATCAATTTGAATTTAGTGACCCTAAAGAAAAACAATATTTTAAAGATTTGAATCCATGATGCCAAAGCATTAGAGACAAAATATCCAAAGTTTGCTGATGTATATACCATATAAGGGCGTGTATATCAAAATGGCACGAAGTGTATTTTGCAAAACATGTATGGAACAAAATACATAATCAACGAGGCATAAAAGCAGTGTTTCACGGGGACGCGTTTTGGCGTTTCTCGCGTCTCGGGGACTCCGAAACTCCATGCGAAACGTTTCGGGACGTCTTGCTTTCGACGAAACTTGGTGAGACGCAGAGCGAAACGTTTTGGTGGGTGGCGAAACTTGACGAAACTTGGGGAGACTTCCTAGCGTCCCGTTCGAAACTTCGAAACTTTGTTGAGACTTGTGGGTGTCCCGCTCGAAACTGCGAAACATCTCTAGGATATTTTCGAATTTTCTTAACCTACATTTAAAAAAAATAAAAATGAAACAAGAGTTTAATTAAATAAGTCATTAAAGAAAACTTATATATTAAAATTTACAATTTAAAACATCAAAAAAACAAAATAAAAAATCTAAGTTACCGGAAACGACCATTTCTCCCTCCTGAAACACCGATCCCCGAATCAGATACGGATACGGCAGTGATTCGGCATGGATACGGATTGAAAAATGTGGATACTTAGATTTAATCGCTATGGTGGCTGAGACCTAAGTCACAACGAACCTCAAAGAAAACATCGAGTTTGTTGGCATTCTGGATGAAATTCGGTTATGAAATACACAGATTTTACCTGTACTCTATGGTTTTGAAAGGGGAAACTTTTTAAATCATATTTTTCTTGGCTATTGAAAACCGAGGAGAAAGAGTTACCCTGGTTTCATCGACCTACGATTTAGGTCCCATACTGCGAGTAGACTGTGGTCAAAGTTCGTGCGAGTATAGCTTTTTCTGCGGGTGAAATTCTAGGTTCATTCTCTATGAAAGAAGGATGCTGCAACCCCAAATGTAAACTTGTATATAGTCTGGTATACATTGTGTAGAACACTTGGCAGCAACGCTAGGAATACTTATCTGTAAATTGGAATACTCAGCAGTAGCGGCGGGAATACTCAGTGGTGTGTGGAACACTCTAGCGGCGGGCATACAAGGCGGCAACTTGGTATCAAATACTTTTGACGGTGTTTTAGTTATTAAAATGTGAACTGTGTTTTAGTTACTAAATCGTGATTGTATGGATAGGTAGTTTATATTTTATAAGTTACTTATATTGAATAGATTTTAGGTAATTTATAATTTTATATATTAAATACTTTCATTAATAAATGTTTTATATATAATATATATTAAATGTTATAAAGTATTATTTATAGATATATTAATGTTATTTATTATATAAATAGATTTGTGTTATGTTAATATATTATAAAATATTTATATTTTTTAAAATATGTATTATTTAATTTAAAATTTAACTGATGAATGTTAAATTTTAGTTAGATTATATATATATATATATAGCCGTTTCCTTGCCGTATCGTATCCAGTTCTTTTGAAAATTTGCCGTATCTGTGTCCCTCCCCGTATCCGTATCCGTTTCCGTTTCCGTTTCAATGCAGCTTAGTAAAAAATTTAAAAACTTTCCAATTTCTAACCTAATCCTAAGCTATTGAGATTAACTCTTTAATATTTATTTATGATTTCATTTGGCATTACAAACTTACAAAGCTATCGAGATCAATTCACTAATTTCTAACCTAATCCTAAGCTATCGAGATCGATTCATTAATTTGCATGGGATGGTTTGTTATTGTTGGGATTTATATTTTTCATATTTTTAATATTTTAATTTTTTTTTATGACTATTGCGCCTGCCATTGCCCCTGAATTTCTCTAAAATTTGGGGGGTGGTCTCCACACGTCTCGAATGTGCGTCTCGTCGCTCCCGTGTCCAATCGTCCTCGAACCTAGGGGGAACATTGCATAAAAGGCCTGTAGAGTCCAAAAACCAACATGCTATAACGCCACTACATCATACATCATACATTAATTATCATGCATCATACAAGTGTTTGATCAACATGATCAATCATCAAACTCATCACCACTTTAAGAACTAGTATCAAGATTAGCAGTGGCATCATCATTTGGCTCAATCTCGGACTCCTCAAGGTCATCTACAACTGCAGTAGTACTACTAGCTGAATGCCTATAAGCATGGGGTTAGGGTTAGATTCTAAGTTGCATGAAACAGAGAAACATGTTCATCGATAACACCCTATGCCTCCTTCCTCTACTCTGGCTCCTGCATCTACCTTGAATCTCAAAGTTGATCCTCTAAGGGCATTAGTCAACGACTCAACACCCTACAACTTTGATGAAACTTCCTAATCCAATCGTTAAAATAAGGTAGAAAAACCTTATTTTGGTTAAGTGAAGTGTACATTTTTATTAAGGTCGCGACAGAGGAGTTCAACAACAACACCATCAACATCGAGGTTTATAGAGGGGTTGATGTGCTTAAGTAAATGTCAATCACATTCCCTCATACATGATAGAATTTGGTGGAAACTTTGCAATCCTAAAATCTTGAAAACTATTAAGTCTGTTGAATTTTGAATGGGATCTATAATTCTACTTTTTGCATATGAAGTCTGTTGAGGTTAGAACCACTCTGAAACATCCTGAAACAATTAAATGGTAATGTTAAAAATTTATGTAAAAGGATAGAAAATGAAAGAGAAGGAGAATGCTACTTTTACTTTAAGAATTTAAGATTGCCATATAGTATTACCAAATACTACTGAATATAGCGGATTAGATTAGAGTTAGTATTACCATTAAGTATTAGGATTACAGTTAGATTAGGAAATATTAAAAGAAAAACCAAAAGTAAGATTTTTTTGAGTCTGTAGAACCACATGTGCCTACACAGGCAACTTGACTGGTTCAGGTCAGGACTCATATGAGTTGGAGTATGATGCCGAATCGGTGATCCAATCTGATCTGCAGGCCAGCTCAGCTGAATCCTGGTCTGAATTGATGGATTTTTAAAATGGGGCTTTCGGGTACTAGCCTATATGGGCAACTGATAATACTTAGTAAGCGTTAGGCTTAGTACTTCTAGATTTATGCAAAATAACGCTTTTAAATGTAGATTTATGACATGCATGCACGTGCAAACTATCTTAAAGATAGATCTTTTACATGCAAATAGCTTAAAAGAAGGGATATAAAGTTCTCCTTTAAGATCTGGAAGGTTCGAGAAGAGAGGAGAAAGTTTAGAAGAAGAACAAGAGAGTTAGTTTGGTTCTTGCTTTGCAAGTGCCTTGTCTCTAATGAATCCAAGAGGTTAATGGAGCTCTTAGGCAATACCTCATCTGCTTGGAGTTTGTAGTCAAACTACAAAAACTGAGTTTATACAAGGAGATAGTTCTGCTCTTCCTATTGCTTGGTGGTGTAGTCTACTGGAAAGACATTAATATAACAATAGTCAACCTACAAAAACTGAGTTTATACAAGGAGATAGATCTCCTCTTCCTGTTGCTTGGCGGTGTAGTCTACTGGAAAGACATTAATATAGCAATATCCAAACTAGGAAAAGAGCTAAAATAACTATCTTGTAGGTAACCTAGCACTAAGATACAACAAACTAGAATGAATCTACACCAACTGGGTAGCAATAGCCCTTCAATGGCTAAGCATGCAACAAAAAGCAGTATAAGAAAAGCTAAAACACACTAACTAAACATGAATGAACTAGTAAGAGACATATACCATAAGCATGGAACCGATTGATGTGACCTCCGAAGTCTTCACTTTATTCCGAATGCTCTTCAAAAGAGAGAGAGAGAGATACAATACAATAGCTCTGTCTCCAAACAGTAACCAACAATGGAATGAGTTGGGAAAGCTTGCTTTAATGCTGGAAGGGACCAAGGGATGCACCCCTGTAAGTGTCAATAGACATGCATGAAGGGAGGCACCCCTCAAAGTGTCAACAAACATGCATGAAGAGAGGCACCAACCTCTCCTAGATTCTATGAGTCAACTCATGACAAAAGCGCCACCTCTAGGATCATGAGTGAGGCAGGCCACCATAAGTAAAGTGAATTTGTATCCAAGAGGTGTGGCCCCCCTAGGGAGGGCATATTCTCCAACAAAAAATCAATCAGAAATCAATTTTGGGTTCTAGAATCAGAGGATTGTGTGTCCAGAATCCAAAAATCAAGGAAATTTGTCTGTAGCAACCATAAATCAGGGGATTTTGTCTCTAGGGGTGAATTAGCTTGATTTTATGATTTTTGAGGGTCCAAAAAGGGGTGTATTAAGGTGTTTAACACCTCTCTTGACCATATACTACCACATTAGGGCATATTTAACCCATTAAGGGACCTGAAAGGTCATATTTTAGAAGGATAAACATGATGAGAGATTCAATATTTGCCATCAAACTAAAGGACTTAGACACCAGACTGAGGTATCTGTATTACGACATACTTTGGCTTTGGGTGCCAAATCGATCCTTTATTTCTTTGGTTCCTATTTTATTCCGTTCTCTTTCTTTGTCCCTTCTGTGGGAATGTTATGTGTTTGTTTGTTTGTTGTGTCCTTGACTCTACTTTCCTGAAGGTTTTCCTCTATGTTCTGCATTAGCTTTTTGTTCTATAAGAATAGCCATTCCAAATTATTTTATATGAAGTTTGCATAATCTGAAAATAACATCTAGCCTGGTATAAAACAGAATCATAATTGTACTGCTATGGTAATTTATGAGGTACCAAATTATTGACCCATAAATTTGTTCTAAGGTAAATATCATTCTGACTTTTAGTAATTTTAATACTGTCTATACTTTCTGCTCTTAAAATTTCGTAAGTTCTTGATGTATCTGTCCACTCTAAATTCCTGTTGTATTGATTTCAAGATACTGAATTCTTCCAAGGTATTACTTTGACCAGGTTCATTTTGGTTATAATTTTTTTATTATGTGGCAAACCTCAAATAAGCTTTTGATTTGCTTGATGATTACAGTCTGTTGAAATTCAAAAGCGGGTGGGTGCATTTGCAATGGCTCTGGAGACAGTAAACAGCTGTCTTTCAGAAGCCATTGGTGCACTGGCCCGAGGTCGGGCTGATGGAGATAGCAGGACTGCTGGGTTGATTTATTCGGGTAATGATATTTTAGAAGCATACAAATTTGCAGGAGTAGCAAGGTCAGTTTTCCTTATCTCTTGCACCCCACCTATCCTAAAGTTGTATAGATGTAGGGAAAGCTATAATGCCTCTCTTATAATGGTCCTTTAAATGAGAAGGGAATTTTGTAGTGCATTGAAAATCTGATGAACATCTAACGAGCACAAAAACATGCATTTATTCCATTTTCCCACTTAGGTACAATTAAAATGAAATGATATGGCCACATTCTGTAATGTCCCTCTTAGAATACTTGCTAACTTTTCGTCGCTCACCTTGGAGTTCAGTGGAATGCTTTCTGCCGGAACTTCAACTTTGAACCACTAAACCACTTTGAATCACTGACTGTTTAATGGACTGCTGAGTATGTTTATTTGTTCAAGTTTTGGGTGTTATTTGATAATAGCATATCATACTTTTCTTCCATTAATGAGAGAATCACATACAATAAACACAATGGTATAGTGGAAGATTTTAACAAAGAAATAGTGCAGTGGTCGCCCCACTCACTGCATTACTCAACCAATCCTTGGAAAACTCAGCAGATACAATATGCAAGGTAATATGGACACTCACCCCTCACCTAGTGCACAGTAGTGTTTGTAATCAGAGATTATCCATTGAAATGTCAAACCCAGGACAGTAAGAAACTCACCCTTCATATTGGTAATTGTTGGTGCTAAAATAATGACAAAATCAGACTGTGTACATGCAGAGTCTTTGACAACTTTTGTCAAACTTTTTAATGCACTCCGATATTAAGCTTAAGCAGTCATAAAATCACCACCATACAACTCAGGAATAAATTTCAGACCTCTGAAAGTGAATAGACAACATTAAAATGCCAATGAACAGCGGAAAAAAGACATGAATAGCAGGCTATTATTAAATTAGAGACACAGGAAATTTTGGTCAAATGACCCATTCAAGAAGATATTTCATTAGCAGGCAGTAGAACTCAGAATTTTACAACAGCAGTAAAGTACAGCCATCAAACACAGTACATAACAGAGATTTTCCTTGAAATCTGGGCCAAGATTTCACCTTGAAAACCATGCTGTAAGTAACCTTGGAAACTGTGTCTCAGGCTTCCAAAACTGTCCAAAACAGCAAAAATACTGCTACAGTAGTTCTCCTTGAAATTTGTTCCCGGTAACATCAACAGTACAGCCCACTCAAGCACCTAGTGAAGGATGCTTTCCCCATGGTGTCCTGATCTCATTGCTGGGATGTGGACATTTACCCTGGTTCAGCATAAGACATGCTGAGCGAGAGCACTGTTGTCCATCAGCTAGATAATACTTTTCTTAAACGTAGAATACATTGATGTTGATTTGGATATCTAATTCATTTCTGACACAAAACTTCCCCTTTTTAGAAACCTAAGGCAATGTCAGGCATGCACCTAGTGCAGCATGCTATCCCCATGGTGGGATGTGTGACACTGCCTCTGGTTCAGCATAATATTTGGTGAGAGAGAGCATTGTTTCCTGTTACCTAGAGAATGCTTTGCTTAAATGTAGAATACAATCATTGATGTTGATTTGCATATATAATTCATTTCTGACACAAAAATGCTTTCCGCTTAAAGTTTTCTCACGTTTAGGCATATCATAGGTTATCTGGCTTTGGAAGCTGAAAATTACTCAACAATAATGTAAAAATTGCTGGTTAATTAAACTTCTCTGTTGCAGATAGAATGAGTGGTATTTAAGGGTCATGAATAACGCTGTGACATATGAGTTAAATATAGAATTATGCTTTTATTCAACTAGACTCTTATGTCTCCTCCTTGTGAAAATGCAGTGCACAAGAAAGGGACCAAATTGCAGAACAACAAACAGCACTGAGGCAACTGGAGGCTATTTTATCAGTTCACAAATTTGCTAGGATTGGTCGATATGGCGATGCTCTAAAGGAACTGTCTAAACTCTCTTTTATTCCATTAGATTCAAGAACCCTAGATAGAACTGCTGATGCACTACAAAATCTTCCTCCTGCTGTTCAAACATGTATTCCGGATCTCCTTAAGGTTGCTCTCACTTGCCTAGACAATGTTACAGATACAGACGGTACAATTCGTATGATGAAGACTAAGGTAAGGGTGTAATATCTCTAGTCCAATGGACACAATATTTTTCCCAAACTGAGTTTGGATCCCTGTTCACTTGATTCTTTTTACTGCTGTAGCTCACTGGATACGTGTCTTTGATTTAGGATGGACTCTGGTAATCTTCTGTGTTATGACATTTAGTAGCATTCAAGTGTTTACTGCTGTAGTGTTAAGTTTGATGCTCGTAGTGATGTTTAACAGTATGCAAGTGTCTTATTTTCAGAAATTTAAACCAAGAGCATTCCATATAATAACACTTTACAAACGAAGGGAGAAAGTACTGTAGTATAATTAACTATAACAGCAGTGACGCAAACAACTTTTAGAGCTGATATATAAATGCAAACACTGAGTTTACTTGCCTGAATGGAGTAAATGATGTAGAAATTTACAGCGAGGAAGGTCTTCTAGATTGCTTGGTGTCTAGGCATGTAGAAAGGACATAGGTGACTTTCCTAGTCATTAACTTTCGAGTTGTAAAGTTAATGTGAGTTTTTATTAAAGCTGTGAGTGGAAAATAATTTTTTATTTCATAAAGCATAATTTGTTTCACCCATGGAAAGTGAAGAGTCACTTGGGGGGTGTGAAGAGACAAAGTCATTTTCACCTTTAATAAAAAGAGTAGTAGGAGATTTTAGACACACAGATTCCAAAGTGAGGAAGTGTGAGAGGCATGAATTCAAAGAAGAGAAAGGGAGGAGTGAGTTGAAGGAAAAGAAGGGGAGCAGCTGAGAGGGGTGCACTTTCCAAGAGTATTTGGTGGCACACATTCCAAGGCAAATGAACAGCCATTAATGCTGGCCCGTACAGCAGTGAACGAAGGCACACTTTTGTGAAGGAAGAGTGGGCACACATTCCCAGACTGGATCAGCCTTTATTTCTGTTTCTATAGTTTCTGTTAGAGGAGGCTGTACTGCTGAACAGTGAAGGACAACCACAGAAAACAAGGCTGCAGATTGGCTCTGTTTTCAAGGTGATTTTCTGTTTCAGCTGGGTCTGACTGTGACTGTACACTACAGTCAACTACACTGAAAATCCAAGTGTAGATAAGTAGGAGGCTGCTGTAGAGTGGGATGTACAGGCTGTATGGTTTCATGGGCACATACTTCTAGAGAATTGGCTTGTTTTCAAGGCGTTGGGGCAGCTGATCCTGGAGATAAGTACTGTGAAAATTATGCTGATATTGACTGCTGTAAATGAGTATTTTTTCCTTCATGAACAAATAAAAATCTCTTGTGGACTGGTTTTTCCCTTTGGGGTTTTTCCAGGGTCTTTGGACCAAAATGATTGTGTCAAATGTGTTTAAATGATTGTTGTTAACTGTGTACATTCTGTTGCAGTGAATTTCCAGATTTGCTTAGCACTAGTGTTTCTGCTTATAAAAAGTACAGTAACATGTAATTGGGCCCTTACATAACTGTTGAAATTTTATTGAAGTAGTAACCAGTGAACTGCTAAGTGTTTGTCAAAATTCCTAGCTAAGTTTGCCAGCTGTTGACTGAATTTTGATGGGTTTCAATATGGTATCAGAGTTGGGGCTCTGAGTTTGACAGTAGGGCAGTTTGTGGCAGCTATTTGCATGTGATTTGCAGGTTAGTACAACGGAGTTGATTTTGGCACAGGTTTTGCAAGAGATTTGCGAGGTTTTTTTCCTGGGAAGAAGGGAAAAGTCCAGTTGTTTAAACCGCATGACGAAATTCTTGCAAGAAAGTTGCAAGTAGTTCATCAATGAAAGTGTATCCAATTGAAGCAGTGTTGCTGGGTGATCGGAGGGACAAAATGTACATAGTGAGTGGGAAACCTATGTACAGAGAATCTGGGTGGATATCAGATTCTGGATCAGTATCAGAGACAAAGGGAGAGCGGGAAGCTATGGAGATTGAGATGGTAGTAGGTACTGAGTATTCAGTCTTTGATTCAGGGAAGATGACTAGAGGCTTCTTCAAGTACTGGCTGGAGGCTCAGCTGGTATGATATGGCATTGATTGATGAGCAAGAGCGAGATGAGAGTTCTTAGCGTTGCTGGCACAGATTTCTAGTGCAGAATCTAGGAGGGGTAGCAAGACAAGCTCATGAGTCAGAGGGAGTTGCTATAGCAGCCATAGTGATGGGTTTGGAGGGTGATCCTGGTGGAGGTGTCAGAAGTACCTCCCTTGCTAAGAGGGAGTGTTGAAATTTATAGCAAGCAAGGTCTTCTACATTGCTTGGTGTCTAGGCATGTAGAAAGGACCTAGGTGACTTTCCTAGTCATTAACTATAGAGTTATAAAGTTAATGTGAGTTTTTATTAAGGTTGTGAGTGGAAAATAGTTTTTTTATTTCATAAAGCATAATTTGTCTCACCAATGGAAAGTGAAGAGTCACTTGGGGGTGTGACGAGACAAAGTCACTTGGGAAAGTGAAGAGAGAAAGTCATTCTCACTTTTAATAAAAAGAGTAGTAGGAGAGTTTAGACACACATTCCAAAGTGAGGAAGTGTGAGAAGCACGAATTCAAAGAAGAGAGAGGGAGAAGTGAGTTGAAGGAAAGGAAGGGGAGCAACTGAGAGGGGTGCACTTTCCAAGAGTATTTGGTGGCATGCATCCCAAGGCAAATGAACAACCATTAATGCTGGTCCGTACAGCAGTGAAGGAAGACGCACTTTTGTGAAGGAAGAGTGGGCACGCATTCCCAGACTGGATCAACCTTTATTTCTGTTTGTACAGTTTATGTTAGAGGAGGTCGTACTTCTGAACAGTGAAGGAGAAGCACAAAAAACAAGGCTGCATATCGTCTTTGTTTGATTTTCTGTTTCAGCTGGTTCTGGCTATGACTGTACAGTACAGTCATCTACACTGAAAATCCAAGTGTAGAGAAGTAGGAGGCTGCTGTAGAGTGGGCTGTAGAGGCTGTACGGTTTCATGGGAACATACTTCTAGAGAATTGGCACTGTTTTCAAGGTGTTGGGGCAGCTGGTACTTGAGATGAGTACTGTGAAATTTATGCTGATATTGACTGCCGTAACCGAGTATTTTTTCCTTCATGAACAAATAAAAATCTCTCTTGTGGATTGGTTTTCCCCTTTGGGGTTTTTCCAGGGTCTTTCGACCAAAATGACTGTCAAATGTGTTTAAATGATTGCTGTTCACTGTGTACATTGCGTTGTAGTGAATTTCCATATTTGCTTAGCACTAGTGTTTCTGCTTATAAAAACTGCAGTAACATGTAATTGGGCCCTTACATGACTGTTGAAATTTTATTGAAGTAGTAACCAATGAGCTGCTAAGTGTTTGTCAAAATTCCTAGCTAAGTTTGCTAGTTGTTGACTGAATTTTGATGGGTTTTAACATATGACACATCTGGAGTTGACTGATATTTGCTTGAATAAATGTCTTTCTTTGATACTGTAGCATACCCATGAAATTTGAAGGTGTTGGCTAATATTTGTTGATGACTCTATTCAAATCACCCAGACTTCCTGTAGCAGCCTTGAATAATCTGAAAGCAAGGTACGATGGCACCCTTTCTGTAGGTGATAGTCCTCTCTTGGTAAAGAACGCAAAAATATATTAATATCTAAAGAGATCTCCCAAAAGATTGCAACTAGGGGTATTCCACATGAAGTATAAAGCCCAACAGTATGAAATCGACTGCCCTTTCTGGCAGTGGTGAAATACTCAAGAAGATGACTGTTTTTCAGTATACAGTGCGCCCTTCTCTACAGTCCATTAAGAGACAGTGCAAACCCAACACTTGCTTTTGCTCATCAACTATAGTGCACTCCTATAAGGTACCAGTAGAATGGATATACTTATTTGCACTCATTTTTTCTCCTATGTTGACTAATGCCATGTCAATGGATTTATAACAAAATTCTTCTCGATTTATATACTCACAATTTTTCTCTTTTAAGCAAAGAAGCTTAATGCCACTAGCATTGTGTTAACCCCTAGTTGTGCTTGCAATACTTTCCTTTTCATGCTATTTTTGGCTTTACAATAACTTACTACTAGGCAAATACCAACCTCGAAGCATAATTCGATTCACTATACACTGTGCCAAGTTTAAGAGGCCTTAAAAGCTAGTTTGAACTTTATCCAAAGTTGGCATGAAAAGTTGAGTCCAAACCCAAGGTTAATTGTTTTTGCATGCTCAATATGGCCTAAAAACCTAATCCACCTTGATGTGTTAGCTTGCATTATTATCGCTGCCCTGTTCAGTCCAACTCATCAAGGAGAGGATGCCAAGTTAGTCACAAAAAAACTAGCTTGAATTGTTTTCGTGGAGGTTCATTGGGGGTGATGTGGGAAAAAATCAGTTCATAGTCATTATTCATACTTGCATACTGTGTCAAGTTTCCAACTGAACAACAACTTGATTCCAATAATTGGGAGGATCATAGGTGGCTAGTTTATTTTCACCATGTATTGATAAAGATATGCTTGGAAATGAGGTCAATGTTGATTAAGTTGTCATTGATGCCAACGGTGTATAGTCATTGATGCCAAAATGTCTTGGTGCCCCTTGAGGAGCCCCTGAGGGTTAAGTAAGTGTCAGTGTCTAAGGAGACCTTTTGATCTTGTCCAAGCCCAAGTTTGAAGCCCTTGGTGCCCTAGGGACAATGACAAAAGCCCTGAACACCCTATAGAGTGTTTAAGTACCCCAAAGATGCTTTACGGTTACCCAGTACCAAAACTTATGCCCCAATACCCTACAAAAGTGTCGAAGAAGTTGCAAGAGTCCAAATGACCCTTTCAGTGGTCAATTGTGTTTATTGAGGTCATGGTACCCCAGGAGAAGGTCTAGCAACCCCACAGGTGATTTCATGATCGATCTTGACCCTTGGAGGTCTCCTGATTTAGTTGAGGTGGTTGAAGAAGCCTATGAAGCCCCTTACTTGATGAACAAGCCCCTGAAGAAGCCCTTGAACCCACATTTGATGGCTTAATGGTCCTTGCCCCCTTAAAGGTGATGATGTGGTCATTAATGACTTGATGAAGACTTGGAAGTTGGAACCCTTAATGAAGATCTTGATGCCCATGTAGCCCTTGTTGGGGTCATGGAACCCTTGGAGATGGTCATTATGCATGAGAAGGTCTGGCACCCACATAAATGGCGGCATGATGACCCTTGGACACTATATGATCAATGATGGTGCATTTAGAAATGATTTGCGTCTTGGAATCCATACATATGGTGGTTTGTAAGCCCATGATTGTTGGAGCCTTTGATACGATGGAATCTTTGGTCATGATGCCCTCATAACTTGGCGATGGAGTCCTATGTGATGGGCTTGAAGTCCATGGAAAGTATCTTGTTTAAATATTATATGATACCTTTGAAAGAGTCCTTGAAACCCTTGCATATCGTGCCTTGGGTCTTGAACCATGGTGATGTATGGTACTATTTGTGGTTATATGGCTATTGGGATGTAGATGGAGGTAGAGCCCATGGATGTGCCTTGATATGTTGAAGAAGACTTTGAAACTCTTGTAGTTGGTAGTATGGTCTTTGGCACCCTCATGTGTGGGGTCTTAGACGTCCTCGACACATTTAAGAATTTAAGGGTATTAGACCTGTTACCAACTTTTTTGTACCATAGTTGGGTTACCTGAGGAGCCGCCGGTTGACAGACTTGTTCAAAGTCCAATTCCAGTGTATCAGTTGATCCGTCTGCTTGTCCAACCAATATTGGCTAGTCACCTTTTTATTTGAATAATTTTGACCATGGTCCCGCGGGGTTTGTAATAAAATGTGCTAGTAGGATATTTTTGAGTGGTTCGGTCTCCTGAGACGTAGAATCGCAAATAGGGTATTCCAGGGAGTTTTTTGCCCTTGACAATTATGCTTTGCCTTCAGCTGAGTATAATTGACGAGGTTTTCTCTCGCTTCCTCCAAAGCTGGAATGCCTGATGTTGAATTCTGGGCTTTGGGGGGTTATTAGAGCCCAACTGAGTGTTATAAGCCTACTAGACATTATTTAGATAGATCATGGTCATGTCCTAAGTCATTTAACACATAAAAAAATCTTGAAATTTTTTTTTCGAACAGTGAAATTTTTTTTTAAATTTTTAAATTTTTAATTACTTTTCCCAAGTTTTTTGGGTTAATTTTTCCATAAATTAAATGGAAAAAACTCGTTCGTGATCCGGACTCAGAATTCAGTGATTGAAGGCTCTAACCTTAAGCCAAAAATCATTCTTGATCAGCCAGCCAGTTAGAGCCAGCTTTCAGATCAGCAATCGGACACATAATGCCTTTTTACTCAAAAAAGTCAGTTTTGAGTAAAAAATGAGTTTTAGTAAAAAAATGATTTTTATTAAAAAAGTGATTATTTTGGAGAAAACTAAAACTCTCCAAATTAATCCAAATTCAGTAAAATAAAAGGCTAAATGACATCTCATGGAACACTTATGATGATTGGAGTTATCATAACTCAGCTTCAGTCATCATTAAGAGAACAATTAATTTATTATTAGTTATCAGACATGTCATCTCCAGCTAAAGATGAGATGGAGAGTTTTCATTGGTTCGGTGATTTGATCGAGCTGAAGACTGAAGCTTACACCATCAGTAGGCTTCCCAGACCTAACAAAGTAGGTTTCCAGACCTAGCAGGCAGCTTTCCCATGCAGCATGGTTGGTTTTTTGGTTTTAGGGTTTTAGCACTCTCTCATTAGTTAAATAGAGTCTCTTTCGGCTCTATTGAGGGTGGATGATTGATGTAAAGAACCTCTGGTAAAATATTGTAATGCTTGTTGCTCTCATGCAACCTATTTTGTAATAAAGAAAGGCTTTGGAGGTTAATGTTGTGTGGATCCTAGGTGCATACGTTCTTGCTAATGAGGTGAAATTGTTCTAGTTTCTTTACTTTTGATAATGTGTGGGTATTAATACATGCTTTAGAGGGCTTCTATAAGCACGTAGGAATAGGTATTTGTAGCTTCAAGTTACCTATTTATTTCATTTACTTTCAAAAGCCTCAAAGAGCATTGTTTTATTCAGCTGTATTTCACGCTTTTGAGATTTGGTTAGTAAATAATACATGTTTTAACCCCCATGTTGCCAAGTGTATAAGATTGTTTTGCAGATCATTTCATTGTAGCAAGTAAGAGGCTGAGCTAAGTTGCATCTACTCTTCTTAGAGCAAAGCATATGTACCTAGCAGCTGCATGCCATTGGGATCCAAAGTGATTTCAGGGATTCAAGATCCAAGTGGTTCATCTTTTCCATTCACCCTAAAGTCAAATTTTCTCATTATTTTACTTCATGTTGCGAGTAGTATATTGATCTATAAAGTAAATCTTTTGCATCTACTTGCTTCCATTTCTTGATCTAGGAAGTGTTCTTTCTCTTAGATCTAGTTGGTATTTGAAGCAACATAAGGTTCATATATTTTGCTCAAATGCTAGGTGTATTTTTGTAGTATATTCTATTGTTTAACCCATCATTTTGCAGGTAAATAGCTCACTGGTTTTTTCTCTCTCCATGACAGGTTAAGCCGGAAAACTTGCAAAAAACTAAGGAATTAAGCTGCAAAAAACTTCCCATTGTTCCTCTTCTTAATCCCTTTTCTTCTGGTTGCTTTGTTTTGTTTCTTTTACCTCTTCTTCATCGTTGCCCTGTTAGTACATTTTTATCAGCCATCTTTCTCTTTTTGGACAGCCCTAGTGTGCCCTAGCTTTCTTCCCTTGTTTGCCTCTTTTTGCCCTAGTTTTTGGGCTTCCTTTAACCTTGTTTTTGGCCATTTCTTTTACTTTTTGTTCCCTCTCCTGTTTTGCACTTTTTATGACAGCCACTTATTTCATGGTTCGCTGTCTCGTTTTGCACTTTTTATGACAGCCACTTTTTTAATTGTTTGCTGTCTCGTTTTGCACTTTTTATGACAGCCACTGATTTCATTGTTTGCTGTCTCGTTTTGCACTTTTTATGACAGCCACTTATTTCATTGTTCGCTGTCCCGTTTTCTTCAATTTTGTTCATCCCTTAGTTTCTTAGTTGGCTGCCCTATTCTCCCCTTTCTTTCGTTTTGATCCTTGCTTAGTTTGTTTGCCTTCCTTCTCTCATCTTCTATTGTTTCAGCCCCCTTTCCTTTTGTTCTTTTTACTCTCTTCAAACTTCTTCTCTTTACCCTTTTCAAAGTTTAATAAAAGATCTCAAAAGTAAAAATACAAGGCACTCTTTTTTTTACAGGTTATAATTTTTGTAGAGTTACTTTGCCTTTATTTGAAAAGTCCTTTCAAGGATCAGGTTCCTCAAGGCACATTGTATAAATTTTAATAAAAGATCTCTGTTTGAGTGGGGTTTTTAAGTCCCCACTCTCTTCCTCCCCCATTTGGGGAGGCTTGTGTTGTGTGTATGCTTTGAGTAGTGCTAGTTTTCATCATTCATTACATCTCATGCTTAGATCACTAATTGTTAATTCATCACTTTTAAGTTGATTATTCAGTTTAAATTGTTTATCTTTCTAAGATTAATCAACTACTTAAATCTCTTGAATCTCACCATAAGGTGGATCAAGAGTGCTCTCTATCGGAGAGTTTAAGCAACTAATATCATCTTGTGCTTGTTTAATCAATTAATAATCCATAAGTAAGACTCTTGAACTTACAAGAACACAAGTCAAGAGCACTCTCTATCGGAGAGCATTTTAGATTTGCATAATCCTTGCTTTAGCTTCATATAGATTAACTAAGTCTCTTGAACCACGGTCATAAGACGAGGTCAAGAGCGCTCTCTATCGGAGAGTTTTAATTAATTAACTTAATAAAATTCGCAACTCACACTCCTTTTAATTAATTAACCCCCTTTCCTCCTTGTCGGAGTATGCTCTGATGGATCCTAGATCGGAATACCCAGAAACGACATTGGATCTCTAAACCCCACAAGAGGAACTTAACTAAAACTTTTCTCCATAACCAACGCACCGACGTTGTTCAATAAATACTGAGGCATGTGGGCAAATTCCAAGTGTGGGCGTTGAGCTACCTAATCTGGGCACTGGTAGTTAAGTTATTGAACACTTACCTTTGACCCCAGACAGGTCCGTCATGTCTTCGAACGGAGCCACCGAAGGTATTACCGGTTAGGACATCCAGCTACCATAAGCAAAGATCACAAGTAAAAACTCTTAAAACTTACCAAGAGCACTTGCAAAACCTCACATTCACTGGCATCTTTTGGGATTCACATCATATTTACATTCGAAGCATCTCTGATAAGTTGAATCCATAGGCACTGGTCCTATCTTTTACGCATTGTTGATAATCTGGGCCATTTGTCCATCGAATGTTTGATTATAGATCATATCTGTGAATGCTTTATCTATTTTGTGAAGTTCTCAAATATTTTTCTATCTTTCAGTTCCAGTGATAGCAATGTGGATTGCTTTGTCTTGTGCTCAATTCATCACATTAATCATTTTAAATCACAATAACTCCTAAACAACACCCATCCACATCCGGAACATCTAAAAATTAACTTAAAACATTGAGCCATACAAAACTCTTTGTTAGGGACTACCCCCCTTGGCTTCGTTAGGAGTTAGCCTAAACGGAGGAGCTAGGAGTAGGTGACAGTACCTAGCTCTGTGCTTGCCCCCAAGGTCACACCTCTCCCACTTTCTCAAGTGAGGAGACAACTTTCGGAAGATTTCAGTTGCTAGTGTGCAATCGACGGACAACAAGACCAAGAATTTGCAAATAAAGCCATCATAGGGAGATAGTCCTCGTTAAGCCATTTTTGTTGGTATGTGGAGCATCTTCTAACTCCTTACGGTTGAAGAGATATGAATTTTTGAATTTCATGAATCCCACTTTTTGGGTGAGCTGACTAAACAAAAAAGAATTTAATTATTTGTAATTTTGAATTGTATGTGGACCTAGTTGGAGGTACTAAATTTCCTTCACGACTTATATAAATAGAATATCAAACATTCCATTTGTTCATCAATCAATTCTCTCTTTGGAATTTCACAACTCTTGGAGAAAAGTGCAAAATTTTGTGGAGGATAAGTTTTTCGGCATCTTCACTAAACTTGGCATAACTTTCTTATACGGAATCGGAGTTACAAAATTATTGGCTTGTTGGAAAGCATGTTACGAGGGTTATGTGCTTACATGATCTAGAGATTATTTTGGTTTTTCTACTGTTTCTTCATCTCATGATCTTCAAAAAGGTATGGTTCATGCTTTTGGGTTTCTCTTGTGATGGCACATGTTTCTCATGGATAGAGTTCATCTTTGATCTTAGTATGTGAGCCTATATATTGGTATATATCTTTGAAGTCATTGAATATGCTATGGAGGCTATGGTGATGGTTATCTTGGAATATATCTTGATATAGATCTTGATGATTATCTTGGATATCGTTGGCATAGATTTTGGTGTTTGTCTTGACTGTTGTATAGTGTAGTATTGAATGAGAAGTTAACATGTAAGTAATAGATCTTGTGAGTGATTTCTTTGATCAACCTAAGTGTTTTCTTTGAAAACTAGTTTGATAAGTGTTGATCATTGTGTCTTTGACCTAAGTGGAGTTGGACTGTTATTGACAACATTTGACAGTATTGTAAGTGACTATTTGCTTGATATTTGATTGATTTGTTGACTTGATTTGAGTAGAGTGAAAAATCCTTTTGTGCTTAAGAGTTTATGCGATTGGCTGAGTTTGACATAGTTGGTTAAGTCTTATCTCCTTGGTCGAGGTTAGTTGGTTGAGGTTTATCATGTTTAACTGTCAAGTATTCCTTGACTGTGATTGAGGTTGGTTGTGGTGTCGTTGAGTTGAGTGTGTTTGGACAAAGTTTGGACGACTGTATGTGAAGTCTCTTGGTTGCTCAAATGTGTCTCTTACTTGATGAACTAGGTCAAGTAAGAAGGGTTGGTTGACTGTCAGAGCACTTGATTAGATATACAGAAATATATGATTGATTTGGCACAGGTACACAAGCAACTTGGTAAAGGTTGGTTCAGTTGAGCAGGATTGGCACAGGTTGCCTTATGTGCAGTTGGTTTGACTCAGACTGGATGAGTTGTATGAGCAGTTGGTTTGACTCAGGTGGACTGAGTTTAGTGTGCCGTTGGTTTGACTCAGATTGACTGAGTCGGATGATGTGAGCAACTGATTGATTGGTACAACTTGATTTGACAGGTTGATTGTATAGGTTGATGAGCAGTGTGATACAGTGGATAGTGATCAGTTGATGAGTAGTGATCAGATGATGAGCAGTGGTTAGTAGTGGCAGTGGCTGTGTAGTGTGGTACAAATTGTGCAGTGTGGTACAAGTGTTGATTAGCAGGTCCGTTGGATTAGTGTGATTGTGGTTCAACAGTTTCTATCTTCATATCAGGGTGGTAGGAAAGGGCAAGGAAAGGGGGTTGTAGCCTCCTTCCGGTTGTAGGCGGAGAACTAGGGAGTTGTAGCTTCCTACAGATTGTAGCCTATAAATCATGGGGTTGTAGCTGGAGAATTGAAGTCATTGTAATAAGGGGGTTGTTGCCTCCTTTTAGTTATTTCTGGAAAACTATTGTAAAGTCTTCCATGTTTCTTCCCCCATGACTTTTGTTTCCACATAAAATATGGTGTTCTGTGTTTCATGCTATGCTTTTGATGTGATAATGATATGATGATGATAATAATGTTGATGATGATATAATGATAACGTGATAATGCATAATATTGAATAAGTTGTTGATTGTTAATAAAAGTGAAAATAGAAGCTGTGCACACTGATTCATTGCCCCCTCTCAGGGTAATTGGTGTGTCCAACAATTGGTATCAGAGCAGGTCCTTCGCAGAAAGCCTTATCAGCTTGAAGGAGATCTTTGACATATCATGGGGTTCTCAATAAATGAAGTACCATTGTTTCTTGAAACAAATTACTTCTACTGGAAAAGAAGAATGCAATTTTATCTTGAGGCAGAAAGAATCGGTATGTGACAGTCAGCTGTTAATGGATATACTCCTCTAAATAAAGTGAAAACAACAGCTCAAAATGAGGCAAAGAAGAATAATTCAATGGCTAAGGAAACCATCCTTGAAGGATTAACAGATCACCAAAAGAAGAAGTTAGGAAAGTGCAGCTCAGCTAAGGAAGTATGGCTCAAAATAGAGCTGATCTACTCCACTGAAGAACATGAAGAAGAGGTTATGAAACTCATGATTGAAGATCTGACAGATCTCCAAAAGGAGAAAATAGAAAAGTACAACTCAATTGAAGAATTGTCGTTCAAAATAAATAAGCTAAATGAAGAACAAGAAGTAGAAGACAGGTCAATACAAGATCGAGGTAGGTATGAAGGTAAGTCCCCTAAAC
Source organism: Pseudotsuga menziesii (assembly GCA_001517045.1). NCBI lineage: Eukaryota > Viridiplantae > Streptophyta > Pinopsida > Pinales > Pinaceae > Pseudotsuga > Pseudotsuga menziesii. The sequence continues at coordinate 103,892 of LPNX011220287.1, forward strand.
ACTATGTTTGTAATGCTTTTAAAGAGATATGCTTATTAGATATAGAAAATAAGAGCTATTCTGAATTCATTGAATGCAATATGTTAGATTATGATGAAAATCCTTGCTCTTCGATAAGTGATATTATGATAGATAATGAAATTACTAATGTTTATCAAGAAGTGAAAAATATTTGTAAACAGAACCAGGTATTGCAAGAGCAATTGGACAAAGCCGAGAAGAGGAATCAAGAAGAATCTGAGAAAGCCACACAAACCATAATTAATCTGAAATTCCAAGTCGAAGAAGCTACCGAAATCAAAGAAGCCATATTCAAATCTTTGAAAGACAAACTTGAGAAGTCAACCACAGAAATTGAAAAGCAATCAGAAGAAACTATTAAGCTCAGAAGACTGCTAGAAGATAAAGAAAAAGAGTTAATATGCAAGCTACACGACACAGATAGTGAGATAAGTGCCTACACGACTAAAGAAATATTGGAAGAGAAGTTAAGAAGAAAACAAGAACCTGGAATCGAATCCTTGAAGGAAGAGTTACAAAAGGTATGTCTGACAAACTTTGAATTCGAAGAGGACCTCTCAGAACTCAAAAAGGAGAATCATGCACTCAAAGGTCAACTGCAAGAATCCCATGATGATCATTAGAATTCAGAAGGACAGATGGAAGACAATATCCTTGATCTGAACAAACATGTAGAAGAAGTCAAGACAATAGAAGAAGATCTAATGAGACAACTCTAAGAAAAGATAGGAATCTGTCAAAAGAAAGAATTGAAGATCCTTTCTCTAAAGGAAGACTTGGATAAAACAACTGCTCAGTTAAAGACAAATTCGAAGATTGAGAATAGCAGTGAAGACTCTATGGAAGAGGAAGAAAAGACTAACAATTATACACGTATTCCTGTGTTGCAGGGGTTGGGTACTTCATCGACGTCCCTTGAAGTCCTCGCCGAAGTCCCTAAGTATTGAGTACTTCTGGCCCAAAAACATGAAACTTTGCTCATTTTGGGGACTTCGGGGAAACTCCACTGTGTGAAAATTAAAAAAAAAATTACCTTTATGAAGAGGAACGTGGTAGGCATGGTTTCCCTTACCCTCTTAAGATCCCGTGAGGCTATCCGCTTCTCCCAACGCAGAGTTGAGTGTTGACTTTTGTTGGATCCTGTGAGAGGAGAGCTTGTTGCACAAAAGGAGATGATACAAGCAGAGGAGAGGTAAGACAAGCTTAGGTTTTCTTAGTTTTGTGCTTTTAAGTTAATGACATGGCACTATCTAGCTTGGAGGGGCTGGTATCTATTCTTAGACTGTTTCTTCTAGAAGATTGCCTTATTCTTTTATGACTTTGGATCTTGTCATTGGATTTTTATTGGCATAGTTTGTGTTAATTATTGATCCTTTGTGCAAGTTGTTCTAATGTTGTTGCACAGACCGTATTCTTTGTCCTTCTTGAATGATAGAAAACCTACTTTGTTGATGTTTGTGCAGACGTTTCTATGCATGTGCATATTTCTAATTTTTAAAAACCAAAAGCTCCATCAACTATAGTTATGTTTATACTTAAGGTTCATATGTAATTCCCACTTTATATCAATGGTTTATGAACTTTGAAGCAATGTGCATGTTAATTGTACTTATTAATTATTGAAATTGAATACTAGTGAAAAATAAATTGATTTAATTTTTTATTTTATATATATATACCTCTGACGTACCCAAGTCCCCTGTTTCAAAAAGTGGTGTCCGTGTCTCCGTCCTCGTACCCAAGTTTCCTGGCAACTTAGACGTATTCTTAAAAGATTCCATGATCAACAAAAATCAAGAGAAGTTGTAGCTCAAAGGTATCCTATGATGTTCAATGGCTACTGTTACAAGTGCAATAACTATGGTCACAAAGCCATCCATTGTAGAGATCATGAAAAGATCACGCCAAGAAGAAATCAAGATGGGTTTTCCGTTCAGTGTTAGAATTGCTATAGTTATGATCATTTCGCAAAACATTGCAGGATGCAGGGACCAGTTAAAGTTTGGAGAAGAAAGCAAGTTTAATCGAATGATATGAACAGCCATCAACCTACTAAAGTATGGAGAACGAAGTTAGTAGATTGCACCATTGATCAAAACAAAAATGATGAAAATCTTGGGAAAAATCAAATATTGTTTTGAAGACTATCGACTCGTGATATGAAGAATGTATAAAACGATATATGTGCCTGATTATCATATTTGAGTATTGTAGTTGGTTCCAGCAGTATTCGTGTCAGAATACAAGTTCGCCAAAGTAGCATCAGTGATAAGAGAAGCAATATTGCCAAAAGAAGATCTTGCTGCCATTAATGCAAACATGAAGAAAAGTTGGAAAGGAAGAGAAAGTTGATGATACGGGGAGCATGCCCTTAGGGGGAGCAGTATGGTCAAGGAATGTTCCCTTTGCCATTGATGCCAAAGGGGGAGAGAAGTTGTGAATATGGGGAGCGTGTTCTGCAGAAGAGTTATGGTGTTGTCATCAATGACAAAGGGGGAGATTGTTGATTAAGTTGTCATTGATGCCAACAGTGTATAGTCATTGATGCCAACATGTCTTGGTGCCCTTTGAGGAGCCCCTGAGGGTTAAGTAAGTGTCAGTGTCTAAGGAGACCTTTTGATCTTGTCCAAGCCCAAGTTTGAAGCCTTTGGAGCCCTTGGGACAATGACAAAAACCCTGAACACCCTGTAGAGTGTTTAAGTACCCCACAGATGTTTTATGGTTCCCTAGTTGTTTCTTTGGTTCTCCAATACCACAACTTATGCCCCAGTACCCTACAAAAGTGTTGAAGAAGTTGCAAGAGTCCAAATGACCCTTTCAGTGGTCATTTGTGTTTATTGAGGTAATGGTACCCTAGGAGAAGATCTAGCAACCCCACAGGTTTTGTTCAGTCTAGAAAGTTTCTGTGAGATATGGATGAATGTTGTATTGGCTAAACAGTTGCATGATGCATAAGAATTTGTCGTTATGCATATGATTTATGAAATAGTTCTAACCATGCAACTGGTGCATTTGAATTGTAGGAAAGGTCTTGTACAACCTCCTACAAGAAAAGAAGGATGAGACTTGTTCCAAAGAACAAGTGATGACAATTCAATAAACATGAATTTGAAGCTCCCAGGGTCAGAGACACCATGACGGAAGAAAGAGCTTCAAAGAGCGGTAGATCCACCTCGAAGGATGAAGACTACCATGGGTATGAGAGATAACTCAAGACGAAGAAAAGAATGCTATGAAAGAAGCTATGATCAAAGAATAATAGTTGATCATGGGGAATGATGTATACGATATGATTTCGAGACATAAAGGAAAGTATGTAGTATCCTCCATATGGATATACAAGAACAAGTGTATAAAGCAAGGTTCGTGATTTGCCTTAGAAATAATAGACTATGACATGACATACTCTGTTGACCAGTATATATCAAGCATAGAACCACCTATACATAATGAAGAAGGAAGATAAGACTCCACTTCAGGGGGAGTTACTACTGAAGATATCTGAGTTCGACACGGTACGACATGATGGACAGCTTCCTGATGGATCGAGACTTTTGGGTTCCAACCTTCAAAGTTGAATGCAGAAGACTAGGATATGTTGATGATCTGACAAGATGAACTCATGGAAGATGTTATGATAAAAGAATACTAGAATGATGTTTGGGATATAGTACTCAAACCAGAAAGCAAGAATGTGGTATCTTACAAATGGATTTGCAAGATAAAATATGTCACTGATAGAAGTAAGGAAAGACTTGTGGCTAGAAGTTTCTATAAGAAAGAGGGAATTAATTCTGAAGAGACACTTACTCCAGGAAGCAAGGTACACTTCCTTCAGAACTATGATGGTAGTTGCTTCCACGATGAAGCAAAGACAATCCTTCCTTAATGGTATGATTGGGAAAGAGTTTTACATCGAAAGGATTTGAAGTTGAAGACAGATGGACTCATATATGTAAGTTGAAGAAGGCCCTCTATGGCATGAAGCAAGCTCCTAGAGCTTGGTATGGAAGGATAGATAGTTTCCTGTCAATTATGGGCTTTACCAAGAGTAAAGTTGATCCTAACCTTTATCTCAAGGTTGTAGAAGATGAACCTGTCATCCTGTTATTATATGTGGATGACTTATTCTTGACAGGGAAGGAGAAATAGATCATGGAAAGCAAGAAGAAACTAGCAGAAGAATTTGAGATGAAAGACCTTGGGTTAATGCACTATTTCCTAGGTTTGGAAATATGACAAAGTTCAGAAGAAATCTTTCTCAACCAAGGAAAGTATGTGGTAGAGATATTGAAGAGATTCCATATGTTGGAATGCAAATCCATGGCCACACCCATGGACTCCAACCTGAAGCTGTTAGCTGATGACTCATCAGAGTTAGTGGATGTGACTCATTACAGATAGATCATTGGGTCATTAATGTACTGAACAAATTCCAGACCAGACATTTGTTTTGCTGTGAACACCTTAAGTCAATATCTTGTTCAACCAAGACGGGTTCACCTAGTAACCGCAAAACATGTGATGAGATATCTGAAAGGGACTATAGACTTTGGTCTATACTATGATGGTAACCATGAGTATAGATTGTATGGCTACACAGATGTAGATTGGGCTGGAAGTATCTCAGACAGGAAAAGCACATTAGGTAGATGCTTTTGTTTGGGGTCTGCTATGAGTTCATGGTTTATCAGGAAACAGTCCAGTGTTTCTCGTAGCACGGCTGAAGCAAAATACATAGCAGATTGCTCTGCTAAGTTGTGAAGTCATATGGCTTCAGAAGCTGATATCAGGTCTCTTTGACCTGAAGATGGATACTACAATGATTCTATGAGATAACCAGATTTGTGATGACAGAGAACCCTGTGTTCCGATTGTAACACATAAAAATTCGGTATTTCTACATAGGAGATAAGATGTAGATGATTATGTTTCAGTATTCCCATACTAAAGATATAGATGATGTTTCAGTATTTACATACTGGAGATACATATGGTGATAGTTCAGTATTCACATACTGAAGATGTAGATGATGATGGTTTGAATGATGATGTACTGATGAAGCCTCTGTCTCGGGTAAAGTTCGAACACTTTCGAGACAAGCTTGGTGTTGTTTGAAAAGACCTTCCTCGAAAGGGGGAGTAGTGATGTTGCAGTGGGATTGTATCATCCTTGGGCACTTGCCCTAAAGTGATCCAGAGACCTCGGTCCTCGAGAATGAAGAGGGATTGTATCATCCTGGGACATCTGTCCAAAATAGATCCGGTGACTTCGGTCTTCGTGAATGTGGTGGGATTGCATCATCCTTGAACTTCGGTTCAAAATGTATTCGGAGGTCTCGGCGCCCGTGAATGTGGTGGGATTGCATCATCACTGAACTTCGGTTCAAAATGTATCCGGAGGTCTCGGCCCCCGTGAATGTGGTAGGATTGCATCATCCTTGAACTTCGGTTCAAAATGTATCCAGAGGTCTCGGCCCCCGTGAAGGTGGTGGATTGCATCATCCCTAAACCTCGGTTCAAAATGTATCCGGAGGTCTCGGCCCCCGTGAAAGTGGTAGGATTGCATCATCCCTGAACTTCGGTTCAAAATGTATCCGGAGGTCTCGGCCCCCGTGAAAGTGGTGGATTGCATCATCCCTGAACCTCGATTCAAAATGTATTCGGAGGTCTCGGCCCCTGTGAAAGTGGTGGATTGCATCATCCCTGAACCTCGGTTCCAAATGTATCCGGAGATCTCGGTCCCCGTGAATGTGGTATGATTGTATCATCCTTGAACTTCGGTTCAGAACGGATCCGGTGACTTCGGTACTCGAGAACATGTGTTGATCCTGTAATTCCTAGAGGAAGGATTGTCTGAGTTCCACATATGTGTTGATCCCATATTTCCGAAAGGAAGGATCATTGAATTGATCCCGTAATTCCAATAGGAAGGATTGTCTGAGTTCCACAGATGTGTTGATCCCGTAATTCCAATAGGAAGGATTGTCTGAGTTCCACAGATGTGTTGATCCCGTAATTCCAATAGGAAGGATTGTCTGAGTTGCACAGATGTGTTGATCCCGTAATTCCAATAGGAAGGATTGTCTGAGTTGCACAAATGTGTTGATCCCATAATTCCGAAAGGAAGGATCGTTAGTAACTCCGTAAAGACCTAAATCCCGATATTCCGAAAGGAAGGATCGTTAGTAACTCCGTAAAGACCTAAATCCTGTAATTCTGAAAGGAAGGATCATTGGTAACTCCATAAAGACCTAAATCCTGTAATTCTGAAAGGAAGGATCAGGTTGATGTTTTGATGATGTTGATGTTTTTATGATGATGATGATGTACTGATTGAAAGATCAGAATATGATGATGATGCTGTTGCTGCTGCTGATGATGTTCTCTGATCGAAAGATCGGAATATGATGATGATGATGTTTCTCTAATTGAAAGATCAGAAGTTGCTGATGATGATGATGTTCTCTGATTGAAAGATTAGAATATGATGATGATGCTGTTGCTGACGATGATGATGTTCTCTGATCGAAATATCAGAATATGATGATGATGATGTTTCTCTGATCGAAAGATCAGAAGTTGCTGATGATGATGTTCTCTAATCGAAAGATCAGAATATGATGATGATGATGTTTTTTGATCGGAAGATCAGAAGTTGCTTATGATTATGATGTTGTTGATGATGATGATGTTTTCTGATCGAAAGATTAGAATGCGATGATGATGATGATGTTTCTGATCGAAAGATCAGAATGTGAAGATGATGAGATCCTGATGATGATGATGCCGTATTATCAAAGTATGATGATGATGACGTACTGATCGAAAGATCAGAATATGATGATGAGTTGATGTTAGAGTATGATGATGTTTCTGATCGAAAGATCAGAGTATGATGATGATGTTGTTGCTGATCGAAAGGCCAAAGTGCTAAAGAAGATGTTGCTGATCAAAAGGTCAGAGTGTTGAAGATGATGTTGCTAATCGAAAGGTCAAAGTGCTAAAGATGATGTTGCTGATCAAAGTGCTGAAGATGTTGTTGATCGAAATGTCAAAGTGCTGAAGATGTTGCTGCTGATTGAAGAGTCAAGATGCTGAAGATGTTGCTGATCGAAGCGGTCAAAGTACTGATGATGCTGAAAACTAAAGATTGAAAATGAAGACTACATGATGTTGAAAAGCTTCCAATGATTTATAGATGTATCACCCTGATGATGTTGATGATGTCCTCTATCTCTCTCCTATTATTGTTGTTGTTGATGTTGTTATAGAATACCCTTCTCGTTAAGGGGGAGTGTTAAAATATTGTAACTTCGAAGAATATTCTATATGTATTTCTTTGTGGTCCTCGATGGTCCTACCGGGAGAACCACTTGTATTTCTTTGTACCTCGATGCTCCTAATCGGAAGAACTAATAAGAGTCATGAGGCAGTCCCCTCTAATTGTAAAGGTGGGTCATTAGCACCCCAGTGTGGTTACTTGAGCCTACATGTGTAACTCGAGCCTACATGATTAACTCGAGCCTACATGACAGATGAGTTAACTTAAGTGAACGGATGAATATAAATAGAGGTGTGGTGCTTCTCATTTGGGACACACTCACTTGTGTAGCGCATTAGTGGAGAAGAGAAATAGCTGGAGAAGGAGGAGGATCAGGCTTTGATCTCCTTGCTGGTTTTATCTTTTATTTTTTTGGGACATCTATATTGGGGAAGCTTTTGCTGGGTTTTTCCCTTTAGGGTTTTCCCAGGATAAATCGTTGTGTTCCTTTTGTATGGTTGTGCTTGTCTATCTTTCAGTGATCCTGTTTATATGCTTTTGTTATGAAAATGAAATGAAATACTGATGTCTTAGCTAATCATATGAAAATTTAACATTGGGTAGTTGCAAAACACGTGCTTAGGTATCTTGCAGGTATGGTGGATTATGGTTTGAACTATAGGAGGACAAATGGTGTTAGCTTAGTTGGCTTCACGGACTCAGATTGGGAAAAATGTGTGACGAACTGGAAGAGCACTTCCGGTTGTTGTTTCAGTTTGGGCTCGACAGTAGTGTCGTGGTTCAGTCAAAATCAAAAGTCAGTTGCATTGAGTTCTGCAAAGGTAGAGTACATGGAAGGCAGTTAGGCTTGTTGTGAGGCCTTATGGCTTTGCAAGTTGTTGGTGGGGTTGTTTGGTTAGGCGCTGAGGCCTACAGTTATCTACTATGACAATCAGAGTTGTATCAGACTCGTTGAGAATTTAGTATTCCATGACACGTCAAAGCACATTGAGACCAGGTACCACTTTATCTGTAACTATGTCTAGAGAGGAGTTGTAGAGTTGTAGTACATTTCCATTGATGAGCAATTTGTAAATCTTTTGATGAAAATTTTGGGGAGGGGCAAGTTTGTCTTGTTCAGAGAACACCTTCCTTGGTAAGAGGGAGTGTTAATTTTGTACCTAGGAAAGTGTTCCCCTAGTGATTTTGTGCCTAAGTCACTAAAAGGGGAAAAGTGACATGACCCTTGCATTGATTTCAAGTGAGCTGGAATTAATTTCACTTTAGAGACTTAAAGTGGCTTTTTGTTGTATTTAATGAGTTTTTGAGAGAGATTAGTTTTTGGAGAGAAAAAGTGCATGCATTTAATCTCGTCCTTTGATCTTATATCACTAAATTCCAGTGTGGGCCCTGGTGACCTTTCAGCTACCCTCGTGAGGCAACCAAAAGGGCAAGGAAACCAAAAGATGCACAATACATTAATTCCATGAGTTTTGGGAGAGAGATCGACTTTCTTGAGAAGAGAAGGACAAGCTGAGAGAGAAAAAACCAGCAGCATAATTTCCAAGGAGATTCGAGCAGCAGGAGACAGATTTTAGCATGTATTTCTAGGACCGTACAAGAACAGTAAGTGGCATGAAAATCAAGGAGGGTGCACTTAGTTCGAGCAGGAAACTCAGGCATGTTTTTCCAGGTAGGCTGTGTACAGAGTGATTCCATACAGACTGGGCATGGATTTCAAGGCAAAGCAAGTACGGAGTTTGAGACAGTTAATTAGCCCAGTTGCAGGCACAAAAAGCGAGGTAACCAGGCTGTACAGTCAGCATGAAGTTCAAGGAGGTGACTGTACTCTTGAGACATTCCATACAGTATGGTTTCCGGCATGCATTTTGAGTCTGAATTTTTTTGTGTGTAATTTTTATTTTCTGCTTAGTAGATTTCTCAAGTGTTTCATGTTCAGAAATGTTTTTATGTAAACTTCTCTTGCAGCAGTGAAGAAATGAATGGGGTTGGGTATTAAATTATATGTTCTGAGACAAAACTTGAAACCGCGTTGGGAAAAATCAGAATTTTTACAGTAATAGGGAAAAGTTTGAGCTAGAGGCTAAGGTCTAGTGAGTGCCAATAAAATCATGAACAGAACTTTCCAATAAGCTGCAACCCACTTCGAAAACCTTTATAGAAGAACAGAAAATGAATGATGAAACTAAGAGCACATAATGAATACCATTCAATAAATGGTCGAAAACTATATTGAATAATGAATTAGAAAAGTGTTGATAGAAGAAGTGAACAAAATCATAGAAATGTGGAACTGCAAGAAACACCTAGATAAGAAGGGTTGCTAATGGAGCTTAGTAGTCAGTTCCAATGCATTGCAGAAAATCTAGTTAGGATGCTAGAGATATCTAAAGCAAATGCCGTTAAGGGAATAAACCTTACATAAGATATGGTACTTTGCAATGTTTTGTATGTGTTGTTATATGTCTTGTTTGATATTGTTTTTTTCTTTCTTGCTGAGAAAATGATTTATATTACTAAAGCTAATTGTCAGAAGTTTAGTTTACATCCCCAGGCCCATAGGCCAGAATTCTGCAAGGAACTCCTTACAACAGCATAAACACAGATTTGAACGCCCCATTTATAAACCCACTAATGCAATTTAAAAGAGTCATAAGAGACATAACAGATCAAAATAAGACGTGAGAAAGACATCAGTCCTTCCCTCAAAAATCGGTATTAGTTTGATCATAGGAGTAATTGCTGTACTATTCCTATCATTAAACCAATGAATACAATTTGAACTATACTTGTGAAATTTATTCATCTTATTGACGATTCAATATCCTTTAGGAGCCTTCAATGTACATAGTCACTGAGCTAGCATGATTACTTCTAAATCCTGCTTCAACTGCCTGTTTCATTCAACTTTTCTGAGTATACCTCTCTCTGACCCCCTCCAGTTTGTTGTCAATTGCTCAGTTGCCATGATAATCCACAATCCTATTCCATTTCTGCATACATACTGAATCCTTATGTTCTCTATTTTTAGTTGGGCATTACAAAGGAAAACCCTGTATGCTTGCCACTTCCAATGTTATCCTGTCCCTGGTTTACTGATACAGAAGATATCTGCCTGCAGTTCTTGATTATTGGTGGGATTACCAAAGTAAAATTGAAACGAGCGCACTAAATTTTCTAAATTGTTCCCTTTTTGTTCACCCCACAAGAGTTACCTCTTGGTTGTTCCCTTCGGCGGTGGTTTCCAAGTCACTGATTGTCTATGGTTCTCCGCTGTTCCTTGTCAATGAGGTTGACTTTTTCTGCAGGGTTTTGAACTGACATTGCATGTAATGGCGCTCCTGCAATGAACTTTCATGCAATATATTTCTTCATGCCATGGAAAAAATGTCTAATCCATTCTATTTTATTTGTGCATGGTTTTTATTTGTATACATCTGCAGGGAATGCCAAGTGCAGTACATTGAGTGAAAGACTTTTTCCTCTTAATGATTGTTGTTTATAATAATATTTGATGAGGTCTGGTCATGTTATTGTCATCTTTGAATGCCATAGTACATAGGAATTTGCTAAGATTGATGTCATCTGTAAGATTTTTCAGTAATGTGGATAACCTGTGCAAATAATTTTTACAGATTGCAAACTTTGTGGCGAATTATTTACCAAGAAACTGGCCGCAGGAATTATACGAGAAGGTTGCTCAGATGCTATGATGACCTTAGCAAGGGCAAGTTGTATTTTACAAATACACCTAGATTTTGCATTTTTTTCAATGTGGTGAGCTGTAGTGAAAATAATTCCATGCAACAGTTCAAATTTCGATTTCAGAAAGTGGTATATATTGCTCCGTTCTTAGTTTATCTCAGTGATGGCATTACACAAGATGATGATGTTCAACTTCTATATTTTCTGCCTGCAATGGAGTTCAGGCCCTTGGGCATCCCTGCCGAGTTATGCTCCTACGCTGTTGTAAACAGTAATGGACGTTTCTTTTGCAATACTGATATTGCTGATGATGTTTAGACAAAACATCTTACCAGTTTTGTAGTACCGGTTCTTAAAGATGAAGGGAAACCCAAATGTTTGGCTACAATATGCCCTCTATCTTAGCAATTCCATGACCTACGATGTGATATTGTTCTTGAAGTTGTTCATATTCAAAAGAACATAGTTAAACTTCACGGAAACAATAATTTTGTGGTAAGATATAGAGCAGATAAGTGGTGTTCCTGGTCATGAAGGGAGTGTAAGAAAGTCGAGCCATATGAATTTAAGAGAATTAGGCAAGTGAAAGACAGTTTCGTTACTACTTGTGTTTTGCTTTTAGTTTTACTTATAATTTGTTAAATATTTCAATCCTAATTATATATCTAGCTTGTAATGGTATGGGCAGAAAGATTTTGCTGAGTCCAACATGTCACTATCAAAAAATCATAAATTCTTGTGATCGTGGGCACTCCTGTTCCTTGTTCTTCCCCGAACAAAACAAATATTTTATATTCCAACTTTAACGTACACAAAGTTTGTTGGAAATTTTGTATAAAGTGTGCAAAAAATAAATTGGGACATTGGATACTCTTTTTCATGTTCCTCGTGAACACACTAATATTGTATATTCTTGTGATCGTGGGCACTCTGTTCTGTATTCTTAGTGTCATTTGATGTTTGATTGAACTTTGATAAACTACAATTATCATATTATGGCTTTTCGTTCAATGGTAGCTTGGCTGCTCCAGCACTTTTCAAGATCAGTTGGGTTAACAAACAATTTTATTGATTGAATCAGTGTAGTAAACATCTCCGAAAAATTGGTATTTTTGCAATTTTTAAAAATTTGAATAAATTGCGTTTTTTTCCAAAAAAGCATGTTTTTCCCGTTTTTTCTGCTACAATGGAAAAAAGCGCAGTCTGTGGGATCTGCGGCATAAAGAGGTAAAGGGATGTTTTTTTTTCATTTTACTTTCATTTTCTTGTTGGAGGAGCGGTACAAAGATACCATGGAGGGTGATGTGCTAGCATCACCACCGCCTTATGCACCCATTGATGCATCTAGCCCTCAACCATGAAGTCTAACTTTCCCAAGGAAGAGAATAGGCCCTCTCTAAGGCTTTGAATCCATGCATCTAGCTTTGAAATTTCGAACTCAACTGCGCCTAAACTAATCACCTTTTTATTTTAAAATTTATCTTAGGGAACTCGCAGGTATAAGTAAAGAAACTCGCGACTGACACACAAATTGTTACAAGAGGACCCGTGAGTGCAATGCAAACTCATCTATAAAGATTGGTAAGGCTGAAGAAACAAATATGCATTAAGGCTTCACTTCATCTATAATGTGTAGGCCACTTCAATCCACATTGTCCTTTCCTGTACTGACACATTTGGTGTCAGTACTCGGACGAAGAAGTGTCGTTTCATAGTATAAAAGATGCCCCCTAATGAGTGAGGTCATAGGGTAGCGATGGCCGAAATACATTACAAATCTTTCTAACTTGGAGGGACTCAGTATCAAGGTCGCAGAGAAGTACCTGACACAGACAAATCAAGGTTAATTACAAAATCATCTTTGGGGATGCCATGTTCAATAATGTGGAACACTAGCTCCTTTACAAGATTCATTTACATCATATAGTACGGGCAACAGGGTCACGTATGTCTTACAAAGATGTATCAAAGTCACATAAGTACAATGATAGATCTTCAATAGCAGGAAATAGTGTCACAGATCATGGAACAATCTTGCGCAACTTAGGTTATATAGGTTATAACCCAAGGTCTTCGTTCAAATCCATAGAAACCAGTACGAATCCTACCATGTGAATACATGAGTTGAAGTCGAACATGGAAGGATACCATCGGATTATCCATTAAAGAGTTGTGCTGACAACTAATGCAGAGGAATCCACCAATATGGGAAGTGGATCCTAAGGTACTATCTTTGAAACTCTAGGTCTTCTTCTGCAGGAGGTACTGATTGGAAGCCATTTTGCGAAGGGGAAAGCAATGGATCCTTCAACATGTCACATGAGTAACTGGTAGACTGGATAAGAGAGGATGTATGTAGGAAAATCTCAGAGATGAAAATGATAGGGATTAGGATGCACAGATAGGGGATAACGATCCTTGACCAGTGAGCACGACACAGAGATGGCCCAAGTCAGCGTTAAACTTTCAAATGATACAACTAGACCTATATGCCATGTAGGAGACATGGACATATTCCAAGTGTATCAGGACAAGTGGAGGAGTAATGACTCGAAGTGTTAGTTGAATTGAAATGTCAAAATTGAGACATGAGTATCGGGAAGCGCAAACTAGTGTTTTGTTCAAGGATGACTTGCTACCAGAACTTATAATCATAGAGTATGTTTCTTTTCATTCCTTTCTTGTCAAGTTTTAACGAGTCCAAGAATGTTAACTCGAATCCTTTTTTAGCAAGCTTGAAGAAAAGAGAGAATAATGTTTGATATGCCACTGATCTGTGGATTTTACAAGCCCAAATTAGTAAATACTTGTCGGTGTTTTCATAGTTTTGAGAGTTTGAAAACTCTAAAGAAGAGTTTGGGAGGGTGTTTTTTTCGTAAATTTAGTCTCTTGAGTGTAAAACAATCCAAAAGAGAACTCTCTTAACTTTCAAAGAACTAAGGTATACCATTTTCGTACTTAATTGGCAAAGTGCAAAAAATGGGTAAACTATCACCCAACCGATGCTCCTTCAAAATCAAGCAAGTAGCCTTAGTTTAACGAGTGTGAAGGAAGGCAAGATCACTCGAAGAGTTTCGTTTATTTACGAGAATGGTCCAGACAACAATAAACTTGATGCTTTGCACTAGGGTTTAACGAGCATGACAATGGCATAAAGAACACTCTGAATGTTTTTCATGTTTAGGTTCAGAGCACGAAAAAGAGAAAATCAAGCTCAAACAAGGTCATTTTCCGTAAGTTTAGTCCTCTAGGCCCAGAAAAGAGATAAAACCATACCTGAAGATACTCTTCTAGATTCCAAAGAAAATAATGTATTCCTTTTTCATAAGTAATCCATAGGGTCCAGAAAATGATTAAATTTATACCGCTATGGATGATTATTCATATACTTTAACGAGTTTGAAAGAGCAAGAAACTTGGCTATCTAGTCATATTTAAGAAGTTAGACCAATGCTTGAAGATAACTCCATATGGCGGGAGCCTTATAAACGAGGGTAGTTCAGTACAAGATACAAAATGGGGCTCATTTCAATGTGAAAAGAAACTACAAAGGATTTTCGCAACCTAGCAAAATGCGGCATGGGTATTAGAATCGATAAGAAGTGTTCTAACTAGGGTAACCCATGTGAGGTAGGTTTTAACCATGGAAAAACACTGCTTCTTGAAGGGTAAGAAGTGGTTGCACATCGCGGTCCATGGATGAAAAGGAGATCCTAAGGCTCAAGAGGGGATAAGGTATATGTGCAAGATGCAAAAGAGGACCAAATCCTATCTTATATGCCAAGGAAACATACTCCAAGTTCATCCATAACCTGTAATATCTAGGTAAAAACAAGCATAATTAGTTCAAATGACAGAAAATGACCAAAACTCTATAAAAGTAGGTAAACATTTTGAGATTTTTACTATAAATAGTGAAAATTGGTTTAAAAACATTACGTTTGATTTTACCACTATTAGTGCAAGTTTTACCTCCAGTCTTCAAACAGTTCGTGTGATCAATCCAGTGGGAAAATTTTCGATCACAAGTTGCAGGTAACTGACATCTCCATCTTCCTTGATTTTATGCTTTCAATTTCGGATTTTCATGCTTTTTTGATGTTTTTTGGCATACTTTAAGGGCACCACACAACACTAGCAGGTGGCCCATTGTAAAGTTGTGAGTTCACGAAGTAATCGAGGAACCCGTGAGTCTCACGCGTTGTCCTGATTGGACAGTGGTGAGTGCTGTGGAATAAGGATTTTTGATGAATCTAATGGCAAAAAAGTTGAATGTGCAGGCCAATATGGTTCTAGAGTGGAGGGAGAGGGAGCACGAAGATATGGATAGGCTAGCAATGGGCGATCCAATAATGCTTAGTGCCCTTTGAAGGTGTGGGTTGTTGAAATTTTATCGTACTTCAAACATGAAATCCCAAGTTCCACTACTAGAGACATTTGTACGGTTATGGGATCATGAGGTTGGCATGTTTGATCTTCAGGGGGAGACATTGGAACTTACTGTTGAGGACATCTATTTTATTATTGGGTTATGTCATCGAGGGGCATCGATTAGCTTAGGTGGCATCGGCCGTGGGGGTGACCCCCTTAGCGTACAAGACTATGTCAACACATATTGCTTACCTGACACACAAAAATCAGGGACACAAATCTCGACTGCACAGATCACTAGTTTCCCTTTGAAAGTGCTTGTGAGTACTGTTGTTAGAGTGGTGGGATCATCTGCATTGCCTTTAGCTACATGGACCCACATATGTATAGCAGTGGAGTGTCTTTGAGGTGTGGTCTTCGACTGGTGTTCAGGTTGGTCTCGATCATGAAAAAACAACTCTTAGATTGCAAGACAAGGAAGAAAAATAACTTTGGCTACACGAGTATCTTGGTTGCTTTCTTCTTCTTCTTCGAGAGTGCCTATGTTGAGCCTCGCAGTGACACTTTCACCCTCCCCTCCCCATGAGCCTAGACTTATGCTGTGGGGGGATGTATTCCTCTGCCATGGTGGTGGTGAGGTCTAGGGTGGCTATGATGATGGTTTCTATGCGTGGCTGAGCCGCTAGGTTCCTTCTCTAGAGCAGTTCCCATATGTAGGTTTGGACTTTCGTGGAGATCTCAAGTTAGTTCTCCCTCCAGGAGAAGCATAGGGAGACATCGGAGATTTTTTAATTTTTCAAATATTTAAATTTTTATGATTTTTTGTTCATAATGTTATATACATATGTAGTTCATTCAAGTGTGACCCGTCCTTTATGATATGCAGATATTGGGCCTATTCGTCCAGACAGACATCCTAGGACTTACGTACGACTAGTAGATGGAGTCGGAGACAAAGCTATGCTTTGTATAGTGAAGGGCAAGCTAGCCAGGCTTACCCATGATGTATCAACATTGGGGATGGAGCGTATTCCCATGTCCATGCAGGAGCATGAGGTGGGAGTACCTCCAACTTGGTTATGCCTATTCCGAAAGGTGTATAAGGCTATCCGGGCTATCCTATGTTACCAAGAGGTTGCGGAGGTAGTTGTAATTGATGAGGCTGAGGAGCTTCCATAGTTTTTAGCATATGAGGATTACGATCCTATTTTTATATTTTGGATGTACTTATTGACTCGATCTTTGGACCAAAACTCAATGTATATGGACATACATTATATATATATATATATACACACACACACACACACACACACACACACGGTTCTTTACATGTGCTTCTATTTGTCAATGTATTTATTTTACAAAGTGTATGACAAATGCATGTATAATATGTAGTTAGCAAATGCATCAATGATTGTATTTTGATTTCTTGAAATGTGTTGATATATAATATGTTCAAAATTTCTTTCAAGTAACCCAATCCTCAAAAAATGGCGTTAAAGGGGTGGGTGTCTCACCTAGTAGATCCCATCGAGCTGAGAGACCACTAACTGAGAGTCGAGTTTGACTTCTAAGGAGGTGATACCATGCGATATAACATCCCAACGAAGTTCAATAACGACACTGTATTTAGCTACATTGTTAGTTATAGGACCTAGGCAAGCGCTTCTTGAGGAAACTAGTTGTCCCGTAGGTGCATTAATGATCCAAGCAGTTGAAACTAGATTGCAAGTGTGACGGTTGGCGCCATTAATGAACCCTACGAACCACTCCAAAGACATTTGTAACAACACCAGAATATGTAAGAAACCCTAAATAGAAATGACTATTTACAAAAAATATACACCTATAATACAAGAAAAAGCATCATCCCTAAGCGTAATACTTCTTCAGGTAGAGCTTGTTTCGGGGCTCAGGTAGTTTATTACCATCATAATCAATTAACTTGTACGCACCCTTCTTTAATACATTTGACAAATCGTACAGGCCTAACCACATAGATTTGACCTTCTTACCCCCAGGGGTTCCTTATCCTAGGCCCAGACCAAAACAAGCTCTCATTCGGAGAAAACCCTAGGTTCAACGACTTTGTCATATTGATTTTTTACCCATTGCTTGTGTGCTTTGTTTGATGTAAGCGCTTAGATGAAACAAACGTTCTTCTAACTCAGATGTATCAAGAAGTATGTGAATTGCAATCTTTAAGGACAGTATCTCGTATTCCATCGGCGTGACTGCTTCCACCCCATGAACGAGCTGGAAGGGTGAAAATCTTGTGGCAGTCTTAACATTCTTTTAGTACGCCCAAAGCGCAGGATACAACATGATGTGCTAGTTTGATCTACTTGCATTAATGGTTCGCTTGAGAATGATTTTCGAAGTCTTGTTAACTGCTTCTACTTTCCCATTCGCTTGCGAGTAAAAGGAAGATGAGTGGTCTTGACTAAAACCTAACATAGTAGTCAATTTTGTCATCATCTTGTTTTGAAAACGACTACCATAATCAGTGGCAATCTACTTCGGGATATCAAAACTTGCAATGATCTGATTGAATACGAAGTATGTCGTTGTTTCACCATCGACTTTAAAGTTAAGCATTTCCTCTTCCCACTTCATAAAGTAGTCAACATGGACAATGTTATACGTGTGCCCCCAAATAGACACTGGGTTGCAGGTCATGAAATCTACCCCCCACTTAATGAAGGACCCTACTGCGATGATGGGAAAAAGATGAGCAAGGTGCGACCGTTTTTTTTGGGTATAGAGCTAACACGGATAACAGCGCTTTACAACCTCTACACAATCTTTGAAGATGGCAGGCCATAAATTTTCAGCACACAAGATCTTCTGGGTCGTTGCTAATCCAGATAAATGATCCCCACATGCTTCACTGATGATTCAAGATAAGTTCAATCTCCTCATGGGTAAGGCATCGACGTAAGATGAAATCTACCCCTCGTCTATATAACGTATCACCGATTATAAAGTGGTTTTTGGCATTCAATTTTAACTTGCGTCGATTTTCCCGTGAGTTGGTCGCAGGACACTTCAAGTCTTGAGATATACTACGATCTCTCCATACCAAGGATCAGAAGCTGATATTAAGAAAAATGTGATTGATTTTAAGCATTAATTTTTTCATCTTTTAAGCTTGCTTATGAGTAATTAACATTTAAATTTCAAATGCAAAATTAATGGTTAAAAATATCTTTTAGATTTTCATATCGAGTTTGGTATGAGAGCTTAATAACCATTGCATTGTGAGGTTATGTTAACAAGATTTAGGCTAAATAAAGGTGAAGGTGTACTCGAAGCTTTCAATCAAGAGATTGGATGTGCACATTGAAGAGAGAAAATGACATATGAAGACTACCGAGGAGAATATGAGAAGGCCTTCTACGAGGCTATCTATCATATGGAAGACAATAGAAAAGTTGTTTGCAGATTATCCAGAGAGGTTGGAAAAGAAGAAAACGAAGGAGGAGCAAGCAAAGGATAATGCTTGGGGAAAAGGAAAAGGCCCTTCTGAACCTTTCTCCATCTTCTTTTTCTAAAAGCTTCAGTGCTGCTTCTTCAAATCCAAAGAAACAACCTGAGAAGGCTAAGTCCGGTTTACCTTATTTAAAACTTGATATTAAGTTTGAATTTCCCACATATAATGGTGAACTTAACGCATAAAAAATAGATGATTAGATTAGACAGATTGAGGTGTATTGCACGATTCAAAAGCTTGTAGATGACAAAGTAAAGATCCAGTTGGCTACTTCTCGTCTCGGAGGCATCACACTCATCTCGTGGAAAAGTAAGACGTAGGAAGACCTCCTTAGAAAAGATCAAATTATTTCTTCCTGGTATGAATTTACCGTTGCGTTAATTTTTTTTTATCCATGAGGCTACATACAACAAGCCATGATGGATTGACAAAATTTAAGGCAAGGTAAATGTCAGAGTGTACAAGAATACACACATGAATTTAGAAAAAGAGCTTTGATTTTGGGCATACCTCTTTATACTCGGGAAACTCTTCTCAAGTTTATTGGAGGATTATATAGTTATTTGCGTCATATAATACTTATGTTTAATCCTACTAACCTTGACGAGGTATGTGTGCAAGCTATGTACATTGAATCGAAATGGAAGAGTGTTCACGATGTTTCTACAATTGAATCCAACCAGGCAAAAGAAGGCAAGACAAAAGGGAAAGGAAAGCATGCAGCTACAATGAGGAAAGATGATGAGAGGCCTACATGCTCGCATTGTCAAAAGCAAGGGAACGAAGAGGCAAATTCTTGGGTACTACATCCAGAACTGAAACCAAAATGGTTTACAGATCGAAAAGGGAAGCAAAAGGCCACGGTTATTGTTGAATACCTTGGGTAAGATTCCAAGGACGAAACAAAGATAACAATCATAGGTGTGAAAGATAAAGCTATTGTTGGTAATGATTCTAACATTGGTTATTTATGTGCTTCTACTTCTCAAGATCATGTCAGTTCTAAGGATAAAATGAGGAATGCATTGTTTTATATAAGGGTGATACGAAACAAACTAAAATTGACACACTCATAGATAATGGATTCCAAGCTAATCTCATTTAAGAAGAAGTAGTTAATCAATTGGGATTAACAACAAAACCACACAAGAAACCTTACCCATTAGGCTAGGTGTGCAAAGATAAAATATTACAACAAAACAGTGTGATCTAAAATTTGCATTTACATCTAAGTTCGTAGATGAGGTTGAATTTGATGTGGTTCACTTAGATATCTGTGTAATTGTATTGGGTAGTTCGTACTTATATGATCGAAAGGCAATCTTATATAGAGAACATAATCAATATCACTTGTTTAAACAAGGAATTGAATACATAGTGCATTCACATACATTTTAAAATGACAAATCATTGTGAGCTACACAACAATTAAAAGGGGTTGTTAATGCAAGTCGGAATTTGTCACTTATGTGTATGCAATGTCAGGAGAAAAAAAATCCTAAGCATGAAAAGGAAGTGACATTTCACTATAATGCACCTGTTATGGTTGATACTGTTTCTATGGTAAAAAATCAACATGAGATGGGTAGAATCTCTTTCAAATGTTCAATGTTGATATTTAGCTTGTTATTGATTAGTAGTATATGGCTTGTTCCTACAATATTGAATGAAGATTTTGTGGAAAAGGAGATTAATGTACTTAACAATGTTAGTGCAATGTTGATTATTATTATGTTGAGTCACATGTGTAGGTTCCAGGAAGAATGGACAAGTGATACAAGACAAGTGAGACAAACATGTCCTTGCTTGAATTCTGAATGATTCATGCTTTTGGTGGCCCAAAAGCTTCTCAGTGGAAAGGTTTGATTCAGGAGGATCATCTCATAGTCGATCGAGTTTAAAGTCTTCGAAATGTAAATTAAAGCTTATAGGAGTCGGGAGATTTTCGACAGTGCTTATTTTGTGGAAAAAGACCTCCGATGCAAAAGTTATTGAGGTTTGAAGTTTCGACAGTTTTGGTAAAAAAATTGGCAAAAATATGGTTATTTTGGAAAATTTGGGGAGTCCATAGTATTTGACCCCATGACCTCCAAGCCCGCCAAAGCTTTCACCAAGCCCACCCAACCAATACTCGACGCATTTTTCTTTGTTATGTATAAGGCAGATGTTTTATTTAAAGTTAATGGAAGGTTTGTTTTGAAAAAGGGGAAGGTCGAGAGCATAGCCCTTGACCCCATGGCCAACACCGAGGATCCCCCCATATATTATATTGTAACCATAGTCTGAAACCATATATCATATGGCCAACATATATTTCCAAACCTTATCACCATATCAATGTGGAGTCATATAACAATATATCGTAACCATATATTGCCAATGAAACCATATAACAAAGCACCATATAATATATTCCACATAACATATTCAAGTCAAACATTACATCAAAAGCATGATGTGGGGAGAGGTCTGTGGGTTTGAACCCATGACCTCCTCCCCCATGGCCAAATACTTTAACCAACACGCCACTAACGCAACTTGTTAATTGATGTGGCGAAATATGCTTAAAACTCACAAGAAAAATTTGGGGCAAAAACCGAGCGCGTGGCCCATGGCCCACGCCCCTTAACCACCCCAAATACACTATTTAAACCACTCCTGGGCATGGATTTTGAGACAGAGTTCGAGGTGAATAGAGCCTTTTGCACAAAAACCGAGGCCATTACAAAGCACACTTCCCAAGGTGGTATTGCACAGTTTCAAGGTGGTATTGGCATTCTTCCCAAGGAATTTTTTGCATAGAGATCAAGGTGGTTTTGGCATGGATCTCGAGGTGGAATCCGTACATAGTCCATACAATTTGTTTTTTGTGCACAATTGTTATCTCAAATTACGTGCTAGAGAAGGCCTCGGGAAAAGGTATTCGAGTTTATACTCTTTTTTCTTGATTTTTCGAGAGGAATGCAGTGGTGTAGTTTGTTTCTGCGTCTGACTGACATAATTCTGAAATAACTCCAAAAACTCATTTTGTATGCTTTTGAAGACAAATAAGATCATCCTTCCCATTGGAAGTGTCCCAGAGACGTAGCCCAAGAGGGGTGAACTTTGTTATCAGCTGTTGTCTTGATTTTATGGTTTGCATATCTCTTTTATTTCCTCATGTGATTGATTTTAATCATTAAATTTTCATATTTTAAGCATGTTTATGAATAATTAACATTTAAATTTCACATGCAAAATTAATGGTTAAAAAAGATCTTGAATATTTTCAGATCACCTAGAAAATGCAAAGAGACAAAGAAAATGTTAAAAATGTTGGGTAAATCACATGTTCCTCCACATAAGATATTGAGGTAAATGCGAAGAGGTAAATTGCATAGTCCTCATCATAAAATATTGAGGCATATGCTTGTAGTCTGAAGGATTCAAAAGCTCTTTCGTTGTAAAAAATTAGCTATGTTGCAGGGATGGCATGCCTTGCACAGAAGTGAGTCAGGAGTTATGTGTATCCCAATAGATTAAATAGCCATGAAGCATATATAGGATACATGGCTCGATAAATTCAAGGATTAAGTACGAAGCCTTCGATTAAGCATAGCCATGGATGGCATCAACTCATATTTGTTGATAAAACTTGGATTGTGTAGATGGTAAGGGTCTGCAATTAATCCCAGTTCAAAACAGACTCAGTTCTGTATTGTCCTTAACCAAAAGTTGACCAAAAATTGTGCATCTCTTCTCTGCTGTTTGAACTGTTCACTTTAAAAAAAAAAAACTAAAACTCAGACCTCAAACTTGGACTGTGTGGAGTGCTTCAAAACAGAAGCAAACCTTGGTTCAGAATTGTCATAAAAAGTCTGATATAACATCAGCAGTGAACAACAAGCACAGCAAGAGAAACTTGGACCTTTTCAAAACTTGCATTGAGTCTATTCTTGTTGCATTCATCTTGAACTAAAACTTTGTCAAATTCTGCAATATCATCCTCATTTTTTCTTTTCAGCTATTGGTTGATTTCTCTTTGTACCTTACTGCTGGGCTGTGTATGTCCAAGATAAAAAACCAAAGTTTTGGGACTGTAAGAGGTTACTGCAAAATAACCACGCTTGAACTGTTCAAGCTTTCAAAGAGCAGTAGTATCATATCTCTTAGGCTATGGATGATTGCTTGTGTATGAGTTTTAGACTGTATACTTATTCAAACACCAGAAGAAAAGAAGAACTCGACCTGCTGCTCCTTGGCATCAAACAAAACTCAGTCTCCTACTTGAAATTTCGTCTACTGCTCCTAAAACCCAAAATTCTCAGCTGCTGATAAGAAGGTATCCTTCCTCTGCTGCTGTCCACAAAAACTCAGACTTTAAACCAGCAAAATGCCTTCCTCTGCTGTTGCTGTTAACCTCGGATCTCTTCTCAGCTGCTGCAAGTTCTACCTCAGTTACCAAAAACTCAGACCAAAAGAGATATATGCCACCTCAGTCCCGAGTCTGCTGTTTTTATGATAGAAATACTCATGGAAATCTCAGTCAACGCCAGCGAGAAGCCTCAGCTCAAATACCTGTCATCAAACTCAGGACTGATAGGGTAGAAAGACATTTGCTTCAACAGTCACCACCAAGACTGTGTAAATTAGGGCACTGCTGCTATGGAGTCCACTTGAAAAGAAGAAACCTCAGCCCAAATACCTGTCATCAAACTCAGGACTGATAGGGTGGAAAGACATCCAACACTTCAGATGTATGCTGCTGCAAACACTGGAAAACCCCAAAAATTAAACTCAGATCTGCTCCTTTGCTGCAAATTAGGGCATCATTGCCTGCTCCGACGCATGCACAAGAATTTCCACAGCTGCCTCAGAGAAAGAACATAGAGCTCACTTCATATCTCACAACAAAATGAAGAAACGTGAGGGTATTTATATGGAAAGGAAAATGAACATTTCCTTCTTTTAAGGAATATTTTTTTTTTTCATATTTTATTTTTATTTTTAAATAATTACCACTCAACGGTCAACCTTCAAAGACACCCCTTCTTATCATTCTTCAAAGTCACCTCACCTCATTTAATATGAACATTTCCTTCTTTTAAGGAATATTTTTTTTCATATTTTATTTTTAAATGGGGCCGACATACTATAAAAATATTTTATTATTTTTTAATAAAACTTTGACTGAGCCGACTTTGTGTTTGACTGAGCTGACTTATAATTTTCGTTGGGTCAACTTAAAAAGTTAATATCTCATCAACCATGAGGAGCCACGTGACGTGCCACCTACCGTTGGAAAGGGCATGACAAGGGCTATCATCTTATGAGGGTCTTGCTTGCATTGACAAGATCCTTTACTCAAATTTTCTTCAATTTGTGCAGGCCATCATAAAATGACTTAAATTGCCAGTAGTGGGCTCCATGACCTTTGCAAGGTCATCAGGGTCTTCACCAAGGGTTCCAAGAATTCATGGGCTTCTCCATTGTCTGCCAAGGCTTCAGGATTATCTCTAGGGTCTTCAGCATCATCAATAAGGCTTCTTCAAGGGTTCAACAAAGTGGTGATATCGATGACATCAAGACCATGTTGGCATCAATGACAATTTCATCAACAATCTCCCCCTTTGTCATTGATGACAACAACTCATGCTCCCCCTATGAGCATGCTCTCTTTTTGTCTTCATCTCTCCCTTTGTCTTCTCTCCCCCTTTGGCATCAATGGCAAAGGGTGCCCACATACCTGTCTCTGAAATCTTTGATCACTGTTGACTGCTCCCCCTGTCAATATGCACGATCCTAGGACCTGTCTCTATGCCTGGAGTACCCATCCTTTCTCCTTTGAGTTCATTCTCCAGCCTCATGAACTCAAGGTGTGCTAAGGTCTTTGAGAGACCTTACACTTGGCTTGCCATATGGCAGCCATGCTCCCTACTCTGATCAGCTTCTCCTATCTGCAACTGCTCTGTCTTCCTCATCCATACCTGTTTCTTGACATCTGTCTTTTGAGCATCTGTTCCTTCATTGTCCTTGCTGGTTTTCTTGGCTGATAGAGTAATGAATTGATGAATTGGTAGCTAACCTGATAAACTGTGAAACGGTTAAAATTGGTTGCACACTGATTCACCCCCCCTCTCAGTGTCTACAATATTCCCTCCAAAACACCAACTAGTATGTTTGGTCTTTAGTAACGATGAATAATAATAACCCCCCATGGTTGTCTGTGAAGAATGAACATCTTATGTTGGCTCTTATGGTCACTGATAAAAAACAAGTGAAAAATATGAATGTTTACTTACAACCATTGATCGACTAATTGAAGGAGTTATGGGAAGGGATACATATACAATGGATCAAAACCCATCCCAACATAGGAGTTTTACATTGTATGGCATGTGTGTACACCACACATGATTATCTAGGATTAGGATTTTTCTATGGTAAACATGTTTATTGGTTTTCTTATATTTGTTTCAATATTTTTTGGCATATTTAATTCAGTACGATTGTCCTTATCTTCAAAGATGACGATCTCTATATACAATAACTCCACAGGTCTTGTAACCAAAGGGTATCATGGATGTAAATGTTGTGGACCTTCTCTAAAGGCTAGATGGTTCAACCACCTACGAAAGATGGTGTATCACTGCTCCAGAGTATTCCTCTCAAAAGAACACCCTTATAAAAGAACACCATCGTCTTTCAATTGTAAACCAGAGAGACTGGCTTAGGGCATGTGATAGAGAGTAGCATAAGGGATTACAAAAATGTTTGACTCAAATGGGGAGCCTATGTTCGATGATACTGAATTCTTTGACACCTATGTTGAGAAAATACCCATTGGGATGGGTTGGCCCTAGGAAAGTGTGTAAGAGTTTTTCCCCAGTAGCTGAGGAATATGGTCCCAGTGTGAACAAGGATGCGACGAAGTGAAGAGAGAGTAGGTGAAATCCAGAAATTTGGCCTGTTTTTAGGGAAACATTTAATGTAAACGATGTGTTAGTTAGAAACGTTGTCCACTTATGGGTAGCGGGCGTGGATGTAAATTCAGCCATTAGAGCCTATATAAATGTAAAAGGGATTCTTGGGTTGGGGGATCTTGAGTGTCTTTTTGGAGGATTGTACTCGATTACTAGTTGATTGTTAGTTGATTCCTAGTTGAGTGCTAGTTGATTGCTAGTTGATTAAGCATTTTTAAGTCTGGATGCTAAATGGTGAATAAAGAATAAGAGTCGTGAAGGGTATATAATGTTGATCCATAAGCTGTGTGCATGGATCTAATGTAAGGTGATTTGGGAGAGATGTCTGCAGGCCGTGTGCATAGAACAAAGCGTTCAAGACATGACTTACGCTTGATGAAGAGAGATTTTGTGGTTTTTTCTCGTATGGGTTTCCATGCTAAAACATGTTTGTTAATGGTGTATGTTTATTTCGTGTCTGAAACTTTATGATTTTGCTGCGACTAATAATGTTTATGGTAAAATTGAATAATGGTGCTGAAATATGGTAGATGTGATTTAGATCTACACTCTTTATATTCAGTTGTTATTTGTCGATGGTTGCTCACCTATCAACTTCGTTGGGTAGTTTTTCGAGTTCTGCCATGGAGAGATCCCCTTCTATCACTACGGAAGCCTGGTTCCTGCAGTCCTTATAGGTATTCTGGGTGAGAATTCACTTGCATTGCAGGTGTTTCCAATGGGGTTATGCTATGCTAGGTCGGTGCCTTGGGTTTTGTTGGTCGGGCTAGAGATTGAACCTGGGTTAGTAGAATAGAGCCAACAAATGGTTTTTTTTGTCGGGACCAGGATCATTGTGAAGGAGACATTTTTTGGCATTCGACAAAGTCGAAGATCCAGGATTGGGTGGACTCTAAAGCGAGAGGATTTGCACAAGAAGAAAGAAAGGGGTCATTGCTAGCTCCAATGGAATGGTTAGAAATGTATGTTTACTCAGGTATTCACAAAATATTCTTTAGTGAATTTCTCATTGTATTGTATGGAAGGTTGGCGAGGCTAGCAACTCGGAGAAAAAATTTCAAGGCAGAGAACCCAAAGATTGGACTCCTCGTCTAATTTGACGGTTGGAGAGTGTTAGTAATCCTATATTTAGCGATGTCGACTTCTGGGTTGATAGCATTTTGCAGGGATACATTACTGAGAATGTTGTTGACATTATCAAATCATATAGTGAAGCAGAGAGGGAGTTATTTCATGGACCTGGAGGTCGATATCTGAAATCATTGAAGTTATGGATCAAAATGTTGGTTTGTGAAAAAAAGATCTTAAGGATGGAATCCGATGACTAAATCATTGTGCGCGGAGGACATGGGTCACGAAGGAAGGAGGTATGAATGAGATGGACAAAGTAAGATGAGATGTTCCTAGCTGATAATGAGAATGAGGAAGAGGGTGGCCTCCTAAGGAGAGGAAGAATATTTCGATCGAGAAAGAGGAGAAGGAATGTGACATGAAGAGAGAATTACAGTGCGACCGAAAGAGGGGGCTGCAAATTGGTGCCATAGCTCGACAAAGAATATTGCAATGAAGAGGAAGAATATCGAATTATTTCTGAGGATGAAGAAGAAGCACGCGATCCAAACTATGACGTACCCACAACTTCACGTACATCTCCAGCATCAGAGGTAAGACCCAAAATTATTTTGAAATGTGTTTTGTCAAATCATAGTAATAGTAAGAGCCAAGATAGTGGTCAGGGAGTTCCTGCTGGTGGAACATTTAATTCAAATTCGTTAATACCTCAATTACACAGGATTTCTGGGAGTGACATAAAATTCCCTATATTCAATGGGAATGGGTTGGAATTCCCTAAACAACATTGGTTCTTGTGTGAGGTTGTCTGGACTATGCGATAGGTTCAGAGGTCATGTTCTTGATTGGTACATGAAGTTTTATGTGGTTCCTGCAGGAACCCCTCATAAGTCATCAGATCAGGTTTGTTCTGGCTTGGTAGATGAAGTCAAGAAGCCCAATTCTGAGTCACAATGCATCACAGAGTTAAAAGAGATAAAGCAATTGTCGACTGAGTCTGTCTAGGATTTCGACCAGAGGTTTAAGACCCTGATGGCCAAGGTGATTTTCCAGATGTTTGACGTCCAACACAGCGAATGGTTCATTTTCGTGTTTCTACCGCATATATGTGTTCCCCTGATGTAGAAGAAGATCGTATCCCAAAGCGAAGCTCTCGAGCTAGCTACGAAATTGGAATCTTTGCCAGTTGGAGAAACTAGTGCATGATGATGCAAATTTAGTCATAGTTATCCAATCTAACATTACAAATACAAGATATCAAGAAAGGAAAATAAATCCATGAGGAAATCTGGTGTACTAGGTGTAAAACTGAAGTCCATCATAAGGATTCATGTCTAACTTTCTTGGATTATATTGCGTTAGGAGCATCGAATACACTAAGTTCGCAAGGGACATGGTGTCAATTTTTGCGAACAAGAGCTCATCAGTTGGAGGAATGTATGTATGTACAAACATTCAAAAGATTTATGTCGAGCTTTGGGAACCTAAACTTGTTGTTTTGAAAAGTTGTGGCGTTGCAACCGGAGATGATCAAGGAGAACCATGGGTAAACCCAAGAGTTTGACTCGCCACACAAGAGAAAGCCTCGTTCGACGTCCAGAAGGAAAACTGCGTCTTCTTTGATGCGCGTAATGAGTTCATGGACATAAATCGTGCTTTGACATCTACTGATTTTTCGGTGTTTGATGACGAACCAATCCTAGAAATGCCACCAAGTTTTGACCAGTCATTCCAAGGGAAGTCGACAGAAAAGGTAAGCAAGTTGAAAATTTTCTTTAAGAGTTTCTTAGCAGTTGTAGAGGATAAAGATGCGTTGGAAGAGCTATTGGCTCAATTAGGAGAACCGCAACTAAGTTTGCAACCATAGAAAAATGTTAATCATATTAATAGAATATTGAAGACTGGTCGTGAGCTATGTATGAATGCTCAGATAGGTGACTATGATATGGATTTTATCATTCTTGATATGGGATCAAATGTTAATATCCTAATAAGACAAACATGGGAAATCATGGGAAAGCCGAGACTGATATGGTATCCTGTTCAACAACGATTAGCCAATAAATTTAAGGTCATGTCTATTGGTCAACTACCACGAGTTATTATCGAGGTGGAAGGACTCTGGACTTATGCAGACTTTGAGGTAATAGATATTGTCGATGATATGAATCTGTATCTAGAACTTTTTGGGATCGAATGGGCTATCAAGAATCAGTCAGTCATAAATTTTAAGAAGAGAATATTATCATTTGAATATTAAGAAATGTGAATAGTCACTCCAATTGACCCTTTGGAGGGCTAGAGATATGTCGATCCAGTAAAAAGTGAAGGTCAAGAAGGATACCTAGATAATATCTACAATATTTCCTTTGTAATGGATGATTACATCAATCTGACAGCTGATGGTAAATTAAGTTGGCGAAGTATTAGTTCATGTTCATCAGACTCAAGAGAAGCTTTGGAGAATTGGTATAATCGACTACATGAAGTACCAATGCAGAAGTGTGTGAGGGTCACAGAATCTCTGTGATGGGTAGGTACTGAGGTTTGTGATCTACCTACCTACTTATGAAGGATTACCTAATCTAGATACCTTTCTTATAGAGTTTGAAGACAAGGTGCTGGAACCTCAACACTTGTTATCCCTGGATGTCGCATTGAAAGCTACACCAGCCAGGTGGTGGGTTGGTCACAAGCAATCTATTTCAGAATGGTTGTAGTGTCAATGAAGGTTAGAAATCAGATTTGGTGAAAATATTTCTTATAATAGTCAGAAATATATGGGTTTGACGAATGCTATCGAACACATTAAAATTGTCATGCGACATGGAGGACATCGCTGTGACAAGAATGGGTTCATCTGTTCATACATACTTTGGATGTGATACCAAGAAATTGGTATACATTGATCGAGTTGCGACGAGGAACTATAGAATGGGAATATTTGGGTACTAGTTTCATACATACTTTTAGCTTTGTTGATGATAGTTCAATGATTGATATTGGTCTGCAAGTTATCAAAACCAATATATTTGAGGACATCTATGTTTCGATGTCAAGTTCTCCTCAGAGTAGTGCAACGGTTCAAATATAGATGGAGTGTTATAACATAACTAGCGAGCATGAAGATGATGATCTGTGTGATATACATATTCTTGAGTCTAATGGTAGTCGAGCAATGGAGAGATCGAGCTTTTCAAATGAAAAATTTATGAATCCCCTCAAAGTAAAGAAGGTGAATATTGGTTCCTCGAAGAAGCCAAAATTTTCCAATATCAGGGACTATTGGGATGATGAGACAATAGAGAAGGTTACAAATTTATTGCACCAATTCCATGATTTATTATCAACTAAATTCTCAGAAATGAAGGGGATTGTTGGCGATCTAGGAGAAATGAAGATCCCTGTGAAGTTAGATTCAAAACCAGTCAAGCAAAGGATGTACAGACTAAATCCCAAATATAAGGAGAAGGTCAAGACAAAAATAGACATAATGGTAGACGTAAGAATCATTGAACCTGTCGAAGACTTAGAACGGATTAGCTCTATGGTTGTTCAAGACAAGAAAACTGGTGAAGTCTGTATTGGTTTCGACCTGTAGAAACTGAATGATGTTTGCGTGCATGATCCATTTCCTACCTATTTCAAAGATGAAGTATTGGAGAGTGTAGGAGGGAAAGAGGTGTACTCATTCATTGATGGATTCTTTGGGTACCATTAAAAAAGGATTGCGAAAGAAGACTAGAACAAGACCACCTTTACGACAGATTGGGGGTGCTTCCAATACAAGGTAATGCCATTCAAACTCAAGAATGCGCCTGTTATTTTTTATAGAATAGTAATAGCTGCTTTTAAATACTTTATCCATAAATTTATTGAAGCATATTTTGATGATTGGACTTCCTATGGGCTAGTTAAAGATCATATTGAGAGTCTTTGCATGATGTTGGAACAATGTAGACAATTCCATAATTCTCTAAATTTGAGTAAATGTATTTTTCGTGCTCCTTTTGGTATTTTTCTAGGTCATGTTGGCTATCAAGCCAGAATATTGATGGATCGTGCAAAGATCGCAATTATTGTCGAATTACCCCCACCCATGATGGTTAAACAATTAAGGATCACACTGGGACATACTGGTTATTACAGAAAAAATTATTCGGGGTTATGCCGAGGTCACTGCTCCAATAGAAATGTTGCTGAAGAAAGATGTTAAATCCCAATGGGACAAGTAGTGTAAAAAAAGATTAGATATCCATAAGAACAAGATGATCTCAGCTCCTATATTGGCATTTCTTGATTGGCAGAAAGAATTTCATGTGCATGTCGATGCGTCATTTCTTGCGCTAGGCACGATGCTTGCACAACCAGGTGAAGGTTCTCTTGATCGACCCATTGCATTTTCGGGTTGTAAGTTGTCTACTGTGGAAAGTACTTATACCACTATAGTGCGAGAGGGACTTACTATAGTATATTCCCTCCAGAAATTTTGACATTATTTACTGAGCAGTCATTTCAAGGTGTTTATAGACCATTTTGTATTAAAGTACTTGGTCAATAAGCCAACATTGGGGGGGGATATCTGTTTATGGATTCTCCTCTTCCAGGAATTTGATTTCGAAGTTATTGTTAAAGAAGGATGTCTGAATGCACAACTTGGCCATTTGTCGAGGTTAGAGAGTGGAGAAGAGACTACTAGTCTGGATAATAATCTTACCGATGCATAATTATTTGTAGTCAAAATGATTGATGACCATTATGAAGACATTGCGCATGAGTCTTGTCTACAGGGTATACACCAGAAGGATTCAACACAACACAAAAGAAGCAACTAGTTGTGAAAGTTACATAATTCCAGATGATTGCTGGGCAAATATATAATATGGGACCATATGAGATACTCTGTTGTTGTGTCTTGGAACATGAGAGAACAATGGTGTTGAATGAAGCTCATGTTGGTGTTGTAGGGGGGCACTATGCAAGAAAAGCAACAATGTGCAATATTATACATGCAATACTATGGTGGCCCGCCCTTCATGCAAATGCTATGGATTATTATGTAAATGTGATATTTGTCAATGTACTAGGAAATCGCCGCGACGAGAGGAAATGTTGCTGGTACCACAAGTAACTTTGCAGGAATTTGATAAGTGGGATATTGACTTTGTGGGTCCCATTAACCCACCAGGAAAACAAATAGGTGCACGATATATAATTGTTATGACGGACTATTTAACCAGGTGGGCCGAAGCAGCGCCAGTAAGAGATTGTACTGCCGTGACTACCGTAATATTTTTGCTCGACCATGTTGTGACCAAGTTTGGATTCCCAACAATTTTGATAAGTGACTAGGGTACCCATTTTGTTAATAAGTCGATTAAAAACTAACTGAGGAGTTTCATATTCAACATAGGAAAACAACACCATATCACCCATAGAAAAACGATGTTGTTGAATCATTTAACAAAATATTAGAAAACACACTGACCAAGATCTGCAATGTTAATAGGGATAATTGGGATCAAAAAATACCTACAGTTTTATGGGACTATCACATGACATGCAAGAAGTTGACAGGGAACACTCAGTTCAGAAGTTTATAGGAAGGAGGTTGTTATGCCACTAGAATATATTGTACCTAGTCTTAGGATAGTTGCAATTACTGAGATGATAGATGTTGGTTCAGTTGGAGAAATATTGTATTAACTAGTACAGATGCAGAAAGACTGCTTCATTCTAGGTTATCATCAGTGTGTCGAGAAAGAGAAATAGAAGGCTTGGCGTGACCGCCATATAAAGTTGAAGCAATTTTATCCAGGTGACTTTGTTCTTCTCTATGACAGTAAATTTTTGAAACATCTTGAAAAGCTCCGAACACATTGGTTGGGACCATATGTTGTCATTCATATCATTGATTATGGTGTGGTCTTGTTACAAAAGTTATGTGGTACACCCTTCGATGGTCTGGTTAATGGAAGTCAGTTGAAACCTTATCGACATAGTTGTACTTCGCTCGACTAAAAAGGTGTTTTCTGTAAAAAGAAAAGTATTTTTGAATTCTTGTATATAAGTTTGGGATATTGACGCAAGTTTTAAATTCTCGTCACAGACTATCCGTCTACCGCAAGACAAACTTCTATCAAAATTTATAGTTGGGTAGCAGGAGATTTTGGTGGCGTAATTTTTGTCAAATATGCAATTATTTTCTATTAATAAATTCCTAATTTTATGGTGAACGAAGTGATGTATTGAATGGAAGTTTGTCAGAATGATTGAAAATATTTCCCCATGCGAAAGAATTAGCTGCCACCTTCATCATTTATTGCAGAACCACGTGATTGGAAGACTTACTGCATGTGTAAACCTTTTTCATTCTCAATAGCAGTTTGTTGCTTCATGTATCAAGTTGTGAAAGTTTATGGAAGAGAAATAGTTGTCTGCAAATATTTGAAACTATACGTTGTTTATCATGGATATCCATGTGTCAACTATAATCATTATTCAAGGTTTATGTATGAAGGTCCTTCCTGCCATATCCATTGTCGAAGAAGCACCATAGGTGGTGTTGCGACCTATCCTTGTCATTCCACCAAGGAGGAAATAGATGACTAACTGCGTAGTTTTTTTTGAGCAGAGGTTCAAAGCCACACATGATGATGAAGCTTCAAGGTCTGTATTATTGGTAATATTGCCCGGGTATATTCAGTCGTAGAATGGTGATGCTCCTAATGTGGTCATTTGCAAGAATGCCAAATACCCATTGTTGAAATAATGTAACTTCAAAGAATATTCTACTTGTACTTTACATTATTATTATTCCTCCCTCAGGAGATGTCACTGATGTAAAATGTTATGTAAAAAAATGAGGTAAGCCCTCTGTTGTAATTCAAGTCAATAGTACCCATAAAAGAAGAATATAATTATTATTGCGAGTTTACCTAGGTAGTTTGGCGCTGCCAAGTTAGACAGGTTTTCCAAGTTAGGTAAAATTTCAGCTAGGAATATTAGTATAAATAGGGAGGTTCTGTCCCTCATTTTTACACACTCAGTCACACTTGTATTGTGTAAGAGAGAGAAAGAAGGAGGGACATAGAAGGAGGAGGACTAGTGTCTTTAATGTTTTGGCTCTTATGCTTGGGGTTTGGTCTCTCTCTCTATGATACCTTTTTCTTTGGTCATTGCATTATGGTAATCTATATTGAGGAAGTTTATGTTGGTTTTTTCCCTTTAGGTTTTCCCAGGGTAAGTTGTTGTGTACCTTGGGATTGTGTTTCTTTCAATTATCCTCATTATGTTGTTATTGTGAAAATGTATTAAATGTTTATCAAGTTAGGACTTAAGCTATGGAAACATAGAAAACTTAACATGGTATCAGAGCTATCTTGAAAAGATCATCTCTCGTGAGGTAAATATCTCCTCCCTTCTTCGAACAAGAAAATTGGGGTTTTCTACAAGTGTAATTTTTTAGTGCAAGTGATATAGGGAAGTGCACCCCTCCTAAGTGCATCTTTTGGCACCAAGATCAAATTTTTTCAGTGGGCAGATCCTCCAGAAAGTAAATCTCTAGTTTGGCTTGGAACCAAAAAACTAGAAATCCAGAAACATAACCATAAACTATAGTCCAGAATCTTGCAAGTCTAGTTTCAAGGGCTAGAATTTGGATTGTTTAGAAACTAACTGTACCAGCATACTCACCTCATTCAAGCGCATATTTTGTTGAGTACAGTTTTCATTTATGTGAAATTTCAATTTTTTCATTTTTTGATCTCCGAGACAAGATGTCTCCAAGAAATAAGCTTGATGACAAGTTGGAAGGAATAGAAAACTTCTACTCTTGGAAATACAGAATAGGGCTCATTCTATAAGAGAATGATCTTGAAAATTTATCAAGTAAGTTGTGTCCGAGTCCGGAGAAGATGGAGCAAAGGAAAAGTACAAGAAACACATTATTAGATCCAAGAGGATCATAGCAGATTCTATTAAGGATCACTTTATTCCTCAAGTATCCTCCAAGGGTACACCTAAGGATATGTTTGATTCCCTATCAATAATGTATGAAGAAGAACCTCGCAATAAGTTAGAAAAGGAATAATTTGAATAATATATTTTATTCTCCACTCTCTCTGGGTTGGTGACACCTAGAAGTGACACGTGGTTGATTGATAGTGGTGCTTCAAAGAACGTGACATGTCAGAAGAAGACTCTCTCTAGTTTTGAGGAAAAGGACTCTCCTTAGAAAGCTTCATTAGGAGATGACTATCAATATCCCATCAAGGGAATAGGAGAAGCCGCATACAAGCTTGATTCAGGAACCCCAATGAAGATGAAGGATGTGCTATATGTGCTTGGATTGAAGAAGAACTTACTTTCTATTTCAGCTGTTTATAAGAAAGGGTTCCAGGTTTCCTTTATAGATGGTGAAGGTCTTATGTGGCCTAGAGGTAAATCTATAGAAGATGCATCTATCATTGGGATAAAAGAAGGTGGCCTGTATAAACGAAAATGTCACCCAGGAGCAACCTTGATTCATGATATTATAAGTCCATGTGAGCTATGGCATAGAAGGCTTGCTCACATAAACTACAAATCCCTACCACATGTGAGCAAGGTAGTCACAGGTCTACCAGACCTAAAGATTGATCATGAAGGAATATGTAAAGGATGTGCAAAAGGAAAGAACATAAACAATCCATTTATGAAGAGCAACACCAAGTCAGAAGGAATATTAGAACTTATACACTCGTATGTATGTGGTCCAATGGCCTCAACATCTCTAAGTGGGTAAGTATATTATGTAACTTTCATTCATGATTACTCTCATAAGGCTTGGGTTTAATTTTTAAAATCAATAGATGAAGTGTTTGGAAAGTTCAAGGGATTCAAATCCTTGGTAGAGAATATTTCAGAAAAAAAGATCAAGACACTTTGGTCAAATAATGAAGGAGAGTATACTTCAAATGAATTTGGAAACTTCTGCAAAGATGTGTATATTAAGAGGGAAATTACCACTCCCTATAATCCACAACATAATGGTGTTGTTGAAAGGAAGAACCAAACCATTATGGAAGCAATGAAGACTATGATGCATGATCAAGATCTTCCTATGCACTTATGGGTTGAAGCAGCAAGGAAAATAGTATATGTCCATAACAAGATATCCTATAATGCACTTGGGTTCAAAACCCTTGAAGAAATGTTCACAGGAAAGAAACCAGAGGTAAGTCACCTCAAGATATTTGGTTGTCTAGTGTTTGTTCATATTCCAAAAGAGAACTTATAAGGGATGTAAACTTTGATGAAGATACAACTCTCAAGAAGTTGAGAAAGTGCAAATTGAAGACACATATGAAGAAACTGTAGCTCCCTGCAAAGCTGCAAAAACCGATGACAGAAGTTGCACCTTTTCTTGATGATGAGATTCCAAAAGAACATGATATGTTGGAGCCCCAAGAACCTACCTAGATGAATATCTCCCATAAGAGAAACCCAGCTTGGGCTCATGAGATTATTCAAGAAGCAGAAATGTATGGTGCTCCAGAAGCCTCCACAAGGAAGAGTAAGAAGCCAAAGCCATTTCCTAGTTATGTGGCTTTGATGTGTGATCTTGTACACAAAGAACCTACATGTTTTGAAGCAGCTGTTCAAAACAGAGAATGGGTAGAAGCCATGATAGAAGAATACCAATCCATAATGAAGAATGATGTGTGGGAAGTAGTTCCCAAACCACAAGGTAAAAGTGTGGTATCTTCCAAATGGATCTACAAGATAAAACATACAATCGATGGAAGTATCGAGAAATACAAAGCCAGGTTTGTGGCCCATGGATTCTCTCAAAAGGAAGGAATCGATTATGAAGAGACATTTTCTCTCATAGCAAGGTACACTTCTATCAGAACCATCATGGCACTTGCGGCCAAGACAATATGGAATTTACACCAGATGGCTATGAAAAAAACCTTGTTAAATGGTGTTATTGAAGAAGAAGTGTACATATAACAACCACAAGGTTTTGAAGTCCAAGACAGAAGGACACATATATAAACTGTAGAAGGCTCTGTATGGATTGAAGCAATATCCAAGAGCTTGGTATGGAAGAATCGATAGTTCTCTGACGAGCTTGGGCTTTGCCAAAAGTAAGGTTGATCCTAACCTTTACTTCAAGGTTGTGGATGATCAACCTGTCATATTGTTGTTGTATGTGGATGATTTATTCCTGATAGGTAATGAGAAGAAAATATTAGAGTGTAAGAAGAATCTCACTGCAAGATTCGAGATGAAATACCTTGGCCTAATGCATTATTTTCTAGGTCTTGAACTATGGAAAATCCTAGAAGGAATCTTCCTTAACCAAGGGAAGTATGCAGTGGAAATCCTGAAAAGGTTTGAAATGTTGGAATGTAAATCCATGGCCACACCCATGGATACACACTTGAAGTTGTCGATTGATGCTTCATCAAAAATAGTGGATGTGACACTATACAGAAAAAGCATTGGTTCATTGATGTATCTGACAAAGACCCAACTAGATATATGCTTTGTTATGGACACCTTGAGTCAGTATCTGGTTGAGCCCGGACATGTTCACCTCATAGATGCAAATCATGTGATGAGGTACTTGAAAGGTAAAATAGAATAGGGTATCGGTTATACTAGAGATCATGACTTCAGATTGTATGGTTATATAGATTCAGATTGGGAATGAATTGTTTCAGATAGAAAGAGCGCTTTAGGAGGATGTTTTAGTCTGGGGTTAGCCATGATCTCATGGCTAAGAAGGAAGCAGTCCAGTGTTGCTCTCAGCACCGCAGAAGAAAAATATATTGCAACTTGTTCTGCCAGTTGTGAATCCATATGGATTCTGAATTTGTTGTCAGATATATTCGATCTAGAGATGGATACTATCGTGATTCTATGTGATAACCAAAGCTGCATGAAGATTACAAATAACCTTGTGTTCCATGATAAGACAAAGCACATGGAAATATGGTACTTTTGCATTCGTGACATGGTGTAGAATGGAGCTATAAAGCTCCAATATGTGAGCAAAAATGAGCAGGTTGCAGATGTGTTGACTAAGTTTGAACACTTCTGGGAAAAGCTTGGTGTTG
The DNA here is from genome assembly GCA_001517045.1 of Pseudotsuga menziesii. Classification (NCBI taxonomy): domain Eukaryota; kingdom Viridiplantae; phylum Streptophyta; class Pinopsida; order Pinales; family Pinaceae; genus Pseudotsuga; species Pseudotsuga menziesii. The sequence continues at coordinate 141,911 of LPNX011220287.1, forward strand.
TCTATAAGGACTTCCCTCGAAAGGGGGAGTAGTATTGATACTACGGTATCCTAATCACAGCAGGTAGCTTATTTGGTATTGATCATCCTTAAACTTGATCTTGTAATTCTGAAAGGAAGGATCGTCTTAAATATTGATCTTGATGGACTTGATCCCATAATTATGAAAGGAAGGATTGTCCAAGATGGTGATGTACTTGATCCCGTAATTACGAAAGGAAGGACCATCCAATATGTTAGGACTAATCATTCTTAGACTTGATCCCGTAATTTCAAAAAGAAGGATCATCTTGAATGTTGATGTGAGTGGAATTGATCTCGTAATTCCTAAAGGAAGGATCGTAAAAGATGTTGGGACTAATCATCCTTAGGCTTGATCCCGTAATTCCGAAAGGAAGGATTGTCTTGTGTATGTATGTGTTAACTGTGATTAGTATTGGTAACTCCACAAAGACTTGATCCTGTAATTATGAAAGGAAGGATCGTTTGAGTACCGCATATGTGTTGTCCATGATCCCATAATTCTGAAAGTAAGGATCATGTTGGTTGTTGTTACACCTGCCATAGAAGATGTTACTCCATCCTTGAGGTATTGAAGATGATGTTGTCACATGTTGTTATTCCATCTTTATGTTGATGAGCTAGCCTCGTGTTGTTATTATATATTTATGTTGATGAGCCAGCCTCATGTTTCATTGTTGTTGTAATTCCATCCTTATGTCGATGAGCTAGGCTCATTTTATTTATTTATTGTTATTCTAGCTTTATGCTGATGAACCAGTTCCGTGTTGTCGTTGTTGTTGTTATTCCATCCTTATGTTGATGATCCAAACTTATGTTGTCATTGTTGTTATTCCAACATTTATGTTGATGATCCAACCTCGTGTCGTTTTTGTTGTTATTCCATCTTTACGCTGATGAGTTAGTCTCGTGTTGTTGTTGTTAGTGATGTATCCTTTTTTATATTGAATATGTTGATACTTCAGCTCTGTATTGAAGACGATGATGATGATGCTCCTGCTCCATGTTACAGGTGATGCCCCAGTTCCATGTTGCATATGATGATGCTCCAACTCCATGTTGTTGATGATGTTCCAACTCCATGTTGCATATGATGAAGTTTCAGTTCCATGTTGCAGATTATGATGCCCCAATTCCATGTTGTAGATGATGATACTCGAGCTCCGTGTCGTAGATGATGATGTTGTTCAAAAATTATGATTATCTATAGATGTACCAAACAATGTTCCAAAATATGATGTTGATGATGTCTCCTCTCTCCTTCTGATGATGTTGTGTAGATCCACACTAGTTGTTGTTGTTGTCAGAAGAATACCCTTCTTATTAATTGGGAGTGTTGAAATAATGTAACTTCGAAGAATATTATACTTGTACTTTACATTATTATTATTCCTCCTTCGAGAGATGTCACTGATGTAAAATGTCATGTAAAAGTCATGAGGTAAACCCTGAGTTGTAAGTCGGGTCAATAGTATCCAGAAAAGAAGAATATAATTATTATTGTGAGTTTACCTAAGTAGGTTGATCCTATCAAGTTAGGCATGTCGTCCTAGTTAGGGAAAATGTCAGTCGGTAAGATTAGTATAAACAAGGAGGTGCCCTCCCTCATTTATGCACATTCACTCACACTTGTATTGCGCAAGAGAGAGAAAGAAGGAGGGACATAGAAGGTGGAGGACTAGTGTCTTTGGTGTTTTGGCTCTTATGCTTGGGGTTTGGTCTCTCTCTCTATGAGACCTTGTTCTTTGATCATTGCATTCTGGTAATCTATATTGAGTAAGTTTTTGTTGGGTTTTTCCCTTTAGGGTTTCCTAGGGTAAATTGTTGTGTACCTTGTGATTGTGTTTCTTTCAGTGATCATCTTTATGTTGTTATTGTGAAAATGCATTAAATTATTATCAAGTTAGGAATTAAGCTATGGCAGGATAACTGGTCAATCCAACCATCCCAAAATGTGTGCATGTTATAGTGGATATACTCCCAAACTTGAAGAAGTTTACATCCGTAGACCGCGATTGTAGAAATTCCATGAACTACAGATGTCACGGTATATGACATCAATGCAACTAGTCGATGACGATCCTATTCAGTTGGTATCTATGGAGTGGGATCATGGACTTGAGAAGTCAGGAATTCTGTCGTTGATGCATATGACCCATTTTGGTTGCATTGCTGAAGGTGACATGTGTGTGAGCAACTGTGGGTCTACTTCCATGGGGGATGCTTATGGTTGGACAATTGTATTTCTATCGATGTTGACCTGATTTTTGCCAGTACTGGGATGCCTAAGGCATGGATTGACCCAACATCATTCTTTGCTGGCAAGGAGCATGACTCGAGCCTAGTTTCTTGGATGAAGGATAAGTACAATCTTGCACGAAATAAGAGGCGATTTTCTATTGACTCTATTAATGATACATGTGTTCGATTCACATCAAAGGTACTCTGCAGTAAGTTGTTAAGAAAGATGTGACTGGACCAGTGCACTGCTGGTACCATCGTTGCAGCAGATCAATGTGATGCTAACGTACAAATGAATTGGTATACATATTTGCTGAAGGAATTGTTGGAAGATGCCATTTATGCCTAGGAAAAAGGAATCCCATTTACGCATTCCTTGTTGATAGTTTTGATTTCTTTTGTTGCATGGGACGAGCCACCAAATTATAAGAGGATGGAAGTGTCTGTCCCATACCGTGGGGCACACTACCAGAACCTGTGGTATGAGAAGAAGAACTGTCCCTACTAAATGGAAAATAACATTTAATTATACTTACATTTTGATGCACTAAGGCATCACATTGGAAACAAATCAAGGATTGTCTCAGAAATTGTTCAGCATTACATGAACGTGATTAAATTCACTAATGGGGATCACTATATATATTTACAACCACAGAGAGACCGACAACATCAATGGTCGAAAATGTAGTTTTGGTTAACAGAGGAGGAACTTGATTTGATCATTTGGGACTAGCTTGAGGAGTGGAAGAAGCCTGTCGCAGATGACTAAATATCTACCGAGAATGACCCACGACAGGAGGGCATGTCAGGAACTCAAGAGGGAGTTCCCCAGGATGAAGAAACACCACCCAATTCTCCCCATGAAAGAAATGAAGAATCCAATGCAACACTGATGGATCCTGAACTGGGGGAAAAGAGGAAAGTTGCTAAAGAAACCAATAAGAGTCGCAAGAAGTAGAAGGCTGTCAAAAACCCCCTTAGTAGCCTTAATGATGATGATTATAATTTATTGGATGATCGAATGGTGCAGGTTGATGATGAAACTCACTAAAGAATTGATGCTCATAATACAGACTTGGTGGAGGGAATCACTAACTTGTTGCAGACTCAGTGCGTCGTGGTAAAGGAAGTAAGAATAATAGTCAGTTGGGACCCGTTGCAATTTCCATCGCAATAGAAAGAATTCAATCCTTCGGAGAATCATCAATTTGAAATTCCACTGGCTCAAACATCAGAAGGTTCAAGTGTCTCCTAAAGTACTTAACTTGGGCATACCTGAATATATCAACATCATTAAGGACATTAGCTATGTCAGTGAAGACCTTCCTATGATTCCCATGTTTCTCCTACACAATACTCAACATGTTGTAGTTGATGAGATCAAGGTGAGGGAACATACGCTATATGAACATTTAAAGCATTCAAAGACCACCGCATATTCTCTCCAGATGAAATTGCAGGACACATAAAATTAGACACAATGGTGGCAACAAGATAGGCAGAGATTGGAAAAAGTTGTTGCATTCATCTACCATGAATTTCCAGAGGTGGGAGTTGCACCTGAAATGTTCCCAGAAGCTCGGTCATTAGGCTAGGGGAAGTGGCTATTGACTTCCGCCAACGCATTACGGAATTATAATCTAATTTTCTTCTTAGTACACCCCTTGAACTACAAGAAAAGAGACAAAAGGTAGAGGGTGACAATGTACACCAAATTCAGGAGGCTGAGGCACTTTGTGCCAAGGAATATGCACATGTTTCTAATGCTTAGGAAGCCTTGATGGATGATGATGAGCTGCAAAAAGTAACACAGAAAATTCTTATAGTGGAGTCAAATTTGGTTGGGTTAAGGAATTCATTGAATACTTTTCCTTTGGTCGAGAAGATGAGTCGAGTTGCTGAATTGATAATATTATAGTAGCAGGTCACAAAGCTTCAAACACAACAAGAACGATGAAATGATCGTGTCGCATATCTCCAATCTAAAGTAGAGCACGTCATAGGGACCATTCAGCCGGTACATGAGCAAGTACGACAAGATCTGGAGGTGACGAACATGGAAAATTTGAAACTTATCAGTTCTGAACTTGTGGAGAAAATCGTCAAGTCCAAGGAAGATGTTCAATGATAGGAAGAAGATGTAATGAAAATATTCCAAGATTTTCAAAATAAGTTGAATGCAACAGAGGTGCCTGGATGAAGTGGCTTGGGACATCCCACAAGTGAGTGTTGAAAATAGGAAATTGTGTTATAGTTTTTGTCCAAAATCTTTGAGGAATCCAGTTGCAGTGTCAACAAGGTTGCAATAGAGCGAAAAGAGAATAGGTCAAATCCAAAAATTTGGCCAATTTTTGGGGAAACATTAAATGTAAATAGTGAGTTAGTTAGAAAAAATGTCCATTTATGGGTAGTGGGCGCAAATGTAAACTCGGTCGTTAGAGCTTATATAAATTTAAAGGGGACTCTTTGGTTGGGGGATCTTGAGTGGATTTTTGGAGGATTGTAGTTGATTAGTAGTCGATTATTATTCGATTGCTAGTCGGTTGTGAGTTGATTGTTAGTCGAGTGCTAGTTTATTTCAAGTTGATTAAGCATCTATAAGTATAGATGCTAAAGGAAGAATAAAGAATAATAGTCGTGAAGGGTATACAATGTCAATCCATAAGCTATGTGCATAGATATAATGTAAGGTAATTTGGAAGAGATGTCTACAGGATGCGTGTGTAGACTGAAAGCGTTCAAGCATGAGTTACGCCATATGAAGAGAACTTTTGTGGTATTTTCCCGTATGGGTTTCCACATTAAAATGTGTTTGTTATTGGTGTATGTTTATTTTATGTTTGAAGCTTTATGATTTTACTGTGACTAATAATGTTTATAGTAAAATGGAATAATGGTGCTGAAAATATGGTATATGTGATTTAGATCTGCATGATTTATATTTTTTTGTTATTCGTCGATGGTTTTTCACATATCGTCTTCTTTGGGTGGTATATTGAGTTATTCCATGAAGATATCCCCTTATGTCACTACAGAATCCTGGTTCTTACAATCCCTATAGGTATCTTAGGTGAGACTTCACTTGTGTCACAGGTGTTGTCAACGGGGTTATGCTCTGTTGGGACGGTACCTTGGATTTTGTTTGTCATGATGGATATTGAACCTACGTTAGTATAATTGATCCAAAGGATGAAAGGGAAATCTATCTTTTATGAGCTCCCATATTGGGAGCATATTAAGATTGCCCACTTACTAGATCCCATGCATATATTTAAAAATGTTTCATCTTATTTATGGAGGCATATTTCATTGAAACAAAGTTACATATTGGTTGTTAGGAGAGATATTATTTGTTCAAATAGTAAAAAGAAATAGTGGCGAAGACAAGAAAGTAGAGGAGAGGAAACTCCCTCTTGGTCTTTTAAAGAAGGTGGTGTTTGATGGATTTTAAAGAAAGATGATCTTTCTTTTGCAAAGGAAGTTTTGTTGGTAGTGAAGGTTCCTTCTTTATGTGTCTACTCTATGGTGTTGCATCATTGTAGAAGAACATTTATCGGGTTTGAAATGACATGATAATTTGAAAATTCTAAGAGTACATATGTCAAAAACATGTTTTCTTTTTATGTCGCCGGTTAAAACACACTTAATTTTGTATGTGTTTACTTTGTAGTGTCATTATCCTCTGCTTGCATGTGGGTGCATGAACCATCACTTTCCCTAAGACCTATGAAATAACATATTTCTAATTATCTACATGTGTAAGTTGGATGGCCACAAAGGAGATTCATATGGCTAGCATTCCATGGTGGTGTCAAGAGATAGTTGAGATTGTTTGTATGTTTAAGAAGGAATTGTCGACAAGTTTCATGGACTTGTAGGGTCATCTTCTAATTTACCTAGTTGATGAGGTTGAATTAGTTGAGGTGGTATTGTGTCGTTTATGTTCTTAGAGAGGTACATGAAAAACTTGAAAGGATTTGTTTGACAAAGGGAAAAAATTGAGGCATTATTGGTGGACATATACATAGTATATGATTCATTCTATTATCCAAAGTAGACTACCGACACATTATGTGGGTTGATTTGAGATGAATAAAGGGATGAAGACAAAAGGGAATTGGAGCTACTCTAAACGCATAGAAAAAGGAGCATGATAAAGAGCAAGTGACTTATCATTTATCATATTTCTATAGAGTAACTATTCACACTTAACTTCATAATGAATTATTGAATGTAGTTGGCATTGATGTCAAAGGGGTTTAGTAATGACAAAGGAATAACCAAGGACATGATGTCAGGGAAAAGTCAGTGTAAGTCAAAGGAATAACAAAGGAAGTGATGGCATGTAATGCATGATGATGTGGCATGTGTGATGAGGCCAGAAAGACACGTGATGGTTATGATGCTATCATGAATTCAGTGTTGCAATTTGACATCATTATGGAAAAGTATGGCAATTTTGTGAAACTTTGGAAATTGACTAAGTATGGAAATATTAGTCAAAACTTCCCTAAGGAAAATGCCCGCCCATCTTGTTAGGTTTTATCTTGTTAAAGTGGCTATCTGACCATGGTCTCATTTCAAAGAAATAGTAAATTAGAAAAATCTGGACAGTCCAGATCAAAGGAGAGAACATAGATTGTCGACGGGGAAAGTATCGACAAAGTAAATGTGTAGACACTGAGAGGGGGGGGGTGAATCAGTGTGAAGCCAATTTTTAAACTTTTCTTAGCTTATCACAGTTAGCTACCAGTTCATCAATCTACCAATCACATAAACATTTCATAAACACATTATATAAATTTGTAATCTTTTTATATTAGTTTGGTTTGGCTACAACCGTTGGGAAAAATCAACACCTACTGATATATAGAGCACCTACTCTGCATCCAGGACCCTGCCTGGTTTTCTTAGACCCTGCTAAGAAGGGTTTGAGGTATCCTAACCTCAAAAGAAAGACAATCTTGCTTTTACAATACAATATACTTGTGTCACACAAGAAATCTCTGACACATCAAAGCTGCTCATCTTCTCTGCTCATCACATTGACTCTGCTGTACCACTGCTCACTGCTGCTCATTAATCTCTGCTCATTTTTCCTGCTCATCAATGCTGCTCATCATCTTGGCTCATCATCTCTGCTGCTGGTCATAGTCTCAATCTCTGCTCAAACATCTGTGCACATCAACCATCAATCACAGCTCCTCAATACCTGCTGAGTTATCAAGTCTACTCATCACTGCTCATCATCTTTGGTTAACCTGCTCACCAAAATCTGGTCAATCTTCTTATCACCGCTGCTCAAGAAGCCACATGTCAACATGTCTTTGGCTGAGAGTACATTCCATATTGTTGTAGATGCATTACTTCCATATCATCAACATTATGTCATTAGAATTTATGCTGAGGTATATTACTGTAGATACTCCACCTTTACTGTGTACATCACTATCATCATCATATTGTCAAGACAATGTCTTGATCACACTTCAAGTGGCTGTCATGTTACTAACTCAGGCTGTGTATGCGACCTAGCACTTACATCATTACTCCTGAGCAAACAAGCTGTCATACATACCAAAGGTCACTGGGATGAATTTGTATGTCTTTGAACTATGCAGACTCCACGCTGTACATGAAGACGGTGATCTGTGAATCTAATGGGCAGTCATCTTCTCTTCAAACACTTCAAACTTGGATGATGATCATCTTCATGCTGGCCTGTGTATTAGCTTGCACACAGTCAACTCAGGACAGCCATCTTAGATTGTGTATCTGCCACTGTGTGTGTTCTTAGATGATCAATGAGTTAAGAAATACCCCAAACAATGTCCACACTAGGACTGTGTAGAAACAGGGAGACAACTTCAAGACAATAATGAACTGTGTATATACTGTGTACTTCAAAACCCTGATTACATCACTGCTGTATACAACAATGTATACTTCAAAACCCTGATTACATCACTGCTGTATACAACAATCTATACTTCACTGCTTACATTCCACTACTGAGAAAATTATTTTGCTATCTAAAATACAGTTCATCTACCACTGTGATCATACTATTGTGCATACCTGATACTGTGCAAACATCATATTAATACTGTCAACAAGTACAGACTTCTACCTTAGGGATGTTCACCAAGCATATGCTTCAGTTCTGCCCTCAAACATGATTGATCACAGTACTTCAAACTCGGACTTTAAGTCTCTATCAATTTACCTCACAAGGCTGCTCTAAAAACTCTTCTTAAGTCTGCAAATACATTCCTTGCTTATTGCAGACATATTACAGTCCAAAAACTCAGCCTATTTTTGACCTTATTTTCTGTTTAAAAAACAGCCCCAAAAAAAGTCTTTTTGGGCCTCATCTTTCAACGTGTTTTTCCAAAGAAAACAGTAAAAAATTTGACCTTAAAAAACAGACATATGCTTCTACAAGCTTACCAAGACCTCACAAATAATCACGCCTTCTTGTTGCTGAAGATGACTCTATTTAGTTGCAAGAGGATAGTGCTGATAACAACCCAAGAACTTAGACTGTTCATGCACCTTGAGCTGAATATTTGTGCTATGAATGGACTTCAATAAAAAGGAATGGACTGATTGTTTGCAAGAAGAGTTCAACATCGAACTGTGCATACCTTCCTCATCATCTCCACTTGTTCATTCATGAACTGTGTAGACTTCATCAGGATAAGCATGGGAGTAGTCTTCTTAACACGCCTAGCAGCCATAGATAGTCTCACCACATATAATACTGTAACACAATTTACTCCTTCTGCGTCTTCTATAACAGAGATATCATGTTTCTCTTTGACCACGTCCTTAACCAATGATAGGCACTTTGCTGCTGTTCAATGATCCTGTAGGTGACTGGTATAAGTCACAGACCCTCTAATTCTAATTGTGGCGACCTCCCTTTGTGCCCAGACTGGCTGTAGATGACTGGTATATAATGCAGATCCTTTCTTCCTGCATGTAGCAGCTCACTATTGTGGACAGTCACTTAAGAAAGACAGTTAACAATATAGATGCCCAAATAGCAGTGAAATAAACTCATGTAGATGAGTAATGTATAGTGCTGACCACTGTTAACTGAATATCGTGGTCATGGAAAAGAGATAGATGACCACTAATGCATCCAGTAGTGAAGGAACAAATCCCTCAAGTTTCAACCTCTTTAATGGCATAAAACTCGACCCACACAATTTATTCGTTGCTCCACAGTGAATATGTTACTGTCCCAACAATTTCACGCTGCCCAGCAATAGAATATTCACTACCATGGTGTCTCACACCCTCTCCACTATGAAATCTCTTCTCAAATGATAGCAATAATGGCGAGAAAATGTCCACGATACCCTAGCAGCATTAGCACCCTTGTGTGCTGCTGTAGCATCCTAAGAGTCTTCAACAATTGCACTGAACAGATAAGTAATGATCTCCAAAAAAAAAACGGGACTGTCTTGACTGCTGAAAAATCCAGAGATGCTGCTCCCATGAGGTTACAGAGATAAAAAAAACTTAAAAAAATTTCCTGTCTACTGTAGCTGCTACAGTACCCGAAATTCTCCTCAAAGAGAGCCGCGGCTACCTCAGTAAAAATCACAGAGCTCCTCCGAAATTTCCATAGCCAAAATGAAAACTTTGAGAGGGTATTTATACTAATTTCTCCTCCATATTTTGCTGAGCTGACTTGTATTTTATTATTATTTTTCATGGGGCCGACATACTATAAAACAATATTTATATATTTTTTTTAATAAAACTTTGACTGAGCCGACTTTGTGTTTGACTGAGCCGACTTATAATTTTTGTTGGGTTGACTTCAAAAGTTAATATCTCATCAACCATGAGGAACCACGTCACGTGCCACCTACCGTTGGAAAGGGCATGATGATGGCTATCATCTTATGAGGGTCTTGCTTGCATTGACAAGATCCTTTACTCATATTTTCTTCAATTTGTGCAGGCCATCATGAAATGACTTGAATTCTTCTTGATGGCTTCTTCACGAACTTTTATGGTATTAAGAGCTTCATGCAGGGTCATGGCCATCCATCATATAAGTGGGTGCAAGATATGCACTTAGGACCATCTTCAAGAATTATCATCTCCATTAAGGCTCATCATGCCATCTAACCATATCAATTGCCAGTAGTGGGCTCCATGACCTTTGTAAGGTCATCAGGGTCTTCATCAAGGGTTCCAAGACTTCATGGGCTTCTCCATTGTCTACCAAGGCTTCAGGATCATCTCTAGGGTCTTCAGCATCATCAGCAGGGCTTCTTCAAGAGCTTCAACAAAGTGGTGACATCAATGACATCAAGACCATGTTGGCATCAATGACAATTTCATCAACAAAATGTGCACGGAAGATAACATTCCAGAGAGCCAAAGTGAAGTTATGTGTTTGATTGTTGATCAACGGAAGAGGATGATTCCACAATTCATCGACGGTTCACAAAATTTGTGGAAATAGATTTGCATGAGGATATTACGGAATCCCATTTCAAAAAAAGTTGAAAGGCATCCCTGCAACCCGCAATTGCGGAAGGAAGGAGTTACCGCAGATTGCGGAAAGGACGATTGTGGAAAGGGTAAATGCAGAATCCTGGTTTGAAAATTTTTAAAGGAATGCCTGCAACCCGCAATTTGCAATTACAAAAGGAAGGAGTTCCCACATATTGCAGAAATATCTTTACATAAGGTTAGTTGGGGAAATATAAATGCGGAAAGGTCATTGCAAAAAGGTAATTGTGGAAGCAGAAAGAAATGTTGCAGAAAGATGGTTATAGAAAGGAAACTACAGAAGGATTCATGTTATGGAAAGGCAATTGCAAAAGCATTTTTGTTCGACGCTTCGAAATCGAGCGAGAAATTTTTGAAGAGTCACGATGAAGATACGTGACTGTTAGATGAAGAATATTAATTCTTAAGCAGAGTTTATTAATCATAAAAAGAGTTATGATTAATAAGAAGGGATGTGACTGTATTACCTAAATAAAAAGAAGAATTAATTGAGTAGAGTTAAAATAAACAAGGTGTGACTGATAGATTAAAACAGAGTAAATGAAGAGGCATGTTTTATGAAGGGATGTGTTTGATGATGAAGAGACATGAATATTGGATGAATGTTATTACAAATAAAGTATATAAAAGAGAATGCCTGAATTGGAAGTTAGGCGTCTATGTAGTCTAGATCCATGAAGTAGTAGCATCAGAAGACAGAGACCAAGGAAGTGATGAGAAACCAGTGACAGAATTGAAGACATAAGAAGATATGGAAGTCTGATAAAAACATATTAGGGTGGTAGGGTGGTTCTAGGGAAGGCTACATACCTACAAGGGGGTTGTAGCCTCCTTTCAGTAGTTGCTTGTAAATGGGGTGTCAAAGCATTGTCACGTCCCCGTCCCTCAGACCCGCGAAGAGGACGCGACGAACCCCAAAGACAGACCGGGCAAACAGCCCATGAACATAATCAAAGAAATCAAATGCTGAAATTAAACTTGCAAGCATACACAAATGCATTTGTCTTTGAACATACAGCAGAAGCAACACAATCACATCCCAGCATTCGAACATCAATATAAATTACATAGATGCAATAAACAACAGTACTTATCTTTTGATGAAGAATTCACCCACAACCAGCTACGTCGCTGCAACGTTCCACCCAACCATAGGCCAGCTTGCTCATCAATCTCTCAGCAACGCTGCCACCCCCGAGTTGGGCATGATTCCTTCAGGATAAGGGACAATTGCAGGCTTATACATAGCCAAGGGGCACAATAGCAAACCAACACAGCTGGGTTTCACAGGCTGTCAACAAACAAGCCAAGCCAGGACAGTCCAATGGACAACCACTGCATACCAGCAGCCATATCAACCCTTCACAGCTCTGTGAAGAAGACAAAACAACCAGGGACAGCCCCAAACAATGGATGACCACAGCTTAAACAGGGAAAACGAATTCTTGAGTCATTCTTGGCCCTATCGTGGCCAAAATGACTCTCACTCGAATTTACAATGGCCCCCAAACGTAACAGCAAATACATTCACAACATGGGGAAGACTACAGCCCCGAAATCTACCAGTGAGCATAACTTACAGCAGGGAAAATGACCCAATTAATCTGTGAGACAGCCAAAAACGTGGAGAAGACAAAAACGGGAAGCAATCCCTCTTCGCGAGAATGCACAGCAATGGAGAGGACGCGAATTTTCAGTCAGCGGGTGCTCAGCCACTCGTGGAGAGGAACAAAATGCCTGCGTGAGACCAAATTCATCCAAAACCTGTGCGTGAGAGCCACCAGACCCAAAATCGTGGTGAGAGGTGAACAGGCCGTGGAGAGAATGCACGATGGGCACAATGAACAAGCGTGTGAGGAGAACAGAACAGGCAGGGCAAGCATGGAGTCGTGGGTGGAGTGTGGATGTGGGAAAAGGACTGACAGTCCTGCCACCCCCACTTCCAAAGGCAATAACTGCCCATCCACCAACAGCCATAGCTGCCCAACTACCCAACAGAACATTAAAGAGGTTGGAAGAGACAAGAAAAGGTGACAAAACATGGGTTTTTCCCCCATAACCAAGGTTTGACATCCCCCACCCCTTATCCTTTGGAACCATGCCCTTTTCATTCCACGTTGCACTGCCGTAGCTGGTTGTGGTTTATTTTAATTGATGTGCGTGTTTACATGATGCCGAATTATAATGTGCCTTATAGCACGACATACCACCGACAATTATCCCCATTGCCGAAACATACACAACCAAATCGATGGTGGGGCTTTTGCCTTGAGCTCCTCACCATGATTAATTACAATATATACATCATGCAAACGGGGTCAAAACCGGGGACGTGACAAGCATCCTTTCAGTAGTAGCTGATAAACCAGGGGGTCGTAGCCTCCTTCCAGTAGTAGCTGGTAATAAAGGTGTTGTAGCATCCTTGTCTGTTGTAGCAAGAAGAAACAAGGGTGTTGTAGAATCCTTTGGTTGTAGCTGAGAAACTTGGGGATTGAAGTCTCGAGCAAGTTGTAGCTTGCAAAAACAATTGTAAATATAATTTTGCATTTACAGAAAGTGTCAGTGGTTTTCCCAAGTGGGATTCCATGATAAAGTTGTGTTCCTTGTATCGTGTTGATCATGTGTGTTAATGAATAAGTTAAAAGTGTCTTTAATTGTTAAAATTTATCAATAATGATTCACCCCCCTCTCAGTATTTCCCAATATTCCAACGATTGGTATCCGAGCAGGATCCTTCAGTACAGTCTAAACCATTGGAAGGAAGAACCTATTAAAAACCGCTATGGATCAACAAGAAGGGATTTCCTCCAACAGAGCTCCAATACTTAATAAAGAAGGATATGCATTATGGAGAATAAGAATGAGAGAGTACTTATAGTCATTAGGATATGGAGTATGGAATTCAGTAATCTTTTATTAAATCCCACCATAAAGAATAAGGACTACATCCAAAATATAATCCAAGAAAAATAACTCAAGGGAAATGGAGGCCATACTTGATGGATTACCTCAACCCATCAAAGAGAATACATGACAATGTATCTCAGTTAAGGAACTCTGGGTCAAATTGCAGAAAATTTACTTAGTTAAATAAAGAGCAGAAACAAGCCTTTCTATTTTCAATAATTATAGTGATGATGAAGAACCTTGCATTCATAAGGAAGATGAAAGGAGTAAAACCATATACAAGAAAAAAATTAATAAAAAGAAGAAAAAATTCTATACCATGGAAGATAGAGAAGATGAAGAAAATATATTCATGGAGACACTAAATTCAGAAGATTATTCAGATGTGGAAGGAGAGGTTGACCGAAAGGAAGAACTCATAAGTGCCCTTGAAGAATCGAGAAAGAGAAGAATGAAGAACAATTCTTTGAAATAAAATTTGTCAAAGTACCTAGAAGAGAAGAAATCAAAGAAGAGGAAGTCAAGTCCCTCCAAGAAGAGCTACACAATTCAAGACAACAAACAATGGCTAGCATGAAAGAGGTAGAGAGATGAAAATAGGAAGTTTCTAACTTCAAGGAAAAAGTAAAGAGGCTAAAAGACCAGCAGACCATTAATGAGAAGTTTAAGGGGAAAATACAAGACTCTAAAAGACTTAAAGAAGAATTTATTTTGCTTAGAAAGAAGATTGATAAAGAATCTATTAAATCAGAATTTGAGAACAACTCAAGGACTTTCACAAACCAAGATGAAAGAAGCTGTGTTGCTGCACTCAAGAAGGAAGAAAGTAAGAAATCTAATCCTCTCTTACAAAGAACATATATGATTCCTAGAAGACCAACGACAAGTAGATATCAACAAATATTTTTTGGTCATTGCTACTCTTGTAATAACTTTGGTCATAAATCCCTGAATTACAAAGCATATGAAAAGTTTCATGTCTATAAGAAGAATACACCCAAGCAGTAGAAGAATTGAAGGAAGATTAAATCTAGTAATCGGAATTATTCCTAGATAAAAAAATTGAGAAGATTTGAAACTAAAAATAGCCATTACAAGAAGAAAGATCAAAGATTGACTAAATATAAAAAGGCATTATTTGGATATTGTCATTGTTGTCACAAGTTTGGTCACAAGGCTGCTGATTGTAGAACCAAAGGAAAAGATCAAAGTTTGAGAAGGAAACAAGACACAAACACATCAAATGATAGAAGACCAGTAAGCAGGGTACCTCATGGAAAGATGTGGAGAAGAAAGTTAGATTACAAAGACTCGAAAGAAACACAAATTTCAAACATCAGTAAAGTTTCTAAAGATGATGATGAGCACAATAGTGCTATAGATAAAAATGAATCCATTATGAGGGAAATCAAGATGAAGATGTAAAAGGATACACCAATGGAGATGAATATGATAATGGTGGATGCCTTTTCTAAAATATATCATGACCTAGAAGATAACCCCGGAATTAGCATTAGAAGGGAGCATATACTCAGGGGAAGTTAATATCATAAAAAATTAAATTGGTACTTGAAAGTAATCAATATCAGATGGTAAGAATAAAAGGGTATCTTCATCAAAGAGTGATCAAATACAAGAAGTAGAGTATAGCTGACAAATTGAAGAAAAATAGTCTATTTAGAAATCATCTATGTGACAAGCACGCTTAATGGTTGAAGTGTAACAAAATCAAAAGCAGAATTATAGAAGACAATAGATGATCATGGTTAAATGATAATACTGATGTATAGTTGACATAGATAAAAGTGTAAGACCTGTGAAGTTACATGAAAATATTAAAATGCGTGATCCATGAGATCCATGAAGACCATGAATTCTCTAATCCAATAGATGATGAAAATTATCCTTATTACTTTGAATATGATGTCATGACACATAAATTAAAAACTTTGTTCATCCTAAAAGTATTCATTTGATCACATATGTTTGGGATTATCTTCCTCATTTCACACTTGGAGGATTTGATGGTTGATAAGCACATGCAGAGATTAATACAAGAACATGTCTGAAGGGTACCATTTAGACAATCTTAAGGACTATGTGATAGGGAAATTATGAACAGTCATTTATGTGAGTTGAGATCATTCTTGAGAGTTTTAACTACAAAAATTGGTGACAGTGGAAGAAAACTCAAGGCTGATCTGGAAGATAAAGACGCAGTTTATCGAAAAAATGCTAGGATGAGTAAAAGTAGCATTAAAAATTGCGAAGGAACAATTGGTATTTAAACAAATATCAGTTTGATGAAGTTCTTTCTAAATTTGTTTCTGAGAATCATGTTTATGAACCTGTAGCAAAGCATGTTGTTACCTCATACCAAGGAATTATGGTGCAAGCTATGAAAGAGGAATATAGTATCAATCAAGCTAGTTAAACCCTAGTCAATGTCTAAAGGAACAAGGACACATGGATAGTAAATTGCTTTCATGGATCCTTAAGAAGACCAAGTTACATGATACATTTTGAAAGAGCATTTTATGGAAGAAAACTAATGATGAGTGTAAACTCTGTCACAAAATGTAGAAAATGTTGACAAAGGGGATGAGCAATGAAAGGGGGAGTCTATGAACTAATCATTCATGTTCTCCTTCAAAGAATCGCTACAAGAAAGTAAATGAGTATGTTAAAAATATCATAACACAATGATTACTACCAAGTCCAGTTAACAAGAGGAAGAGAAGCAAAGAGCTAAATTTCTTAAAAGAGGAGATATGTTGGCAAGGGTAGTTGTCAAAAAATAGAAATATAGGAAATTCCCTATCAAGATGGTTACAACAAGGGAATAACAGGTTATCCTTTGTCAAAGGGGGAGAATGTTTAGATGTTTCCATCAATGCCAAAGGGGGAGAATGTTGAATGTAGTTGTTATTCATGTCAAAGGAGTTTAGTAATGACAAAGGAATAACCAAGGACGCGATGGCAAGGAAAATTCAGTGTAAGACAAAGGAATAACAAAGGAAGCGATGACATGAAATGCATGATGATGTGGCATGTGTGATGAGGCCAGAAAGACACATGATGGTGTTCTGATGCTATCATGAATTCAGTGTTGTAATATGACATCATTCTGTAAAAGTATGGAAATTTTGTGAAACTTTGGAAATTGACTAAGTATGAAAATATTAGTCAAAACTTCCCTAAGAAAAATGCCTGCCCCATCATGCCAAGTTTTATCTTGTTGAAGTCGCTATCTAACCATGGTCTCATTTCAAAGAAAATAGTAAATTAGACAAAATCGGACGGCCTGTATCAAAGAAGAGAAGATATATTGATGACAGGGAAAGGATACACAAAGTAAATGTGCGCGGAAGATAACATTCTGGATCGCCAAAGTGAAGTTTCGTGTTTGGTAGTTGATTAACGGACGAGGAGGATTCTGCAAATGATCGACAGTTCATGAGAGTTGTGGAAAGAGATTTGTGGGAGGATATCGTGGAAGCCCATTTCGAAAAAAGTTGAAAGGCATCCCCACAACCTGTAACCCACAATTGCAGAAGGAAGGAGTTGTCGCAGATTGTGGAAAGGACGATTGCGGAAAGGGTAAATGTCGTATCTAAATTATTATGGCATCATATGTGTGTCGATATTGGAAAAATTTAAGGTAGTGTTTATCATGTTTATTATTGTTTTAATCAACCTTAAAATCCTTTTTTTCTTTTGCATTTAATAGCATTTTGTTGTGTCATTTTATTGTCATAAAAGTGACATTAACAATAATGATTTAATTAAAACATGTATCAAGGTTGTAATAATAATAATCCATTTTTCAAGTGGTGTTCTTTCTATATAATTAAGTGTCAATCTACATTATTATGGCATCATGTGTTTCAATATTGAAAAATGTAAGTCAACGTGTATCATGTTTATCATTGTTTTAGTCGAGCTTACATCATTTGTTTTCATTTTGCATTCTAATAGAATTTTGTTGTGTCATTTTATTGTTATAGAAGTGACATTATTATTAATAATGATTTAATTGAAACATGTTTCAAGGATGTAATAATAACAATCCATTTTAATTACGACAGTATTTCCCTATCATTAAGTGTCATATCTACATTATTATGGCATCATGTGTGTGTCGATATTGGAAAAAAGCAAGTCAATGTGTATAATGCTTTTCATTGTTTTAGCTGACCTTAAATAATTTGTTTTCATTTTTCATTTTAATATCATTTTTTTTGTTGTTGTTTTATTGTTATCGAAGTGGCATTATCATTAATAATGATTTAATTAAAACATGTGTCAAAGTTGTAATAATCAAAGTCCACTTTTCATGTGACATTCATTTTGTACAATTAAGCTATGTATCTACATTATTATGCATCATGTGTGTCGATATTGAAAAAATGTAAGTCAGGTGTGTCATGTTTATCATTTCTTTAGTTGATGTTACATTATTTGCTTTCATTTTGGATTATAATTGTGTTTTGTTGTGTCGTTTTATTGTTATAGAAGTGACATTATTGTTAATAATAATTTAATTAAAACATGTTTCAAGGGTGTAATAATAACAATCCATTTTTCACGTGATATTCTTTCCCTATCATTAAGTGTCGTATCTACTTTATTATGGCATCACATTTGTGTTGATATTGGAAAAAATGTAAGTTAGTGTGTATAATGTTTATCATTGTTTTAGTACCTTACATCATTTGTTTTCATTTTGCATTTTAATAACATTTTGTTGTGTGGTTTTATTCTTATAGAAGTAATGTTATTATAATAATTATTTAATTAAAACATGTGTCAGGTTTGTAATAATAACAATCCATGTTTCCTGTGACATTCTTTCAGCATAATTAAATGTTGTATCTACATTATTACAACATCATATTTGAGTCAATATTGAAAAATGTAAGTTGGTGTGTATCATGTTTATCATTGTTTTAGTCGACCTTACATCATTTGTTTTCATTTTTCATTCTAATAGCATTTCGTTGTGTCATTTTATTGTTATAGAAGTGATGTTGTTATTAATAATAATTTCATTAAAACATGTTTCAACAGTGTAATAATAACACCATTTTTCATGTGACATTATTTCCCTATCATTAAGTGTCATATCTACATTAGTATGGCATCATATGTGTGTCAATATTGGAAAAATGCAAGTCGGTGTGTATCATGTTTATCATTGTTTTGGTTGACCTTGCATCATTTTGTTCATTTTGCATTCAATAGCATTTTGTTGTGCGAGTTTTATTATTATAGAAGCGACATTATTATTTATAATGATCTAATTAAAACATGTGCCAAGGTTGTAATAAAAAAAAATCCATTTTCAGGTGACATTCTTTCTGTATAGTTAAGTGTTGTATGTAAATTATTATGACATCGTATGTGTGTCGATATTGAAAAAATGTAAGTCGGTGTGTATCATATTTATCATTGTTTTAGTTGACATTACATCATTTGATTTCATTTTTCATTCTAATAGTGTTTCATTGTGTTGTTTTATTGTTATAGAAGTGATGTTATTGTTACTAATGATTTAATTAAGACATGTTTCTAGGGTGTAATAATAAATTATTCATTTTCCATGTGACATTCTTTCCCTATCTTTAAATGTCTTATCTACATTATTATGGCATCATATTTGTGTATATATTGGAAAAAATGTATGTCAACGTGTCATGTTTATCATTTTTTTAGTCGAACTTACATCATTTGTTTTCATTTTGCATTTTAATAGAATTGTGTTGTGTTGTTTTATTGTTATAAAAGCGATGTTATTATAATAATTATTTAATTAAAACATGTGTCAAGGTTGTAATAATAACAATTCATTTTTCATGTGACATCATTTATGTATAATTAAGTGTCATATCTACATTATTATGGCATCACATGCGAAATAATGTCAGTGTGTGTCATGTTTATCATTTTTTTAGTCGACCTTGCACCATTTGTTCTCATTGTTCATTCTAATAGAATTTTGTTGTGTCATTTTATTGTTATAGAAGTGATCTTATTATAAAAAATGAATTAATTAAAACATGTTTCAAGGGTGTAATAATAACACTTTTATTTTTCATGTTGCATTATTTTCCTATCATTAAGTGTCATATCTACATTAATATGGAATCATATGTGTGTCGATATTGGAAAAAGGTAAGTCAGTGTGTATCATGTTTATCATTGTTTTGGTTGATCTTACATAATTTATTTTCATTTTTCATTTAATAGCATTTTGTTGTGCCATTTTATTGTTATAGAGGTGATGTTATTATTGTTAATGATTTAATCAAAACACGTGTCAAGGTTGTAATAACAACAATCCGTTTTTCATGTGACATTCTTTCTATATAATTAAGTATTGTATCTACATTGTTATGGCATTATATGTGTGTCAATATTGAAAAAATGTAAGTAAATTCTATCTTTTTTATCATTGTTTTAGTCAACATTACATCATTTGTTTTCATTTTACATTCTAATAGAATTTTGTTGTGTGATCTATAAGTGGTGTTATTATTAATAATGATTTTATTAAAAAATGTTTCAAGGGTATAATAATAACAATCCATTTGTGAGGTTTAACCTTTTTTTTTGTTAGAAATTCCCATCGCTTAGAGCCAATCCATTTCAACCATTGGTTAAGAAACAACAACCTGGACATATAATCCATCAAAATTACCTGGGGATCACACCCGTCCTGAGCCACATCAACCCTTAACATGGATGGATTTTTGGGTGTCTCCTCCCAACTAACTCACTCTTAAGGGGTTTGAAACCGAGTCACCTAACTGACGAGACCCACACCTTAATTGAATGAGCTAGCGAGAATTGACTTGACGAGGTTTAACTATGACTTTATCTTAAATACATGTAAAATTTAGATGCAACTAAAAAGTATAAGTTGATGATAAATGCTATGAACAATATTTGTTATAAGGAAAAGAGATACATTATATTATTAAAATCAATTTAAATATAATTTAGATATTAGATATTAAATCTTTCTCTATTTTATTTTATAATATAAGTTAATGGAATTGTTTACATTAATTGTAACCATATGATAGTAATTGTACTATAAGTAAGAATTTATTATTGATGTTTTTAAATAAACACCTTTTACAATTTTTCAAAATAAATATGTATGGCATTTTTCACAATTTGATATGAATGATTTTTATGCACAATATAAAATTGTAGGAATGATTATTTTATACACATTTAATAAGAACATATAACAACCAAAAACATCCATCTAGGAGATATTTTTCTTGTTTATCATTGATGTTTCTTAGATTCTCTATTTCTTCTAAGGCAGCTAGTAGTTCTGCTTCAAGATCTACAACTCCTTCTTCATTCTCCTTATTGTTATGAGAATCTTCCTTGGCCAAAAGCATGATTTCATTTCTACCTTCAATTACAAATACACCATATTCTTCATAGTTTGAGAGTCCATCTTCAACCTGAGAGAAAAAAGTTTGTTTGTTAGCAAACTTTCTTTCTGATAGATTTCTTCTTGGGTTTGGCTTGTTTTTCTTTAAGGGACATTTTGTTGCAAAGTGTCCTATTTTTCCACAGTTGAAAGCACTTCAATGGTAGTTTTCCCTTGTACTTTCCTATTGATCTTGGAATCTTGTTGACAAAGTTTGACAACTCGTCATCTAAAACACCCGAGTCTAATGAGCAGTTGGATTGGTCTTTGGTTTTCTAATGCTTTTCCTTACTTTCATTGAATGTTGCTTCCTTTTTCTTGGGGTCATCAATCCTCATTTCATAGGAAATCAAAATTCCATGTAATTGGCTCAATTTAAGATCGTCCAAACTATCATTCTCTTCAATGGCTGATACCTTGGGGTTAAATCTAGATGGAATAGATCTTAGAATATTTTTCATGACTAACATTTCATCAATGGACTCGCCAAGACTTCGTATGGTGTTTATAACTTCTTCTACACACTCTTAAAATAGGCAGCAATATTATCTTCCTCCTGCATTCTAAGTCCTTCAAATTGACCTATGAAGCTTTGTAGTTTTTCTTTTTGGACTTTGGAGTCACCATGATGCATATTTTCCAATTTAACCCATATTTCTTTGGTATTCATATAATTCATTACCTTGTAAACTCCGAATCATTCAACCCAACAAGAATTGCATTCATTGCATGGAATTTTATTCATAGGTTTTTATTTCTCTGAAGTGGATGGATGATGATCATATTTAGGGGGAACATATCCATCATGCACGCTTTTCTAGATATCAAAATCAAGGGACATTAAATAGGAATACATTCGCTTGCTCCAGAAGAAATAATTTGTTCCGTCAAACTTAAGAACATCTTTGAACTTGACTCCACCCATCTTAAAGTGTGTTTGCTAAGAAAGTCCTTCCAGATGGCTAAACCTGAGAGAAGAAGTTGGATCTGATACCAATTGAAAAACACACTTGTAACATTGAGAGAGGGGGGTGAATCGATGTTATGGACTGATAGATAATTTTTCAATTTGAAATAGATACACACCTACTGAATCCTTAATGACTAATTGATAAAGTTCAATGTATATTGATTTGCACAACAATAACACCAATAAGATTATAAGAATTTCAATTATGAGTATATGCTACAATTTACATTAAATGTATGTGATACAAAATAGAATGCATCAGCAACAACTAATATTAGAGGTTCCTACCTTAGCAATATGTTCAGCTACAATTGGAGTTGTTTGTGTAGGTTGTGACCTGAGAGTGAGTTGGTTCTTACCTTTCTCTTCACCTTACAACTCGGTCTTCTAGATGTTGATGTATTTGTAAATTTGGAATGTATTCACTTGTATATATTGTATTTCATTGGTCCTCGATGCTCCTATCGGGAGAATCACTTGTATTTCTTTTTACCTTGATGTTCCTATCGGGAGAATTACTAAAAGTCATAAGGAAGTCCCCTCTGTTGTAAGTCGGGTCATTAGTACCCTAGTTGTGGTTACTGGAGCCTACATAGCTGAGTCAAATATTAAGTGAATCAAAGAGTATAAATAGAGAGTGAGCCTCTCTATTTATCACATACACTCACTCAACTGGGGCGCATGAGTGAGAGAGGAAGTGTTGGCACAAGTGAGAGAGATCAGCTGTCAGAGATCATCTTTATGTTTTTGGATTTTACTTTTGTTATTGGTGCTCATTCTATCTCCGAGGAAGTTGCGGGGTTTTCTCCTTTATGGTTTCCCCAAGAAAAATATTTGTGTCTCTTATCTCTTGTGATTATTGCTGTGCATGTTATTCTCTCAAATAAGATCCTAAGATCATAGCTTAAATGATAAAAATATAACAT
The DNA here is from genome assembly GCA_001517045.1 of Pseudotsuga menziesii. NCBI lineage: Eukaryota > Viridiplantae > Streptophyta > Pinopsida > Pinales > Pinaceae > Pseudotsuga > Pseudotsuga menziesii. Next base: position 164,969 of record LPNX011220287.1, read on the forward strand.
GGTATCAGAGATAACCCGAGAACAAGACACTGTGCAGCTACAGAAGCTAGGGATTCTTAATTTTTGGGTCTCTCTCCACAATCCATCAGCAAAAGGAGGCTAGGCTAACTCTCCATTGAAGGGCGCATCTTTTTGTCAAAGCAGAATTTGATTCCGGGCATTTTTCAGTTTTTCCTGCGGGAAATTAGGGATTTTTACAGAAGAGGAATTTTTAAGTGAGCCCAGCATAGGATTTCTCTCCTCATCAAAATTAAAGTTTAGAGACTAAAGTCAAAGTTTTTGGTTGAGTGAAACTCCAGGAAAGTCAAACCCCAGTTTGACCTCGGGCCTGAAAGACCCTAAAATACTAAAACTTGTAGTTTTGGTACATTCTCTATATCTAGAGATTGAAGAAGTCTTAGGGGACAAAATTTTCACAGGACGAAGATAAAATCCTGATGTGTCTTGTGTAAAACTTTTCATATCATATTCGATGTATTTTGGGAGATATGATTCCTCCAAATCAGGGTTCCATCCTCTTCCAGGATTGATCTCTAAATAGGACACCTAGGGAGAATTGCTATATATCAGGATATGAAGGTCCAAATGAAAATTTTCAAGATGTTCTAGATAGGGCATGGAATTTAATTTATGTGGTAAAGATTTTAGACCCTGAAGATGAAATAGTGACACGTGGCAGTCCGTACAAGTTCGTTATGTTGAATAGTCCTGAATTCAGTCATCGTGGGAAAAATATCATAAGTCTCAATTGGTGAAACCAATTCTGATAAAACCTATGTTTTTGGAAAGAGAACAGATGAGGCTACCTCAGTAAGAAATTTTAGACAAATATGAGCATTACTTTCGAGATACCATAGAAACTGTATCAAACTTTTTTGTAGAAGAAATTGGAAAACTAGGGCTTCCTATTCCGAGAGTTTGCTTCCACTGTTTTCAGAAAAGGAGTACACTGGAAACCTTGCCTTGAATAGGTCTATCTTTATATCCAATCAGAAGTTTGAAATTCCAAGTTTTGAAAATTAGGGTTTCTCTGACCAACCCTAGATCAGCCAGTTCCGGAACCAGGGCAGACACCTAAAATTTGCAAGATCTAATCTTTTGTTATTTACAGTTGAGGTTCTCATTTCAAGATGACTAATCACACCAGCTTGATGGAAAGCCTGGTGAAGCTGAAAACGTTTGAGCATGGAAGTATAGGATTTCACTAGTTCTTGAATAAAATGAATTGGACACCTACATAAGTGGAGAAGTTCCAGTTCCAGAGGGAGATGAGGCTAAAGCCTTACACAAGAAGAACTTGGTAAAGGCCAAGAAAATCATTGTTGATTCAATCAAGGATCACCTTATACCACAAGTGTCTTCCCTAAAGACACCTAAAGAGATGTTTGATTCCTTGACCAAGCTATTTGAAGGGAAGAACATAAATCGGAAGATGACTTTGAGAAACCAGTTGAAGAATGCAGAGACCATACAGTCATACTTGAAAAGGGTCTCTCAAACAACTTGAAGCAGTGGATGAAGAAGAATAAAATGTAGAAATTGTGATAACCACCTTGAATGGCCTCCCAGGATCATGGTATTCATTCATTCGAGGAATGTACGCCAGAAGGAATTGATTACCTTTAGTAGACTCTAGGAAGAGTGAACAAAAGAAGAAGCTCGACTAATAATAAGAGAATAGAAGATGGGAGCAACTGAAGACCAAGCTCTCACGATCCAAAGAAGATCCCTCAAGCAATGAGGAATATGAAGAACTCAATTCTTGAAGAACCTCTTACCCATCTTAGCATTTGGGTAAGAAATGATGCTGTGATGGAGTTGAAAGAAGGAGTCTACCCACAAAACAAATAAAGATAAGCATTCAATTGTCATTTCATGACATTATTTTGTTATGCATTTGTTTATATTCGGTTGATGTATTATGCATGATAGAATGCTTGCATTAATGATAGTTTACTACTAATATGCATGTGATGGGTAAGTAGCTCATGGTGCTATACAAATCTCCATTGCTACTTATATAGAATGAAACCTCTTTACTGACATATTGGATTACTACACAATCTCAATGATGTCATGGTAGAGATGGAAGGCATCTAGAAAGTTTTTGTGAGATATGGATGAATGTTGTATTGACTAAAATAGTTGCATGATAATATATTTATGCATAATAATTTACCTTTATGAATATGCCTTATGAAATGTTTCTAACCATATAACTAATGCATTTGACTTGTAGGAAAGATCATGTACAATATCCTACAAGAAAAGAAGGATGAGACTTGTTCCAAAGAACAAGTGACGATAGTTCAAGAAATAATCCAAAATGAAGAATAGTATGACAAGGCCTCAGACACACTCTAGTTATGTGACACTGTTGAGTGACATCATTGATATAGATCCTTCCAGCTATGAAGAAGTAGCTAAGAAAAAAGGGAAGGAGAGTACCAATTCAAGAAGAATGATGTCTAGGATGCGGTATCGAGACCTGAAGGGAAGTCCACAGTGGATTTGCAAGATCCAACATGCAGTAGATGGAAACATCATGGGATACAAAGCAAGATTTGTAGCACGATGCTTCTCACATAAAGAAGGAATAGACTATGAAAAGGCATTTGCATCCAGTGGTAGTTGAGGCACATGACAGGCAGATTCATGTGTGCAAATTAAAGAAGGCCTTGTACAAGATTAGAAGACACCCATGGAATAACACATACATGAGGATCTTGAAGATAACCTAGAGTGATGAAGATCTTAACCTTTGCTACAAGGTTGAAGATGAAAGCCTATAGAGGATGACAAGATCACAGATGGGTGCGAGAAGAAATTTTGAAAAGGTTCAAGATAGAGGATCTTGGTATCTAGTGATGCTAGATGGGTACATAAAATATTAGTAGTAGAGGAAGCTACTTGTCACTCCAGTACAGAATGTTTCAATACATAAAGTACGAAAGGAAAAGGGAGAATGATGCTCCACTTCAGAGGGAGTGACTGCAGAAGATCCTGTGGTTCGACATGGTACAACAGGATGGACAACTTACTAATGGCTCTAGGATTTTTTGAGAGTAAAGAGGATTCCGATTACTTCAAGGTTGAAGGCGAAAGACTAGTGGTGCTCCTGTTATATTTTGATGACTTGTTCCTGACAAGGAAATAGGAAATCATTAAATTTGCAAGAAGGAAACTTGATGTCGAGTTCAAGATGAAGGACTTAGGTATGATGCACTACATTCTAGGCATGGAGGTGTTGTAGAGTGCGGATGGAATCTTCCTTGGACAAGGGAAGTATGCAGTGGAGATCTTGAAGAGGTTTGGGATGATGGACTGCAAGGACATGACCACACCTATGGCATCAAACCTGAAGCTACTGAGTGATGATTCATCAAAGTCGGTTGATGCTACGATGTATCCTCAGATGATTGGGCCCTTGATGTACCTGACGAATAGGAGACCAGATATTTGCTTTGCTATGAACACATTGAGCCAGTTCCTGGCGGATCCTAGACATGTTCACCTGATTGCTGCAAAGCATATTCTGAGGTAATTGAAGGGTACAGTTGATTATGGACTCAAGTATGAGGCAAATCAAAAGACTAACCTGGAAGGTTATGTTGATTCAAATTGGGCAGGCAGTGCCATTGATAGGAAGAGCACTTTGGGGTGTTGCTTCATTATGGGACCAGGTGTGATCTCTTGGTTTAGTAGGAAGCAGTCCTGCGTGGCACTGAGTATAGTTGAAGCAGAGTATGTCGCAGCTTGTTCGACTAGTTGTGAGGCAGTGTGGCTGAGGAAGCTACTATCTGATTTGTTTGATCTTCAGTTGGATGCTACTTGTATATATTGCGACAGCCAGAGTTGTGTGAAGTTGTTGGAGAACCCAGTGTTCCATGACAAGTTGAATCATATCAACATCAAATATCACTATATCAGGGATATGGTGTAGAGAGGAGTAGTGAAGCTCCAGTATGTTGCAACATACGAGCAGACAGCTGATGTGTTGACCAAGCCATTGGCCAGAGTGAAGTTTGAGTACTTCAGGGAGAATCTTGGTGTTCTCTAGATCGAGGTTCCTTCCAAGGGGAAGTGATGAGTCCGTGTTCCATTCTAACATTGTGGTAGGATGGGCCTCCCATGGTCAGATGTAAGTGTAGAGCCATTCTGACATGGTGGGAGGCTGGGCCTCCCATGGTCATATGTAAGTGCATAGCCTTTTTGACTGGGTCGGATGTAAGTGCAGATCCTTTCTGACATGGTGGTAGGCTAGGCCTCCCATGGTCATATATAAGTGATGGATGAGCCTTCTAACATGGTGGAAGGTTGGGCCTCCCATGGTCAGATGTGAGTGCTGGGCCTTTCTGACATGGTGGCAGGCTGGGCCTCCCATGGTTAGATATAAGTGTTGGATGATCCTTTTTGACATGGTGGCGGGCTAGGCCTCCCATGGTTAGATGTGAGTGCTGGGCCTTTCTGACATGGTGACAGGTTGGGCCTCCCATGGTCAGATGTGAGTGTTGGGCGTGCCTTTCTGACATGGTGGTGGATGTGTTCCTCCCATGGTCAGATGTAAGTGTTGGGCGGGCCTTTTTGACTGGGTTAGATATAAGTGCTGAAGAATATGAATACCTACCTGGATGCTAGGCCTACAACCAGCATGAAAAAGGGCTATCTCTGTAGAACTTCCTGTGATGAGTAGAATTGAGAGATAGCACCAATTGATCGAGATAGTGGAGCAGTGATGATGATGATCTAGCTTTGATGATGATCCAGTGAGGATCCAACTTTGATGATGATCCAGAGAAGAAGACTTGTACTGATGAATTGTGTCAAGAGAATACCTTCCTATTTAAGAGGGAGTGTTGATGTATTTGTAACTTCGGAATGTATTCACTTGTATATATTGTATTTCATTGGTCCTTGATGCTCCTATCGAGAGAATCACTTGTATTTCTTTGTACCCCAATGTTCCTATCGGGAGAATCACTAAAAGTCATGAGGAAGTCCCCTTTGTTGTAACTCGGGTCATTAGTACCCTAGTCGTGGTTACTTGAGCCTACATAACTATTGTACAGGAATAAACACCTTATAACCGAAGGTCTGGGGTTACCAAAATACTCTTAAAACTTGCAAGCAATCAACTTTAGAGTACATAAAGGAAACAAGAAGATAGGATAGACTCACCCGATTCACGACAGTTGATCCTAGATTTGTCCTCTTTCGCTCTGCTTCTCCTCCAAAGCTTTCAGGGATGTTTCTCCTTCACCTATAAAGAGAAAATCCTCCAAGTGCAAGATTATACATGTATATAGGGTAGGTTAGATAAACAAGATATAGAGTGCTTAATCATAAATATTCATCAAACCATGATACATGAAAGACATTCAAAACACATTTGGAAGAAGGATTCTCTTTATTAACAATAGTGAATGAGTTAAGATTACAACCCAACCCCTGAGACAAGGACTCCTTTGCAACCAAAGGATTCTGAGTTCCGCTGATCCAAAGACTTCTGAATAGAGACCACCAGCATAACTTTGCTCTCCAAGTATGATTGATTAATACCCTCCCCAATGCCTTTATTTATACTTAGTGAAATAAGGCATTTTCGAGGGTTGAGGAGGTTGAGACAGTTAATATGGTTATAGTTAAGGGATTAACAAATCTCAAAAAATCACAATTTATTATTTTTAATGTCAAAGGAAAGCGTACGCGGGTATTGATACTGGAAACCCATGTATGACACGTGAGTTTCTCTAAGGGAATCCAACGTACAAATTTGTACGCGGGTTGCAATTACAAATACTCGCGTACAGCACATGACATGTTGTAGGAAAAGTCGCGTATGTACACGGGTTGTATATAGGCAAAGGAGCGTATAGCAATTGACATATTCAAAGGTAAACATGGCAAGCTGGATGGATAATGAATGTGTTTCATAACATGCCCATCTATAGTGTTTTAGGAAACCTTTAATCCATAAATGTCCTTTTGTGTGCCAACATAGGAAATGTCGGCACTCGGACGGAGAAGTGCCATTTGGGTGGATAAAAGATGCCCCCTAATGTGTGAGGTCAGAGGGAAGCGATGGCCGAAATACATTATAATCTTTATCTTTGGAGAACTCATAAATCCAATGGAGCAGAGGTAGTACCTGAAACAAATACATAATAATGTCATACATAAAGTCATATCTGAGGATGCTATGTTCAATATACTGGAACACTAGCTCCTTTATAATATTTGAGTACATCATATGATACGGGTACAAAACCACGTATATTAAAAAGGTGGATCGAAACCACAATATACAATAATGATGAGTCTTCAAAAATCTAGAAGTTGTATACATAAATGGAACATAATCTTGCGCAACTTAGTCCATAGGTGAGGAACTAAGGTCTTCATAAACAATCCCAAAGAACCAGTACAATCCAAGCCATGTGAATAAATGTAGGCTGAAGTCAAACATGGAAAGGATTCAACAGTTTTTCAATCAATAGGTGATAATTGATAACTGAAGCAAAGGAATTCACTAATGATAAAAGTGAATCCTAAGGTACGATCGTCAAAACTCTAGGTCTTTTTCATCAGGAAGTACTAAAATGGAACCATGCTGTGATAAGGAAGGCAATAGATCCTCCAACGGATCACAAGAGTGACTAGGAACTGGGCAAAAGAAGGGAGACACAATAGATAACAGATACAACAATGATGGGATCAGGATAAAGATCAAACATTGGGTTGAATTCTTGAACAGTGAGCATGACACAGAGATGACCCAAGGAAGCTTTTAACTCATAGATAGAACAACTAGACTTATCTGTCATGTAGGAGACATGATCAGATTCCCCTGGTATAATGGACAAGAGGAGGAGTAGTAAACTCAAAGTAATAGCTGAACTAAAAGTGAACACTGAGACATGGGTATCGGAAAAAACAAAGAGTGCTATGTTCAAGGATGACATGTTGCCACTAATTGAAAACAAGAGAAAACTTCTTCCTTACCTTCCTTGTTAAATTTTAATGAGTCTAGGAAAGTCAACTTGGGTCCCTCTTCATTTTTTAACAAGCTTGAAGAGAAGAGAAAATAATGCTTGATAGTGTCACTGATTCGTGGATTTAATGAGCCTGAACTAGTACATGCTCAGTTGGTGTTTTCACATTTAGAGAGTCTGAAAACTCCAAAGAAGACTTTAGGGGGGTCCTTTTTCATCCAATTTAGTCTCCTGAGGCCAAAAAAGTATAAAACATACCACATAAGAACTCTCTTAACTTCCGTAGAAGAAAATGTGAACCTTTTTAATACTTAGTCAGGGAGGTCTGAAAAGGTTAAATTACCACCTACCCAACGCTCCTTCCATAACAACATGAATAGCTTGAGTTTTACGAGTGTGAAGGAAAGCAAGATCACTCGAAAAGATCCATTTGATTACGAGAAATGGGGCTTACAACAATAAACTTGTTGCTTTGTTCTTAAGTTTTTAACGAGTATGACAAAGACACAAAGTACACTTGGAATCTTTTTCATTTTTAGGTCCAGAGCACGAAAAAGAGAAAACTAAGCTCATACCGGGAGTTCCTTTTCCGTAAATTTAGTCCCTCAGGTCCGGAAAAGTGATAAACCTATGCCTGAGAATACTCTTCTCAATTCAAATAGAAAGGAGAGGGATCCTTTCTCATATTATTCCGCATGGTCCGAGAAAGAGATAAACTACCACCGATGCGGATGCCCATTCACATATTCTTAACGAGCTTGAACAGACAAGTTAACTCGGCAGTCAAGTCTGTTTTGAAGGAGTCAGACCTGGACCTAAAGAAACTCCATAAGGGCAGGGAGTCCTATAAAGGAATAGCTTGTAAAAAGAGATTCAAAAAGAATCTCTATTTGGCGTGAAAAATAGCTAAAAGGATACCCTTGTACCTGAAACAATTGCGGCATGAGTATCAAAAGACAACATAGGTTTTAAAGGAGGATACTCATGAAAAAAAGGGTCCTATCCACAGAAGAACAATGGTAAAAACAGGAAACTAATGGTTTAAAATACCATAGTCCATGGAAAAATGTTGATTTCTAAGGTTAATGTGGATTAAGTATAGATACAAAAAATGCATTGGAAATGTCAAAACCACCCTATGGAAGCAAAAAACATTTTATAATGATGAAAAAACTGTTACAAGGCAAAAAAAGATATGGTATTAGTTGAATACATTTCAAACTATAGGAAAAACCCACTTTGAGAAATAAAATTTCTATAAATAGTTCAAAATCAAAACAAACCTCACCATTTTGAATTTTAGCTATAAGAAACAAGTTTTTACTTCTACCTTCATTCGATCGGTGTGGAAAACCTAGTGGATGAAATCCAATTCCGCAAGTTGTAGGTAAGCCTACACCATGAGCTCTTCAATTTGATCCTAGCAATTTTCAATTTTGAGTCCCAATTTCATTGTTTGAAGCATCCTAAAGCATGTCGTGGTGCATACACGGGTTCACAGTGTAAACACTCATGTACACGCATTCTGTACGCGGGTTGCCTTTAGAGACGGTCGCGTATAGTATGCGACATGTCTAACTAGATAGTTGCGTGTACTGCGTGAAGGATAAAAAGCTAATTTTAAGGCAAAAATTTTGAAATTTTATATGAAATTGATGAATCATAATACTTGTGTTGCTAGGTGTGAAGATGGTGTTGGAATGGAGGGAATGGGAGCATGAAAATATGGATCAAGAAGCACTCCAAAGTGCGCCCACTGTACATGCTTTACGAATGAGTGGGTTATTAAAGTTCTTTTGCACATCACCCATGCGGGCCAATGTCTGTCTATTGGAGTTCATGATAAACTACTAGGATTATGATTTAGGGATGTTTGAACTACAGGGTGAAACTTTGGAAATTACTTCCGAGGACATATATTTTATTACTGGCCTGTCACGACGAGGGGCACCAGTCAACTTAGAGGGCACCAGCAGGGGCGGTGATCCTTTAAGTGTCTAGAACTACATTGATGTGTTTTGCACACCAGGTACCCAGAAGAGAGGGAGCTGTATCCCTATCGCACATATCCATGATTTCACACTTCAAGTACTGACGAGCACCATCATGAGGATTGTAGGATCCTCTTCATTACATTTAGCTACACGGAACCAAATGAGGTTGGTGGTGGATTGTACGCAGGGTGCCTTGTATGATTGGTGTTCGGGAGTTGTCCCATTATGAAAAGACAACTCTTTGATTGCAAGAGAGGAAGGCGAAAGAACTTTGGGTATTCTAGCATATTGGTTGCCTTCTTCTTCGAGAGAGTACCAGGGTTGAGCCCCGCCATACCCCTACCAGTACGATCTCCACATCAGCCAAGGTTGAGCAGATGGGGAGACATCTTCCTCCGTCAAGGAGGAGGAGACTCAGTGCAGAGTGTGTACGATGATGAATTTTACATCTGGTGGGAGCGGTAGCTACCAGCACTAGAGTAGTTTCCGTATGTCGGCATGGATTTTCGAGGTGATCTAGACCTTGTCCTCCCTCCAGGAGGAGCATGGGGAGAGCTAGGTAATTTTTTTTTAATTTTTAACATTTTAAATTTTTTTATGAATTTTAAAATGATATATATATATATGTGTGTGTGTGTGTGTGTGTGTGTGTGTGTGTGTGTGTGTGTGTACAAGTCTTAATCCTATAAACATGTCAAAATGAAAATATTGGACCGGTCCGCCTTGAGGGGCATCCACGTATGTTTGTTCATCTTGTCGTAGGCGAAGACCCATGGATTATTAGGGTTCTAGAGGGGAAGCTAGCCAGGCTTACCAAAAGAGTTCCCACTTTGCGGATAAAGCATATCCCAGTTGTCATGCAGGAGTTTGTGGTTGGAGTTCCATCTGTCTGGTTACACCTTTTGAGGTAAGTGGCCAGATCAGTTCTTGTATACATAGATGCTGTGGAGGCTACCGAAGCTGAAGAGGCTGAGGAAGCCAGAGTACATAGAGACCATGGGGACCAAGGTGGTCCAAGTGACCAGGGTGGTCCTACTTAGATCTAGGACATTTTGATGGACTACGATCCACATTTTGTATATTTTTGTATATTATATAGTTATGACTGGATCTGAGGATCATACTCGACCTATCTATGGACAGATACTTACACACACACACACACACACACACACACACACACACACACACATATATGTTGTTGTCGGTTTATTTACAAGTGTTTTTTATGTGCATGCTGTATATTTTTATGAAATGTGTGTTAGATGCCAATCTAAAATGCAATTAGTATATGCATCAGTCAATGAATTCTGATTTCTTGGAATGTGATTGAATATAATAACTTCAAAATTTATTTCCAATAACCTAATTTGCATGAACTGGCGTAATAGAATAGGGTTTCGCACCTGATAAGCTCTATTGAGCTGGGAAACCACCAGTTGAGAGTCCAGACAGACTTTGAACTGGGTGATACCATGTGACAAAGCATCCCATAGAAGCTCAATTACAGACCTATATTCAGCAACATTATTAGAAGCAGGACCTAAGTAAGCGCCTCCTGCAACAACTAGCTGTCCTGAGGGAGAGTAAATGACCCATACTATTGAAGCTAGATTACAAGTGTGGCGGCTGGCGCCATCGGCGAAACCTATATACCTCTCAGAAGACATCTACAATAACCAGCAGATGGTATAAAAAACAAAACTGACAAACTAATGTACATAAAAATACAAGAAAAAGTGCTAAGCCTAAGCATAGTACTTTTCAGGTAGAGCCCATTTCTAGGCTCAAGCAGCTTGTTCCCGTCAAAATCAATTAACTCATATGCGGCCTTATTTAAAAATTTCGGCACGACATAAGGTCCTAACCACATGGCCTTGAATTTTTCTACCCCCAGGGGTTCTTTGTCTTGATCCCAAAGCAAGACAAGTTCCCCCTTAGAGAAAACCCGAGGTTTAACTGACTTATCATATTGATTTTTAACCCTATTCTTGTGAGCTTGATTAGCAGTTAGCACATCTCTACGCTGTTCATCAAGGTGTTCTAAATGTACCATACGTTCCTCAAGCTCTGTCATATCGGGTAACACATGAATAGTTATTTTTAGAGATGGGATTTCACACTCAATGGGGGTAACTACTTCCACTCCATGGATGAGTTGGAAGGGGAAGAAACCCGTAGCAGTTTTTACATTAGTTCGGTAGGCCCAAAGAGTAGGATATAGCATGATGTGCCAGTTAGAACGGGCTGCATCAATTGTACGTTTAAGGATAGTCTTTAAATTTTTGTTTACAGCCTCAACCTGACCATTTGCTTGCGGATAGTACGAAGATGAATGTTCTTGTCTGAATGCGAGCATAGTGGTTAGTTCCGTCATCATGCTATTTTGAAAATGATTGCCATGGTTAGTGACAAGCACTTTGGGTATACCAAACCGTGCTATAATATGATTGAATACAAAAAAACTGTTGTTTCCCTGTCGACTTTAAAATTAGGCATTTCCTCTGCCCATTTCGTAAAATAGTCAACAATGACAATAATATATTTATGCCCCCTAGGTGAGGCTGGGTTACATGTCACGTAATCAATCCCCCATTTCATGAAGGGGCCTACCGAGACAATGGGAAACAACGGAGCGGGATGTGACTGCATTTTCCTGGTGTAAAGCTAACAAGGATGATAGTGCTTCACTGCTTCCACACAATCTTTAAAGATTGTGGGATAGAAATAACTGGCACGTAGTATCTTCTGGGCCGTTGCTAACCCATATAAATGACCCCCACATGCTCCACTATGGGAATCATTCAGGACAATCTCTGCTTCCTCATGGGTAAGGCATCGACGCAAAATGGAATCTACCCCCCTTCGATATAATGTATCTCCTATGATGAGGTAGTTCTTAGCATGAAGTCATAATTTACGTCGTTCCTCCCATGAGGAAGCTACAGGATACTTCAAAGTTTGGAGATATATAAGAATATCCCTGTACCAAGGATCAAAGGTGGATATCAAGAAGATATTCTCATCTGGGAATGAGTCATCTTCGACGGCTACATCTTCTTCAGTAGGAAATTCTGCTATAAGCTCAGCAAAAACTAAGGATTTTTTAGACTTAGCAGACTGAAAATCCAAGTCAAACTCTTGGAGAATGACTATCCATATGTTGAATTTTCCCCCAACAATCCATCGGGACAAAACATATTGAAACAGATTCACATCCACCACTACTGTTGTGGTCCTCAGTAAAATGTAGTGACGTAACCTTTGAACAACATAGATAGCTGCTAAGGCTAATTTCTCAACGTGGGAGTACCTGAGTTCAGGTCCGGCCAAAGCACAACTAAGATAGTAAACGACACACTCTACGAGCTTATCGTCCTCCTGGACCAGCACTACCCCAATGGTCGACTCGGACGCGGCCATATATAATATAAAATCACTAGAATAATCTGGCGGACGCAGTAAGGGTGCCGACAACAAAGCTTTTTTCAATGCCTCGAAAGCGAGTTGTGCAGTTTCATCCCATACAAATGGGGTGTCCTATTTGAGCAGGCACATGAAACTCTTGGTAATCTTGGCATAGTTAACAATAAAACGTTGAAGAAAATTAGACTTCCCTTGCAGGATTTGAAGTTGCTTGATGGAACGAGGAGGAGGAAGATTTACAATGGCCTCTACTTTTAATGGATCCACCTGGATGCCTCTATTAGAGACAATGAACCCAAGGAATATTCCTGAATCGACACAGAATACACACTTGTGGGGATTCAAGTGGATTTTATAATATTTGCATCTCTCAAATATCAACCGTAAGTGATCTGGATGTTGAATCCTCTTACGAGAATGTGTACGCAGATCATCAAGGTAAGGTTCGATGATGGCTTTAATATCATGGAAGGCAAAGTTCATAGCCCGTTGAAAGGTTGCCCCAACATTTTTCAATCCAAAGGGAATTTTCTTGTACGTGAAGGTACCCCAAGGAAAAATGAAAGCAGTTTTATGTTGGTCTTTCGGTTTTATTTGAATTTGATTGTATCCAGAGAAACCATCCATAAAAGAGAACACTTCACTTCCCGCATAAGCATCTATAATCTGGTCTATAAATGGCGTGGGATATTTGTCCTTAGGATAGGCTTTATTCAAATCTCTAAAGTCAGTACAGAAACAGATAGTCCCTTGCTTCTTATCAACAGGAACAGGTTTGGATATCCATTCTGTCAAAGCTATGGGATAAATAAAACCAGGATTCAAGAGTGTTTCAACTTTGACCTTCACAGCCATCGCTTTGCGTGGGTTAACAGGTCTTAACTTTTGTCTAATAGGTTTGGCATCAAGATATGTTCGGATTTCATGTTCAATAATCGATGGATCAATGCCTGGCATATCCTCATATGACCAGGCAAAGACATCGCGAAATTCCTTAAACAAAGCAGTGTAGATAGCAATCTCTTTAGGAGAGCAGTTTGCACCTATGTATATGTTTTCCACAACATCAGGATTTACAGAGATGTTAATAGGTATAGTAGCGGAAATATTTTCCATATTCCCCTCAGCAAACATTCCTTCCCTAGATAAGGGATTGATGGGTGTATCAACATCTTCTGACAGTCTCATACAAAACTCTTGATTTTCTATTCTGCTTAGTTCTAGAAGAAAATAGGATCGATGGTGAAGATTCTCACAGATCTTACCACATCCACTCATGGCTTCCAAGATGGCTTCATCAAAAGGTAAAACCATATCTAAATAGTCCGTAGAGTGCAAAGAGTTTTTTTCCCATGCGGGAAAATATACTTCTTCCAGGTCCTTCGAGGCTGTGAGAGGATCCGGAATGGGGTCAACAGTGGTTTGAGTGATAGCTTGATAATCTACTTCCACTGCTAATAAGGTCACCTCTAGTTCATGGGGGGGAGGGAGAACCCAAGGATCAGTCCTATCAACAACCGTGGCTATGGACTTCCCCACACTAGTAGAACCAATATAGTTAACCGGGGCTGGAAGATCAAATGTGCCCATCAGTGATGTGTACATTCCAGCCCCTAAGCTCTGTGCAGCAGGTTTGACCTGATCAACCAATGGCACAGTGGAATCATTAGACTCTAAATGGCCTTTTCGAGTAAAATCAAGTTGGTCAATAGTAACCAACTTTCCCTCATGTGGAAAAACCACTCCACGAAAGACGGCCGACGCAATAGTGGACATAGCATAAGTCCAGTTTCTTCCCAAAAGAAAATTATAGTCCAAAGGTGCATCAATCACTTCCACCTCAACAAACACTGATTTTCCTGCCAGCTTAATTTCAAAGGTCGGCAGGATACCATGCAGATGGAAGGACCTTCCATCGAAAGTAGTAAGTAGAGTGTTTGACAGGACCAGCTTTGGGGATCCGAGAGCTTTCCAACAGGACAAGGACATAACGCATGTAGAAGCACCCTCATCAACAACTGCCCTTCCAATGGTCTTTCCACCATGGATGACATCTATTGATAAGGCTACATGGTAAGGTAGGAAAATTTTAACATCAGACAAATGAAATTTCGCTATGAGACTCGATGAGTCCATGCTGCTTAAAGCGGTTAAGAGGGCATCCCGCTGGGCGGGACAACTCTGTAACACCTCTAAATATGACATTGCACACGGGGTTTGGGCTAGATCTTCAACCACAGAGTAGTTTGAAGCAGCCCTAGCATAAGGGTTATGCAAGGTCTTCTTGAAGACACCTTTTGGTATCTTCAGCATAGTTTCAGCAAGCTTCTCTATCGTGAGAGGGTTAGAAGTTTCACATATAGCTTTACCCTTCTCAGAAGTCTCTTTCTCATAATTTTTATTCCTCGTCTATAACAAAGTCGAAGATCGAACCATGTTGATATAGTTTGGGTCAGGGGCATTTTGAGTGCCCCCTGCTACATTAGAAGCTGAAGCGGATTTCTGCCCTTGGGGAAAAGGATCCTTCAGGACAGCTGGTTGTTGAGCTTTAAGTAGCTTTTGGGCTTGTTCCATAAGGGGACAAAGGTGAGTAAGGTGATCCTCATGGCACAACTTACATGGGAACTTAACCTTATTTTTTTTTTCTTGCCCCCATCAGCACTATTCGTGGGTTTCTACTTGTTTTGGTTTTTCTCTCCTTTCTTTCCTCTCTTTTTCTTCCCACCGAGCTACTGATTTCCCTTTTGAGAGATCTATGCAAAAAAATTTGCACTCTGGGCAATGGGGGCAGCCTTTGCTGCCTCTGCCATAGATTTCTTGATGGACAACTAATGAATTTGCTTAGCCAAAGACTCTACGGTGGGAAAGTTTATGGACCCAACCACACCATTGGCATGGGGTCCAAGCTTAGGCTTCTCCGCATCGTGGGTAGGCCTCGGTGCCTTAGGGATAATCTCATACAAGATCCTAGATTGTCAATAAAACAAATCCAATTGCTGGGCCCTGAGAATGGCTTCTTCTTCATTCTTCACTCCTGAGGTGGATACGTCCTTAGATATGTAGGGCAACTGGGATTTAAGGAACCACTCTAGTAAGAACTCAGGAGGGATGGTGGATTTTATAAGGCTCTTTCACCTCCTCCACTCTTGGATATGATTTGAGATGTGGGTAGCCTTGTTTTTCCTAAAGGTAGATAACAAGTCCGTTCCAAAATCATATCGGATCGGAAGTTGAAAGTGGCTAAGGAATGCACTAGCCAAGTCCCAGAAACTACTGAAAGCAGTAGAAGGTAACTCAATATACCATTTTGCCATGGTACTTGTTAAGGTTCTCTAAAACAGCCTCAACCTGACTGAATCTTCATTCAGTGAATTCGAAGAACACCATAAATGAAATGTGGTGGCATGAGCCCTAGGATCTTCACCAACTTTGCCCTCGAATTTAGGGATGTCCGATAGCAATTTGGTGGGAACAGGTGGCCATGAGGGGTCATGCCTCACCAGGTCATTCATCAACTTAGACAAATATGGCAAGTTTAACATTGCCAGGAACAAAAGCTTGGGTCAAACCAGGGCACGAAAAGTGCCAATCTGGGGATTAGAGGGACCTGCCCCCGAATGCCCATAAGTAAAGGTGGGGTTGCCCCCTACCACCGGTTGCGAAGTGGGTAGATTAATCTGAAATGGGTTCCATCTATAATTCATAGGGTTGTGAATGGGAGGTGTAATATAAGAAGTTTGGGCCGTCCCAATCGAAACTAGGGTCTGAAAATAGGAGTTGACACTGGTACAAAAGCACAGATTTTTCCATGGAGTTTTTCCACGTTTCTTACTTTTTGGTGTAAAATCCGATGTAACAGGAACGAGGCGTCGCTGTATCCACGCCTAGCCGTCGCTGTATCCACGCCTAAATCCTTGGATGTCGCTGTATCCACGCCTTGCCGTTACTATAGCGATGGCACCGTCTTTTGTTGGTTTTTTACAACGGTCAAGTTGACCTAGGGCGCAAAAGTCAATGTTTTCCGTCGCTATAGCGACGTCTAAGAGTTCTATAAAAATGAAGACCTTAATGAGATTTTCTTCACACTTGCCATTGTTGCAGCACTGTTTTCGGGTGATTGTTGGAGCTGTTTATTATTTCCATCTCCTGCTAGTGAACAATCCATTTCTAGATCTACATAGTTTGGATTTTAAACGTGCAAGGTTAGTTTGTGTTTTCAAATGATGCATACTTTTACTACTTCATGCTAATGTTATTTCCTAGATGAAGTTAGTGTATTTTTGTTTCTATGTCCCCAAAGAATAATATTTCTACCTTAAGGCATCTTTTATTGTCTCACTTAATGAAAGGCTTTTAGAAATAGCGAAACATCCTATGATCTTTCTAAGATAACTCCCATAGGTTTAAGGTGAACTTGGAGAAAGAAAAAAATCCATGGTTTCAACACCTCGGAGATATAGAAAAATAATGGCATTCTTGGTATAATATGGGTTAACAACTGGAGTTGATCTCATCATATGCATATTTCAGCTGCTCTTTTTGAAACTACACTTTAGTTCAACACCATTCGTAGAGTCTCTTATGAGTAAATGTTATGCAACCCTTACTTCTTCCTTTGAGAAGCATTGTTTCCAACATTAGTTTTAAGGCAGCAAGGACTTCTCTCTTCCCAAACCTATTACCAAACCTATTACAATCATGTTTTTTATAAAACTTGGTCATATTCCCTACATGTACCTGATGTTGGGACCAAATTCTCCTTGTGTGGTACAATAATTATATGGTTTCCAAATCTAAACTAAATGTTTTAAATTTTTTGTTGGTTATACTTATACACATGTTTTCATTCCATCCAAATAATTAGTATTTCTTAAGTTGTTTTATGGCCCTCTTTATAGTCAATTTGGTTATTTGAATATTGTTCAATACATACTTAGAATTTGCATATATATTATGTGCATCAATTATTATGGTTCCATAAAATTTGATAGGAAGATCTTGTTATATACCAATGGCCATCCTCACACTCATGGAAACATTGTAGGGTTG